>JAODLD010000154.1:56775-95621 GCA_026781065.1 Mormyrops boulengeri | reverse complement strand
CGCCTTGTGCCCTGTGATGGACTGGTGTCCCATCCAGGGTGTCCCCCGCCTTGTGCCCTGTGATGGACTGGTGTCCCTTACAAGGGTGTCCTTTGACTTGTATCCTGTATTTTCTGCAATACACTTCATGCTCATTGCAACCCTGCACTGACAGCAATTTGAAGATGGATAGATGATCTTGTTTTTGTTTGTTAGTTCATGACTGCAGCTCCCTGTTGTTCAGGGTGTTTCGGTTCCTGCCTAAATTCAGCTTAATTCTAAATATAAAAATGAATAAAAATAGGAACCAAGAGGAAGCAAGCATTAATCAGAAATGGACATATAGAGGTACAATCATACTGACAATACTTAAAGTGATTAGAGGAGTAACGGTAATAATTATGTGGCACCAAACAGTTTTTATTTTTACTCACCTGAATATCACTTTTATTTGAACATCAGTAAAAGAGATGAATGAATGAATCTCAAAACCAGAATAAAAACATGTCCCAGTGACGAAAAGGCTGTATTTCACTGAATTACTGAACTCAGCATTTTAAAAATAGCTAACAAGTTAAAAGTTTGTCAGCTTTCATCTGATGGCTGTAAGGGTTTTTGATGTTGTACATGGGATCCGGTTTGCCTACTGAGCACTGTTCAGTCCAGCAAAAATGTGGAAATATGAACACGGAATATTTTTACTGTTTAATGGTTTGGAAGGATAGTTAAGGACGTTTTGCATCATGCAGTATACTGTATACTATACACTACTATACAGTATACACTATACCAGGGGTCACCAACATGGTGCCCGCGGGCACCAGGATGCCCCCAAGGACCACATGAGTCGCCCGCGGACCTGTTCTAAAAATAGCACAACTCACCAGTGAGCAGCGTCTAAAATTTAATTTGATCCTGTTGCTATTCTTCTTTAATTACATTTGCATTTATATAGATTTGAAAATGACAATATCTTAAAAAAGCATTTTAAATATGTTTATTATACTGTGCAAATTTGTTATTTAAGTAGAGTGTATCAAACTGGTAGCCCTTCATATGGCTCAGAACCCGTGAAGTTTCAAAAAGGTTGGTGACCCCTGCACTAAACACTACTATGCAGTATATACTATATACTACTATACAGTATATACTATAAACTACTATACAGTATATTTTATACATTCTACGATACATTACATCTACGATACATACATTACAGACACTGCATGTGTATGTAAATATATTCTATATTCTCATTATACAGTACATACTACGTACGCTATACTGCACCTGCATTGTACAGTATGTGTACACCAGGCACCAGGGCTGCTAAATTATTTTTCCCCGATAGACAAATTCCATCAGCAACGCAAAGGCAAGGGCCACAACAGAATTATCTAAGCAGTCGGGGGGAGGGGCAGGGGGTCACAACATTGACTGGTATAGGCAGTCTGGTATAGGTGGTCTGGTATAGGCGGTCTGGTATAGACGGTCTGGTATAGGTGGTCTGGTATAGGCGGTCTGGTATAGACGGTCTGGTATAGGTGGTCTGGTATAGGCGGTCTGGTATAGGCGGTCTGGTATAGGTGGTCTGGTATAGGCGGTCTGGTATAGACGGTCTGCTTTAGGCTGCGGAGAAAAATTTTATTCCTGGTGCCACATTTGGTCCAGATTAAATTGCGTTTTGGTCCAAATGCAGAACCGTGGACCAGACAAATTGACTCATCTCGCCAACGTTTGGATACCTATAAAAATGTAAGAAGGAAGGAGAAGAAGAAGGAAATAGATATTACATTTCACGTTGATGATGCCTACATCCAACATTAATGAGCATAAGATGGAAAGTGTTTAAAACTGTCAATATTTAGCAGGTCGGTATCATCAAGGAGGATCCAATATTCACTTATGTTACTCTGTTAGGTTGTGGGCTTTCGTTCTAAAAGTTTTATTTATCGCAGATGTTCATATTTATGTCAGAGAGTATATAAAAATGTGTGCGCGGATACACGCTAAACTCCGTTGAAATGTGCGTGTATTTGTGCTTGTGTTTGTGTGCTAATGGCCGCTTTCGAATCCTCTAACGGTTGATTTAACAAGATCCCAGTCAGTTTTGCCTGAAAGGGGACGAAATTCCACTTCACACCTCTGACGCTTGTGCGTCACAGTCACTTGCCTCCGTGGGGGTCGTTGAGGTCATCACAGAGGAGGAGCCTGGCACAGGGCCAGCCGCGCCACTCACTGACCCAGAAATGAGTCAGCAAGGCACTGTGAGCCGATCAACGAGCCAAAGCGTGGGCAATTGCCGTTCAGCGGCAGCACGGGAATGTGTGAGGTCACATGCCATCGAGCAGGGAGTGCGACCAAGCAAAGGTGGTGCGTATTTGGTGTAGCACTGGGGTGGGAGCGCACCATTACTATTAAGCAGGTCTGCACCATGGGGAGAGGGGCAATATGTCGTGTTTTTATTACCAAATATTTAACAACTAAGGTGAAATATGCATCACATTATCTTGGTATGTAATAAGCTTAGCAAGCAGCATGTGTTAAATGCATAGATCGTAACAATAGTAACTGAATAATTACAGGTTACACTGTGCTTCTGGTCGGAAGGTTGTTGGTTTAAATCCCATGGTCAGCAGAGTGATTTCACTGCTGGTCCCTTGAGCAAGGCCCTTAACCTCCAATTTCTCCAGGGATACTTGCTGACTCTGCTGTCTGACCATCAATTATATGTCCTTATAGAAAAAAGCATCTGTTTTGCAAATATACTGTTAAATTGAGTCCCATGTTGTAAGGTAACATTCTTGATTTCGACTTATTTCATTATATCATTGTAATTGTTTACCCCTCATGCTTTACAAAATACTACAGCTGCCTTCCTACTCAGCCAAAAAGCTCAGTACATTTAAACATCCATATTTCTGCAGACTGTGCGTATCGCCTTAATCAAAACAGGCATGGCACTTACAACACTTTGTTAAAAAAAAAAAAAAAGCAAAAATAATTGTCAAGTCGCAAGAAGTCAGCGATTTCACCGAGTCGTGTGCCCACCACCCTCGCATTTCCAGAAGGTCACTGGATGACCCAGGTGTTCAGGCAAGGACGGCGAAAAGCCTAATTTCTCGAGAAACACAGGGTGCCCTAAACTTAGATAAATGACTGTGCTCAGCAGTCAGGAAGCTTCACGAATTCTCATTCTACTCCTCGCGCACAATTACATCCCGAAATGGGCCTCACTGATGGGCCCATGCTGTCGATTGCGCTGTTTTCTCACTTGATCAAAATGCCTCTGACTCTTACTTATAGATGACTCACAGAAAAAATAGGCTTAAACATTTCAACAGATGGATTTTTCACACAAAACACTGGCCCAACATCTGAAAGAATTCCTGAAGTCTGTCTTTAGTAGCCACACATAGAGTGTAACCAGCATTACTTGGGTAGGCATCGGTGGATCAGGGGAATTCTCACCAGCCACATGGGAAGCCTAGGGTATTCCCAGCCAAGGTAGTACTACTTGCCCAGTTAGCTCCGTTGGAAAAGCATGAAAACCTTAATCTACGGGTTGTGGGGTTGCGCCTCAAATTGGACGATGTCTAATGTATGTCATTTTGAATAAAAGCATCTGCTAAAAAAAAAGTTTTTCTTTTTTCCTGCTATATTTGGCACCTTTTTCCATTTGAAAGTACCATTTTATCTCTTACCCGTATAAATGGAAACAAAGATCAAAGACATTCATCTTCATCCTAAGAATAACTTCAGTAAATATATTCAGCTATCATCTTCGACATTCTGCTGAACTGTTCCGTAGACTAAAAAGAGCATCCAAATATACGACACTGTATAAGAAAAACAAACCCTCCTTCTGTGAAACGCTTTCCGAAACTGTCCAGGTATCACTTGCACCTAATCGAGCTGTGAAGGGCTAATCTAGTGTGAGAATCGGACTGAGAGGATGAGACTGAAGGGTGAGGAGGCAAGCATCTTTGAGGAGTCACATGGAGCTGAGAAGGAGCAGAAATTTGAACTGTCTGGCATGGCCTCGGGAGGGAGCAAAAACATGGACCGACTGCGGGTCCCCGAGGGCCGAACTGGAAAACACTGACACAGAGCACTTGCTCTCTTATAAACCAAACAGACGTTAGACTCCCCTGTCGGCCTGTACTAATGCTGAGTGCCCAGGGTATTGGTGTGGGAAGATGAAATATGACCAGGTGCTTGGGCACACCGAGAGTTAGTACCTCCGTAACGATTGTGGTTCATCTTTGTTTCACCCGTGTTCTAAGCACTTTTCTTCTCTTAATTGATCTCTCTTAATGGAGGCAATTACACACCTCCCCACCTTCTCTCACGGGGCTCCAATAAACCTAGAGAGCTAGATATTCAGAGGACAGCTATTACAAAACTATTTTTTGCCCCACAAAATTCTACATATGCCATAAAACAACCTTATAAATTAGATGGTCCCATACAAGGATTTACAGGGTACCGGAACTGACTCAAATAAGAAAGAGCAGCCTCTTCCACACACCTCTGCTTTAACTCTGCTCCTTAGCTCTATAGTGCCTAGACATTGTCTTTATCATAGCCGTGTAGAGACTTTTTGAAGGGCTGGTGATTAACCAGTAAATTTATGCTGTTGTTAGTGATGGAAAATGTGCAGTTGGTGAAATTTGCTGCACCAGTGGGGGGACGGTGAGAGGACTGGGACGTAAATTTTGTGCGATCATCGGTGATGAAAATCGGCATTCAGCAAAATTTGCAGGGGGGCGGGAGTCCCCCTTTCAAAAGAGGGCATTTTCAATTGCTTGTGCTGGGGAATTTTGGGAATATTCCAAGTTGGAAACTTTCTAAGGCAGGGGTGGCCAGTCTTATCCGCAAAGGGCTGGTGTGTGCGCAGGTTTCTGGGGTAACCTTTAGGTCAGCTGTTCAAACCCAGGTGTGAGGACTCTTCAGCCAATCAGTCCTCTAATTAGTAATGTAATTAGGCAGTTGCAGCGAAAACCCGCACACACAGTGGCCCATTCTGGATAAGATTGGCCACCTCTGTTCTAAGGGAATTAGCAGGGAAATTAATGGGAAAATCCCCAGAACTGTGTAACCTTAGCTTTTATACCCTTATATCACATCCTGACATCTTTTCTACAGTACGTCCACATCCTGTTGATCTGTCGATCCTCCTTATCATACTGGAAGCACTGGGCAGTGGCACAGGTTTCCAGCCAGATGGCCGAGATATCTGCTACAAGCGAAGGCACCTTGAAGCTTGCGAAGCCTGTTGGAGCTCCCTCCAACAAGCCAGAAGGGGTTGCGAGGGAGAGCAGGCCAGGAGTAGGTGTCAAAAGTAAACAAATAAATACATACACTCACGCACAAACACACACGCACATACATAACGTTGACTCCGCCTCTGCATTATTGACCCAAAAGTCTCCATGTCCTGTTTATTCCACAGCACCCTGCTGTAACATTTCCAGCTTTTTTCCTGCTGAATCCTCACATGAGCTGCCTCCAATTTTCACGGTTTCTCAACAATATCCGTATTAACCTGTGAAACCACACAGGATGAGACCCCCCCAGAGCAGTGGACTACACTGGACACAAAGGCATTGATTATCGTTTACATAAACTGTTAAAGAAATGCAAATTGGATAAAACCAAGAGACAAATTTACTCTGCGTTTCAGCCCTCCGCCGTCTTTGGGTGGTATATGCCCTAAGCGAGTGTGTGTATCACATTTGCAATTGTTATTAAATACATGCACAAAGGCGGCATCAGACAGATGAATTATTGAATGCCCTGCGGTGTCTGTTATTCCTATGGGGACAAACCACTCTGCCTCTGCCTCCACATGACCATGAGTGGCAGCAGTGATCACCAGCACTCAGGTAAGGTGACTTTTACAAATGTCAGGCCTCCCCGTCTAACACCACACCATCTCTGGCAAGACGGAATGATGTCCGTCACTCCGAAGTGAGCAAGCACCCCATCTTATTATTCCTTTGGCACAGGCAACAAAAAATAAAAATCAGAGGTGGAAAAATGCAATTGGAAATATGACCATCATTATTGCATGATGAAAAATGCATCTTTTCCTAAAGGGCCTGGAACCATTGCTGATTTAATGTTCAAAGGAAGCGTTTCTTAATTAGAATTATAAATTCCAGTGCACACCAGGAATCAGCTGCGGGCCACGTGTTTATCATAAATAAGTGTTTTCATTCAGTTGCACTGCAAGCCCAGCCGATTTGCAACACTCACCTCTGCGATTTTGAGAGCTATGGCACGAATCGTGTAATTATTGCTCCCTTATCTAGGCCGTGACATTGGTGAAGCTCACGAATTCCACCGCAAACAAGCAGACCGGAAGGCCCTCGGCCCCGCCGGAGCCAACCTGCTCCTCGATGTTCCTCGGGGAAGGTCTCCAGATAAGGGGCGCTCCTGTCACTGACACGGGGAAGGCGATAGCAAACTTGCGAGCGATGCTGACCCCAGGCGATCAGGTGGCCGCTGTATGCAAGCCGTGTCTCCCAGCCGCCCTGGGGTGGCTCTTCAAAATGCCAGTTCCTTTGCAGCCAGGTGGCGGCAATCAACAGCTTCATAATTTAAAGGAAAGTCAATACTCTTTGTGATTATGTCCAATGGCCCAGAAGCTTGTCATTAATACATATACATCCTGTTGTCTCCATATGCATTTGAAACTACTCCAACACTTTCACTGACTACTACTTACAACATAAATGACGTAAATCTTCAACTTTTTCCCAACTATTATAGCTTTCTCTAAGACACTGGATCTTCTCATAATATACCCAAAATAAATATATAAATGAGAATGAGTCTATTTCACTGGAGCTGTTCCAGTTCTGTAGCTCTGGGGCAGGACAGCCTGGTTCCTACCTGGACTTGAATACCCAGCCTTCTGGATACAGTACTTTAAATTTAATTCGTCCTACCATCTGTTCACCAGGCAGAAATGACCATTAACTAACAAGTACGATACCAAGCAGAAGTCTATAGGGAAGGTGAAACCGGCCAAGAACAACTCACACGACAACATAAAAATCAGACAGGAAGTGATGTCTGGCATTTAGGAAAGAGACAGATTACATGACACTTGCCCGTAATATCCTTCTGTTCCAGAGGCCAGCGACATTGCTCAAAATGACTGCAGGGGTCACATTACTGCTTTAATACATTAGAGATCACCGACGCTGATCCGAACTACATTAGAGATCACCGACGCTGATCCGAACTACATTAGAGATCACCGACGCTGATCCGAACTACATTAGAGATCACGATGCTGATCCAAATGACTATAAAGATCACGATGCTAATTCAAATGACAAGATCACAACATTGACCTTACACTCCAGACCTCCAGTGCTGATCCAAACGACATTAAAGATCACAGACACTGATCCAAATGACATTAGAGATCACCGATACTGATCCAATCTACTGCAGGTATCAGTGACACTATTCCAAACTACATTAGAGATCATTAATGCTGATCCAAATGACATTAGAGATCACCGATGCTGATCCAATCTACTGCAGGTATCAGTGACACTGATCCAAATTATTGTAAGGATCATCAGTGCTGATTCAAACAGCAGCACCAGCTCTTGAAGTTTTTTGTGCTTTTCTCTTTTATGCAGAGAGCAGAAGCTGGTAGTCATGGCATTGAGCAAGAGGTCAAGTCCAGGGTGTCTGTGATACCTCCTCAGAGGATCCATTACAGTTCAGCTTGGTGTACTGTGCTTGATTACCCGCGTGTGAGCGATCCACAAATGGGGAAAGTCGATCTGTGTGACTCATGCTTGGAAACTCGGCTGTTCATGTTGTCACTGCCTGAGGTAGATAGTCATGACAGGATGAAGATTAAGGAATGCTGTATATCGAGCCTGTCCTTCTGTCATCAATCAGAGGTGGACTGCACTCATACGAGCCTAAAAATGGTACCTGGTCAAACACAGGAAGTTCCACTAGGGTTAAAGTGTCACTTCTAGCCATAAAAATGGCCAACGAGGGTGTAACAGAAAGCAATGGTCTTTCACAAATATGATCTGTGCGGTAAATATAAAAAATTTATAGTCAACATTTCAGTAGAGTGCACACATGAATTAATAATCAGAACATTGAGTACGGCACACATTTACAGGCGTACATACAAATGTGAGTACATGATTTTTAAATGGTTTTTCAGCCCAGTAAAAAAAAAAAGACAATGTAAATTGGAAGATTCAAAGCATAAAAAGATCAGAGGGTCTAAGAAAGAGAACATGTAGTCATGTTTAAAGTTTAGACACCACCTCCAATGTGCTAAAATGTTTAACTGTATCCTTTGATTTTTTTTCTGCTTCCTACGGCATTTTCCAGGGGATGTGCGGCGGAATTAGCTAACGGGTTTGAACCAAATCTTCTGCCAACCTCCAGTCTAAAACAGATGAGGCCTATATAGCTTGGACCACAAAGGGTAGCTCTCTCCATTGTGTGAACCACCATCCCCTCCCCCAGTGTTTAAAATTCTGCTCATGAGTAACTCTGCCAGTGTGGCTGGCGACCACATGGCTTTAGCTCTCTCATCTTCATTCCCACTCGATAATGAACACCCCCCCCCCCCCCAAACCCCCGTGAATGCCGCATGGAGTCCCGCAGCACTCCCCAAGCTGTCTTCTCCCTCTTCCCCTTCATCCACCGGAGCCGCCAGCCTCTGCCCTCTGGGTGGTATAGAGAGCAAGGGCTTGAGATTTGAGCAGAACATTCCGGAAAGACGGCACGGCCCCATTCTGCGTGACAGGTGAGGGGGTGCGGGAGTCTCAGGAGCGAGAGTCGGATCACTGAGGCCAGCGTGTCGATTACCTCCACCTGTCCATCATTCCCAGCGAGGTTTATAAACTGGTCTGTCCAATTTTTTTTTTATCCGACTTGAGGAACACAGAAGATGCCCCAATCCACACCGGCCTCCAAGCAAACAGCTTCCTGTCTTCGCTCTGTCTGCTCGTTTCGGCTCAGTCCCCGGCTGAAACAACAGAGTTCTTTTAAAATGCGTCCCAATGGTAACTCGCCTGGCCTGATCTCCCCTGTAAAGGACACTCCCCACCCAAATAAAGATTCCACCAGCTGCCTGGCCTTTATCCAGAGGCTGTTCTTACGTCTTCAGATGCTGCCTGTGAGCTGCACAGCCTTCAGACTGTCACCCTCAATACGCTCATGTCCCAGAATGTTCCACAAGGAAGCCGTATGGTGAAAACAACAAAAGCCAAACTATCAGTATCGACCACATCAGCTGCAAATGGTTAACCTGAGCCATTGTTTCAGAATGCATACACTTATTCAGTATAATTTGTCTTAAAAATTTGACTATATAGTCCATCTGAATTCAGCCAGAAAATCTGGGTAATTTATCTAGTCTGGGGTAGCAACCTGCTGAAGATATGCAGCAAAATAGCCACATCTTAGAATAGACAATATATTCACCATATTTAGACACTGAGAGACAGCAACTGTAAATGGCTGAGGATGTCAGTATACTGCCATTAAATTTCTCCTTTGCCCATTTTCCAACTTTCCAGGACACCATCATAAGGTTTTAGTGTAGAAGGGGCCTCTCAGAATATGGTAGCCCATTCTCCAAGGGGAATAGTCTCGGCTCCCATTAAACCAATAATGAGGAGAATCGGTGGTTGCTGGATGGATTTTTTACACGGTGAGCAGCATCCCGCAGAACGTGTTTCCAAATACAATGTGCTGCCGCTGCTTCAGCTCCGGTGCCGCCCAGTATCAAGAACCCCCCCCCCGCCGGAACTACTTCCCGTGGGGGGATCGCGAGCAGAGCCAGGAGTTCGATCCAAACCTCTTTCTCATTTTCTCAACATTACGCTATTATATTATATATATATACAATACAGAATGCGATTATATAACACTTTGCACACAGACAGGCTGCTGCTGCCGCGGGGCTGCTTCTCGCTGCTGTTTTTATTAAATACATTCCACTTGTGCATTACTAATAAACTTACGAAGATTACCTCGGGTGCCTGCATTAGTCCCTTTAACTTAAAATTACGATCTAACTTATTTTTTTAACAAAATATACTGAACAAGTTAAATTCTTCGTCCGTTATCTCAATTTGGAAAAACAAACACTTCGCTGTGAAAACTACATCTGTTTGTGTAATGGGAAAAGCACATCGTAGCCTTTGTGAGTAATTAAATTCTTAATGTGATTTTAAACAGATATTGCTTGGAAACTTCACTACACTATCAGGAAAACCTTCCTTGAACAACTAAAAAATGATTTATTGGACATTTAAATAGTTAAAGGTCTCGTAACTTAACTAATTTAATTATTAGTCGTAAAAAATGCGTACAGCTGGAAAGAACGAGATGTTTCTCTTTTGTAAATGATAGCATCCAGTCATTTTTAAAGGCACTTTGCATTTAAGAAAAATAACCAAGAGCAAAACTGATTGGTTTTATCCAGTGCTTGTAATTGTATTAGCACAGACGTGCTTCACTGCCCTAATTGCAAACATAACTGCAAGATCCTACAAACAGGCATACTGGGGATTTTTTTTTTAGTGGATCGCCTCCCTAATTCATTCATTATTAGTATACGAGTTACTGTTGAAAGATTTTAACTTTATGGATGAATTCCCTTTCAAGAGGCCGCACGCACCGCGTGGAGAGGCATTTAGAAGAGATGATTAAGGTTGCCTATGATTTGCTTTTCGCCCAGGTTTTTTTTTACTAATCAAAAGATTCAGCCAGCAAAACACGGTCCGATGGGGGATTTATCACGTCCCCGCAGTGTGAGAAACACACATTGGATGTCAGCAAATGTCGCAATTCGAAACCCGCAAGACGCCGCACAATACATTTGTAATAACAGCTTACCGTGTAATAAACAAGATTCCTCGCCATGCTAATGAACTGCAGCTCCGAGCCTACTATAGATTTTACGTTTCTCACTGAAGCTTTGTAGTTTAACTCTCCCCTGACTCGTGTAAAAATAGTTCTGCTAGTGATCTCTCAAATCTCCCCATCTCTCTCTCTCTCAAACAAAAACAATATCACTCAGGCCATCGCTAATTTCTTGGAGCTGGCACTGGAATTTTCTCCAAAGACTGAATATAGGCAGACATACAGACACAAAGCAATGAACGGTGGAGGGCGGGAATATGGTGAAAATCTTTCATGGTAATCCGTGATCCTCCTGAAGGCATACATAAAAACAGACGAAAGACTGGAAACAGAAGCAGTATCTTTAATCATTAAACACCACAACCACTTCAGGGTGAGTTAGTCTTAAAACAACAAACAAAATACTGGTTACTCAGAGAAGTGAAGTCACTAACCTATATAAAACAAATAAATTCACAGATAAGTTCCCTAACTCCCCCTCTAGTCAAACGCAGGGAAAAAAACAATACAGAACAGAACTGGCACTCTCCCTGACCATGTGGCACAAATTACAAGGGGATTCTCCATCCATCCATCCATCCAAGGTTGTAGGGGGGCCTGGAGCCTTACAGGTATAGCCTACATGCCGTCCATTCAAATCATTATAAACAATCTTTATATTCAGTTTTGAAGAATGTCTCACACCCAGATCAGCAGATAGAAAATGGATTCATGAATACTGAGGAATATCGCTGTAACATTAAAGGAATGCCTGTAGATAATGCAACTATAATATACCCCTAACCTAGTTATGGTTAGCCAAATTTTTTAAGCATTTTTTTCAGCTACAGTAACATTCGTTCTCAGACTGAGAGTCAGTAGAAGAATGTATGCATGTAGATGAAACCTAATGAAAGGCATTGTTCAATTTGCTCAGCGTGATCCTACTTGACAGCTAAACCAGAGAAGTCTAGCATTCACAGCAAGACGCTAAAAGCAAACATGAATTAAGGATAATTGGTAATTGGACTCGAAAACGGAAAAAGCAGACAGAATCCTCCGTGTTCTGAGAAGGCAGTGAACTGTGAAAACTAATGTTTTCCGTGGGGTTTGTGCGTGAACGATGGGCCGACGGGTTTGATTCCATGGTTGGTAGAATGATGTGTGTCAAAGGCTTGAGTTACAATGCAGTTTCACTGCAGCCCTTCTATTAAGGACCGCCTGGCGCATGAAAAACCAGACGCGGTTCATGGCATCAAATCAACAATTCTGAGCAACAAGACGGACCCTAGGTGACTATAAAAGTTTACCTCACAGGAGGATCCATATTTCAGCCAATCACCATCAAACAGTCATGCCCAGATGCTACATTCTGGTGCAAAATCACCCCTTTGTTTGGCATAGACATTTTATACCCCTGTTTTATTTCCTCCTAATTGCTCAGTGATGAGGTGTTGTGCACGTGACATTGAGCGTTTATCAAGGCATCTTTGGCAGTTGAGGTCCCCTTAGACAGAATCAGGGGATACACAAAAAGCTTTATTTTGTGTCGAATACAGTCTATCAACCTCAAATTTAGTGTGAGAAGAGAAGAACGGCAAACACGCAGTAACCCCCGGCATCATATATATACACAGAGATAACAACCCCATTTGTCAACTGCCTGACATTTCAGCAGCGATTCCGCAGAATGCGGCGTGACTACGGGGGAATCCTATCACTTTGCAGCATGTAAATCCAGCCAATGGGTGGCCAAATCCCACCTCCATAAGCCCAAGGAGCGAGAACACGTCGCTAAGATACAGAACCACTGGGGCCCGGTCGCTCGAGATGTGCTTCAGCCACCAGAGCTGAAGCTGCAAACTGATGCTTCTGTCGCGCGCGTGCAGATCACACGGACGGCTCATTCCACAGTGCCGGGAGATAAAGGCTTAAACAGCATTTGCTCCTTTTAAGATCAGCCGCTCTCTTGGGATTCATACAGCTCATAATCATTCTATTTGTTATGTATTTTTAATCTGCTGTGAAATAAGTAGTAAAAAGTTCTACATTCTTCTCTTTCTCCTTAAACTATTTTTCATCTGTTAATGTCTGTTGATCAGCCAACTGTCTCGAACTGTAACTCTAACATCCTCTAAACTGTAACTCTGAACTGTAACTCTAAAATCGTGTTTGTACATTGTTCATGAATGGTTAAACTGAAGCAAATTATTCCTTTGGCATCATTATTTGGATGGGCAGCTTTGCAGCCTCATACCTTAAGGGTCAGAATTTTAAGTCCTGCGTGAGCTCAGAGTATCAGGCTTGACCCTACTGTCCAAGAACATGCGGTTATGGGGAACGGGGTCTCTAAACGGCTCATTGTGTTCTCAGTGATGGACTGGCATCCTGTTCACAACGTCCCCCCACCTCACTCCCCGTGCTTCCTGCAATAGGCTCGACGCAACCCTGCATTAGAGAAGCGGTCACGGAAGATGGATGGATGTATTGTAAATTATACTATGTTATAGTACAAGACAAATGTTGTCTCTCAAATGATGCACCTCATTTGAGAAACTGGAGGCAACCCTGGCCATCTGATGTCTGAAAGCGAAGCGACGAGCCGCGGTGGAAGCCATAAATAAGCCAATCTGACGACCTGAGACTCAGGCGTGAGATGAGTGCTCGGTCCGGGGCTGTCCGCCATCCCGCCTGTGTGCGCCACGCACCGAAGAACAATAAATCACCAGCTGTAATGAACACACAGTGCTGGAAATGCGACAGAGCAGCCCTGGCCTGCAGGAAACACCCTGTCAGGCGACCGTGGGCAACCTTCCTGAGTGCATTGTGAGCAGCAGGGCCCTGGCAAAGGGGCATGAGTCTAGCTACATGAAAGCATCTCTCCTATAATGAAGACCCGAATGGGCGCCCTCTCAGAACAGCACACGACCTCAACAGAGTAAACAGAGGATTGACGAGCGCAGGGCGCTCCATGAATCTTAGACTCCTAGACTCTTTAGACCCACTTCTTCCAGGTCTGAGCTCTCATTTTGTGACTAATTACTAAGGGAAAGTAGGAGTGACAGGAATCCCTGTGGCTCCAAGAAGATATTATCATCTGCCGGTGGGGAGAGAATTAACCATGAATTTAAGGACCCGGTGCCAAAACTCAAGGGGTCTCTTTATATTCATGGCAACACTGCCCATCTGGAGGGCGAGATCCTTACCGGAGGTTCTTAAAAAAATAAAAGCGATTTGCAAACCACGAAGGCGAGCAGCACTTTAAAGCGGGATTAGACTGACGGCGGATAGCGTTTGAATTACGCCAGACTGCGTGATGGAGCACGAGGGGCTGAAAGCTGACTGGGAATGAAAAGCCTCTTAATTGGAAGGGAGGGTGCAGTCGCCTAATGACAAAAAAACCCGGACGGCGATCTCAGAGAGTCTCGGGGGAAAGCTGTACGCAACCGAATGGCTCCCTAAAAAACGGGGGCTTTTTAAAACAGGTGTGATATCCACTAAAGCAAACAGATAATAGGAATAACCTGGCAGAAGCTGGGAACTGTTACTGGTGGTGAAGGAGCTGTGAGCCTTTCTGGATCCATCCGTGCGGGGCGCCTATTACGAGGCCGTCCCTGCTGATTAAAGCGATGGCCAGAGGCAGGCCATGGCCGCTTTTACGCGCCCCCCCCAGTGGAACTGGCCCCCATATCAAGATGGCTGACCTTGTCACTGCCTGTACCACCACCCCCCCCACCCCCCCACAGAGTGTGAGAGGCTCAGGTGCTGAGCGCTGTCACATTCTGCATTAGTCACAGCTAATGAGAACGAATTCACTGTAATTAGAGCTGCCATTTTGTGATAATTGCCCTATACACAGTGTGCGGGGCAACCTAAATGCCCCGGTTGGGGCGTCTAGACAACTGCGACTGCATAGCCAATGGGCCTCACCTTTTCCACTACGTCTTTGTGACCCCTGAGAGCGACAGAGTCACTGGGGAGGCACCTCAGTAAGACACAAACTCCTTATACACAGACTCCAAATACAAAAAACGACCATCGCAAAGCTCTGTTTAAATATTTAACAATTTTCTAGTTTAGGTAATTATATATCACACAGCAAGAGCTGTTTTCATGCAACATGGCTTTTTATAATTGGTTATATAAGGGACTTAATTACAATACTGTTAATTTTATCACATCACCAACAGATATTATTGTTAGCTGTTTTTTTTATATTTTGATTTAGGTCGCTCCATAAAGCGCATCAGTTTGTTAAACAGAATACTGTGAAATGCAGCTATACTCCGAAATTCTGTCTCAGATCAAGAGCCCTGCCAAACATTCTTTGATGATGCATAAAAAGGTATAACATACAGGACACATACATGCAAACATGACGGATCGTTTCCGTGCCCTGTCCATAGCCTATGGGTAAAGTGGCACCGAGCTCAGGCACTATGAAAACCAATCATCTCCACGTGATTTGACCCCTGCTGATGACCAGGCTGAGTTTTATCATGCTGAAAATGAAATAACCAGAAAATGAACAAATTTGACAGATAGGAGCAGAGCCTAGATTCCTCTTAGTGATGAGCAAGTCAGTTTCTGGACGTGAGCCTGAGGGGAATTTTCAATTCATTTTATTTTTATATAGCACCTTTCACAACAGAGTCACCCCAAGGCGCTTTACATGGATGTAATACATTCCTACATAATTTTACAGAATAATTCTAAAACAGGGAAAAGGGAAGACAAAGAAATGAACGAAAGATAGCCAGATGATAACAGAGGAGAGGAACCAATAACCTCTGGGGGTCCAAGGTCTGGCTGCCCAATCCCTGCCCCCCCCAGGCATGCTAACATTACAGGAAAGAGAGAATGGGCCTTCTTGCTAAAAACGAGGTGTAAACTGTGGTCAAGGTCAAAGTCAAAGTCCATCAACGATTCAGTTCTCCATGCAGCCTGTGTTGGGTGGCAGATTGAAGGCTGCACCCATGACATCACAGTTTGTAAGTCGCATCTATGATGTCACCCTTCCACGGGACGGAACCAGGACTCCAGCTAAGATGGTGCCCACCCTGTACACCATCTGGACATGTGGGAAATATAAGTAAATAAAATATAAACTGTGAACAACCATGGTCAACATCTGCGTGTGTATACATTACCTTATTATTGGGTTTAAGGTGATTTAATTGTGTCAGTTTTAGGGAAACTGGTGAGAGATCAAACAGAGTGGTACATACCGTCTAAGCCCCCTCGGCATGCCCCCGTACTGCAGAGGGCATTCTATAGACTGCCGGGAATCTAAGGTAAGTGAATTAATGTCACGGGTGCCACTGAGGGAATGGAATTAGACAGTGACACACAATGCTGTTGTCATGTCGCGGTCCCGCGGCCAGGCCGCGTGTCTCATGTCCAAAGGGCTCAGCAAACAGGTCAGAAGATGGAAGATCGCTGCAGGAGGCAGCGCTGCCATGGCAACGTCAAGCCCGGCTGATCGCTGATGCTCGATCAGCACGCCGCAAATGTGTAGCGGTCAGGGTCACGCCAAGAACGACATTAATTAGTCGCCATCGAGGGTAAATATCCCTGTGAGGAAATTCTGAGTGTGGCAATATGAGAGTTATTCCTGCAGTGGCTTCCCGCGCGCCACATTTTTGCAATCAACTGTATCCCTATTAGACATCACAGCCTACATTTTCACTCGACTCACCGGCTGCATTTGATTGGACAGGAGCTTAGAAGGATTCTCCAAGATCAGCAGACAAAGAGGACAGATGCAGTGTTGACGATCCATGCCACATTTGTTGCTATTGCCTTTTGTTTTTTTTGCCTGCATTGCTATTTTTCTGTTTTTTTCTAGTGTTCTGGCAGCCAATCAGGAGGCCAGCTGAAGACACAGGAAGACCAATAGCACTAATACTGAAGAAACACCGTTCATGACATCTCAGCATGGGTGAACTGGCCAGTCCAAGAGGGGAAGCTCTAAAAATAAAGGATTATTTTTTCCTATTCCTACCCCAGGCATTACCTACCTTATGCAGTTTGGGATAGACTCCAGTCCCCTGTGACTCTGTACTGGAAAAGTGCCTGTAAGAAGGATGGGTTTTTCTGAATGCTTCTAAATAATCTAAAATGACCGTCTATATTCCAATCCCTTATTTTTTCATAAAATCTAAATAAAAATCGGCATGTTAAATTCAAAGTGCAGTTACAAGCTTTACAAATGTCCTTTTAACCTACAAAACACACCAGAGCGTTTTATATCTTAAGCATCATAATGGCATCACTGGTTTATAATTATAATTGAATAAAATGCCTCTTACTCTGTCCTCCATCTTTTTTCCCCTTCAGCAGCTTTCACAAAGGATCCAAGTGCATTTTCATCTAAATGGTGAGCCAAGGAGAATAATGGCTAGCCACACACCCTCTACAAGCACGCGTGCGCGCACACACACACACACACACACACACACACACACACACACACACACACACACACACACACACACACACACACACAGAGAGACAATGAGTGAGATCCAGTGTTTGCCGATGTAAGTGAACAAATTACAAATGATTGCCCTTTGTAATGAAGGCAGCCGGGCATATTGTGCAAATGCTCTGCTCCTTAATGATTTAATTAAGAAGTTCAGTAGAACCAGCGGAGGAGATTCCGGTTCCGACATAAACGAGTGGCACGGCGACAGCTCAGGCACTAAGCTAATTGGTCCTGGGCAAACAGATGTGTCTTTTGTGCCCATTTTTTGGCAGAGTCTCCACATTTATTTAAATTGGAGGCGGTGCGAAGCACACCAAATGTTGCTGAAAGCAATCAGTTTACCAAGGTTACCAAGGTGGATCATTTGACCATCCACTTCTTATAAAGACACCTCCATGAATATACTGGGGGGTTTAAGGATCTTTAAAATGTTGTACATGAAGTGATTTCCCATCAATGTGGTTGAGAGAATCTCAAACTCAATTAGGGGATTTGAGGGTAATGGGTCTGTAATGACCTATTGTTCCGGGCCAACAGTGTTTAGAAGCCCGAAAAACATTCTAGTCACAAAGACAAACCTTCTGTTTAAGTTGTAAGGATGTGTTACGCACATTCGGTGAGTAGGCTTGTCATTTAGACGGGGAAACAGCAGATCTAGGTTGTTTCTCAATACCAAGAATGCAAAGATCACATTTGTCACATTTGGGTGCGAGAGAAACTCAATTTCAATCCTCTGTATGTCCTGTACATATGGCAGCATTGACAAATAAAGACTTTGACTTGTGGTCTTGGCAAGACCGATCTTGCTAACTTGCCTTCCAAGAACAAATCTCATCCCGCCTCATCGACACAATCTGCCCTCAGCTCCTAAACCCTGAACAGAAAAAAACTGCTCTGCGAGGAGCAGCTTATTTACCTCTCTTCGGCCAATAAATAGCAGAAAATCTCGTGCAATCTCTCACTCTATCGCTCCCTTCCCTTCCTTCTCATCCTTTTGTCAGATCAGCTTAATGCACCGCATCTCCAGGGCTTGGGGGGGGGGGGGCACCAGTGACGGACAATTAATCTCCACCCTCCTAAACAACCCAAATCACAAAGCTGCAGTTGTTGCCTGTCACATTATAGAAACGTAGGGCGACGTGGGTGAGGGATCCGCCCTCGGCCCCACCGCCGACCCAGTGAATCTACCGGCAATTTTCACAAGAGCTCACTTCCATCAGGTTTCGTAATTCGGGCTTATCGATTACCTAGAGAAGGTCGCACACCGTGACCGGACCTCAGTTGGAGCTTTGCCATTTCTCAGCAGTGCGCCAAAACGATCGCAAAACAAAGGCTCTCCCCCCCCCCCCTTAGCCCTCTTCTAACAGTGGATGACATTTGCTCATAAATCCTGGGAAGCAAAAACAGAGGTCAGCCCCAAAACTTCAAGCTCCTTTGTTCTCCACACGTCCCAGAGATGTAAAGACAGCCTGTTAAGAAACAGATCAATAAAGACACCGAGCAAAAATGGCCAGATTCACCCTCATTCGTATCTCCCTCTCATTCGAGAAAGAAATAAACTTTCTGCACAGCGTGTGCTGACGATACGCTGGAGACTGTTTTACATAGCTGCTCTATGGAGTTTCACTGATTGCGGCAATAAATCACACAAAAGGTACTGTCATATTCACTGTCCCAGGGAAAAAGAATAGATGAAAGAAACGTACTAAAATTGTTGAGCTGGGAAACGAGAAAATATTTATTATGCTGCGAAAACACATTTAAAAACCCAAGAATTCTTATGAGGGCACACCATACCACAATCGTGTCTGTTGATCCTAAAGATGCAGTTCTAAGTCACTTCTTTGTTATTCCCGGAGCCAATTACCTTTACCACATACATTACAGGAATTGATATTGATTAAATGGACAGTGCGTGGGATTGAGATCAGTAAGGATTTAAGGGTCAATGTACCTCGAATTAATTAATCCAGGAAAACAACGTAACTCCATTGTTTAATTACAGATGTTAATAGGACTGTCTATGTGGTAGTTTGGTATTTCAATGATTCCACCGCTCTGGTACAGCTCTTTTGCATAGCTTTTATGGCGCAGGATTCCCTTCGTCAATCAGCAAAGCAATTAGATAAAACTTATCGCCAGTCAGCACTTATTCAGACTAATTGTCACCCAAAAAGGCGTTGCACTATTTTTTTAGCATTCGTTAACGTTGAATAGACAGTGTGATTTGAAGACAGTGTGACTTGATTAAGAAAATGCTGGCTATTCTCCGTTTAATTGCATACAAAGGACCGACGTAATTCTGGTATCGGATGTAAAGGTGACCGCGATCCATTGTGCCGCAGTAATTTAAGGAAAAGGAAATGTATCAGCTAAAAAGTTCGACCACCTTCACATTTCTCTGGTTAGCTTCAAATAACTGGGCATGCTATTTTTGAATTCCATTTTTAATATAAACGTCGAAGGATTTTAAAGTAGTGTGACACTGCCACCTATGGGTAATAAAAATTACGTAGCAAACTGTTTTCATAGTTTCGTCAATCATGTATGCGAGATAATAATAATCACTGACCTTATTAAACGTAAATAAATTTGCTTAGGTGTTAAAGACAAATTATTTGAAATATTTCATCAAGTCTGCTCTCCCCTACTATTTACTGTTTTTCGAGGTAGTTGAGCGCAGGCAGCGCGATGCCAGCACTGTCGTAAAAAGGATGCGTTTCTGAATACGGCAATGTGGCCTTAGAAACACGAAGATGGCAACCTCATTGATTTGCAAAGACACGGTCACCAGGTAGGAAAGCGAGACTTAGGTTGAAAGTTAAATACTCTTCATATTTAGCCGTTAAGTTAAAGACACGCTTTAATACAACGTTCTTTCGCTTTGCTCGTGTTACTTAACTAATACGCTTCAAGACAGGCATACTGGATACTGCCTGCTTACCCCAAACAGTGCTTTGAATTTGCTCACGGCTGTCGTCGTTGTTTGTTTTTTGTATTTATTAGGGTGAGTTCAGTTCTGAACAGGGACGTCAAACAGTTTGGAAAGCATTATATGTTTGACTGTAATGAAGAGACGTGTTGGAATTCTGACCAGGTAAGCAAATCAAAATGCTGTTCATTTTGAAAGACGAAGTGTTAACGTGCTTTTTGCTAGTCCATGGGAGCACTTTGTTTTTCTTTAATGCAATTGAAGACCTTCTGTTTGATTTGGTTTAGGGCGACCTTCAGTGGGTGCTTCTGGACTTTCCAAAGCCAGTCAAAATATCCACAGTGAATGTGCAGTTTCAGGGTGGGTTTGCAGGGAAAACATGTCGATTGGAAGGTAAATGCACGTGCAGTTAAAATAATCCAGGCAATACATTAACAAATCTGTTTTCCCACTATCAAGGCGATTCCCCTAAACCGTACATCTGCGATGTAAAAGCTTGATTTACATGTGAATAACCCAGTCCGCTAATTTTGTTACGCCGTTGATTAACAAGATACCGTAATTGAAATCTAACTGACCGATTCCCTTGATCTGATCATATAATATGTATTGCATTTTGACATTATATTGTGGCAAAAAGTGACGTGGATCATTTTTATAAACATTCTTCCCGTTTCAGGTAGTCTAAAAGATGAAGCATTTGCAAACCTTACGGTTTTTTACCCTGAGGACAACAACAGCGTCCAGATATCCTTTAAACGTTCTAGTAGATGTGTACCTGGCATATTAGCAGTGTGTGGAAGATTTACACCTACCACATAGTAATTATGAGATGTGCATTTGGGTGTTCAAAATATAAATTCTATTTTGGAAACATGGATTCTCTACAAGAACCGGTTGCCAAACTGCCTGTAAGTGTGTGTGTGTGTGTGCACGTGCGCTCTGTGATGCATTTGCACTCCGTCCTGGGTTTATCCCAGTCTTGTGGCTGTAGTCTCTGGGATAGGCTCCGGACACCCCCCCCCAACCCTGCATAGGATAAGCGGTTAGAGAATGGATGGGTGGATTCTCCACATTTGCATATATCGAAAATTTCTTCTGTTATGGTTGCAATGAACTAAATTTATATAAGGAATTGGAAAGCCCAGACCACACTTACAAGCTAAATCGAAACCTTTTCGTAATAACCATGAGGATTTTACCCACATTGTGCTTTACCTCTACTTCACCACAGGGAGTATGACCAGGCCCTGGAAGTAGGCATTTAACGTGCTCGATTACTACTACCCCTGGAGTCAGTCTTCACTATTTTTTTTTTTTTTGTTTTTACCCTTGACTGCACACCCACAGCTTTCCCATTGGAGAAACCCCCTCAGTGCAGAGGTTAAAAATAGTGTTTGAGAACAGTACAGACTTTTTTGGAAGAATAATTGTTTACTCCTTGGATGTGCTGGGAGAACGGACCTGAAAACTGTTTCCGTGAGATCAGAATAGAGCGAAGGGCGCAGGGCCTGTTTGCACTGGAATGCAGGAGCAGGAGATCTCAAGACTGTTGGTATAAAAGTTACCGGATGTAAGATCGGCTGCATGGTTTTGTTAAGAGAAGTTTTGAATATTGACTGACTGGAGAACATGCTCACTCATACTGAACATCAAGTTACACATGTCACAGTATGTGCCTTTGTATGCTTGCATGGTCTTTTGGATATTTAAGTTTTGTATGTAATTAAAAAAACATGAAATAAGCCAAAATGAGGTGTATGCAATATTATTTTTTGTAAATTATGAATGTTGGTTATTTAAAAGAATAGACCCTGTTTACCAGAATACAATTGGACAGTGGTGGCTTAATGGTTAGGGAAGCGCACTTGTAATTGAAAGATTGCTGGTTCAAATCCCTGACCAGCAAGGTACCACCCCCAAGCACTGCTCCCCAGGCACTGAATTAGCTGCCCCTGCTATGTCACGATGTCACATATGGGTTAAATGCAGAGGACACATTTCATTGTTGTGTGCTGTGGTGTGTCAACAATGACCACTGATCACCAAATTCTAAATTCAAACACAACGGGCCATAATGTAAAGAGCTGACACTTTAATGCCAAGATAAAATAAGTGATATGTACTCGCATTCGACTGGCCAGGCGTGTCCATGCCTGAGGACCGATGGACTACAGCTCCTGTTTACAGAATCCCCACAGTCTGCCAGCAGACTGCCCCCATGCGGATGGTGGCGGCCAAGCGCCTTGCAGACCCCTCTCTTCCAGATCGTCTCCTCGCCCGTGACAAAGCAGCTTCCCGTTGTCACGCTTTCTGCTTCAGCAATGCCAGGATGTGATCCTCGATTACCCTTTGGACTGTAACAGCAAAGTGGCAACTGTTTATACCCATCATACATGCTGAGAAAGCCGTCATTTGTATTATTACAGACAGCATCTGCACATAATATTTTCATAGACAACCCGTTTCCTTTACAGAGTATGTATTATAAGGCATGATTTACTGACAGGCAAGCCTGGCTTTTTAAATGGAAAAGCAACAATTAATTTCTGTGACAAGCTGTTTTGCCTTCTGGTTTGTTATACATTTGTATAATTACAGTACAAGACAAATTTATGTTCTATTTTTATGTAAAAGTGGAATTGAGTGGTATGGGTCCGTTAAAGAAAGAGGCGGAGTGGTCTGGCAAATGATAATATTCTTTATGGGTTTTTGATAGAGGTAGAAAGTTCAGGTCCAAAAAGTGAAAATCCAGACCAAGATTCTGTTACAACCAACCAGAGTATACGGAGTCACAATCATAGAATACTCAACTGGGTGGCTGAAACAAAATCTTGATCTGGATTTTTACTCTGGACCTGAATTGCTCACCTGCTTTTTGTGAACTGCAATGCAGACAGTCCTCACTTAGGAACCTACACGTTTACGGAAGGTCCTGACTTACAATCAGCTCTCCATCTGGTTGGTACACGGTACAAGAACTTTGGCTGCGGAAACATTCTATTCTATCCTGTTTGCTCTGGTCTCTGATGTATTTGGGGCAGCGAAGAAAGGTTGTATATTATTTGCAGTAACTGTCCATTATTTTGATAGGCCATATCAATTTACAATGGACCTTGCGATCCACTTTTATTTCGATATGTTGCCTTTAATTTGATGTGTATGCTTTGTATTGTGGGATAGGGAACCCCCAGTAGCGCGCAAAGCACTGACGTGCGCAAGGTTAAAGTTTTCCTGTCTTGTACTTCTCTTACATCTCCGAAAGCAATGGGTGTAAGTTTTTTTTAAAATTTTGTTTCGTATCTTAGTTAATATGTACAAGTGACTTATTTTCTATGCGCTGTTTCAGTTCGGTGATGTGCTAATAGATGCTAACACTGATTCATTGGATTGCACCGATGTCAATTCGCGACACACGCCTATATATGTTAGCGTATCATTTATTTGCAATTCCGTTGATGATTAACGTTAACACTTATCAACCAGCTTGTTCTAACTTTGCTATGCTAGATAAGGGATCTCCTGATTCTTTTCTGTGTTTGGTTTAGTACAGTTTCACTCATAGATTTTCACCTGTCACATACGGAGAAAACACATAGCGGGAAGAGTACACTGTTTATTACATTATACAGTACACTACTGTATAAATGTTTACAAATATAAAAATGTTATAGATGGTGCGAAGGTGGCATGAAAGCAATATCTAGAGATGATTGACACAAACCCACTACCAGTACAGTGAGCTTGAAATATCAGTAAGGGGCGGCTCCTCGTTTATCGACCAATTCCCTTAAGGTCCTTAATGCACTTCAACGTGAAGGAAGGCCGGCTCCCTACGTACCCTTTTTGTGGCCAAGGGCGACGGCGAGGTCCATGGGGCTGTAGCCTGAATCCGCCTCGACGGTCAGGTCGGCGCCGTTGGCTGGGGAGAGACCACATGCTCTGTCAGGAGGTGACACCAAGCAGGGCTAGGCCCTAGGGATCCTTAAGAAGTCGGCGCTGGAAGATGGAGCCACTCACCAAGAAGGGTGCTCACACACTTCACGTGGTTCCCCCGTACTGCATAGAGGAGGGGAGTGCCGCCATTCTACAATATATTGTGGAGGTTTACATATGTGTTACCAGTATAGGGTATGTTGCCATTTTTGAGGCTTATGACCATATAAGGATAGCACACAATACTACGATTTATAAAGAGGGAACTGCTGACCAATCACATTCTTTGTTTTTTTTTTTTTATTTTTATTATTATTATTGTGCCCAGAAAGGACAGACCTACCCAATCATAAGTGTTGATGTCGACTCCGTGTTTCAGCAGGAGGTCTACGATATCCGCGTAGCCTCCGGAACTGGCCAGAGACAGGGCGCTCTCCCGCTCCCACGCAAGTGCTTTGGGATCAGCTCCCTGGTGAAAAAGACCGCACACTTCACACGTCACGGTGCTTTTCAGAGGGAAAGCACAATTTTGGGATCTATCCATCTTCCTTCTGCTTATCCAGTACAGTCATGGTGGGCCTGGAGTCTATCCCAGGTAGCATATGGGTAGTAGTCACGGAACATCCTAGATACTAATCTATCACAGGGCACAGACACACACACTACGGACGATGTAGAGGTGCCATGTCACATAAATATTGTAGCCTT
Organism: Mormyrops boulengeri; assembly: GCA_026781065.1. NCBI lineage: Eukaryota > Metazoa > Chordata > Actinopteri > Osteoglossiformes > Mormyridae > Mormyrops > Mormyrops boulengeri. The sequence goes on along the minus strand of JAODLD010000154.1, from coordinate 70,668 downwards.
CACAGGCTAAAGGAATTATGGGAAATACAAGCTGCCGACTTGGAAGTTGCACTTGAATATCTCCTAAACTAACAAAATAACTTTGCTATAGTTGGGACGACCTTTCAAGATGGCGGAGAAGGACACTTTCAGTTGTGGATAGTACATAATTGTTTATGTTTTGCAATATGACATCGTTAGCTGTTGCTTGTGTACATCTGTAATCTGCGTACCCTTTTCTTGATATAGAGCAATGCTATTTATCGTTGTGTCCATAGGAAATGGACTGCAAGCATGGTGCAAAATTATCAGCTTTACGTTTGTGTTTTGTTGCATCAATTTCCTTGTGTGGCATATGCATTCGATCAAAACAGATTCGAAAAAAATCATCCACCAAGTTTTCTAACAACAGAACACTTGAATATGATACTCCTAATTCCGACTTCGCATGTGGGAAGTAGGACTTTCCAACTAGCACGTGCATACGTCTTCGTACCGTGGGAGGCAACCTGGAGTACCCAAAGGAAAGCCAGAAAAACACGCAAACATCACACGGACACTGCCAGGGCAGGATTTGAAAATGGTACTCATGAACTGGTGATACTGGGCACAGTGCAGGATAAGGACTTACTTTCTCCAGAAGAAACTCCACCACGGCGATCTCGCCAAATGCTGCGGCCCACATGAGTGGCGTGAAGCCCCGCTCATCCGGACTGTTCACCAGGGAGCTGTCTGTGAGCATCAAAGACAACATGACCAATCACCTTCCATCCCTAGCCATCCAATCAGAGCAGTCACACATTTTTGTGTTTGACGGTCAAAAATTGATTGACAGGTAGCCTGAGTAACAGTTTCCCATGTTTCACTTTCACTTTGTTGGCCAACTCATAGCTTCATGTCCCCCCCCCCCCAAAAAAAATCACTTTGCTTCAGCATCCTTGTTTACCTCTCAGCAGCAGAGCATTAAGTACACAAGCGGTGTCCTTAACTGCAGCAGCGTTACTCGGATTTATGAGGGAATGCTACACTGCAGCAGTCAAACGGCTGTGAGGACTCGGAAGGAAATGTCATGTGATATGTTACAAGGCTACAGGCAGGATTCAACATTGCAAAGGCAAAAAAAGGGTGAAACCCATAACTGAAAAATGAATACAGGCACACAAGATTCATCCTGTACCCATGGGGTATGAATTATTCACACACATGTGCACATCATTTTCTCTGATGCTGAAAAAGCAGGTTAAAAATGTGACATAACTAATGATAAACGAAATTGCTACTACATTAACAGTATTTTAAATATTTTCTTATACAAAACTCGGTACCACTTTACAATAAGGTTCCCTATTGCCACTAGTAAATGGTAGCAACGCACTACTAAAAAGAAAACTGGTGTTATAACTTGTTTAAAATTGTCTTAAAAATTTACCAAGTGTTATAACCTAATTAATAACCAGATTATAAACCATTCATAAACTCTTTATATGGGTAGCCTTATTGTACAGTGCCACCCAAAACTGTAAACATTCTGTAAATACTATTATGAATACTATTAAGATATGTTTCAGAAATGGCCAATGCACCATAAATTTTGTGATGGAGAGACAAAACAGATGATGTGCTATTTAACAAAATGTAGCCACGGTAAAGTTTCGGAAAGAATGCTTAGCTGCATTTCCAGTGCTCCCTGGTCGCCCCGAGTCTGCCGCTCTCGGTCGTTCAGAGCTCAGTGCAGCTCAGCCCGACCATCGCGGTGACACTAGCGACTGCCAGATGGAGAGCTACAGGGCTGACCTTTGCTAAGGTGTCCTGCCACCTGTGTGAGATCCCCCTGTGCCGCCAGCTGGTGCACTGAGAGCGCTGTTGAGAGACAGGGACATGAGGGACGAAGTTAAGTGGAATGTTAACAAACCGAGCACCGGGCCTGTGATGTAATCCAATTCGGCACCAAAAGGCTCTAAATGTGTGTAGGTGGTGATGACATCAGCTAAAATAAAGCTATTGTAATCCACATCAGGCTGAAATGGTCTGAATAATTAAGCAGAATGAGGTCCAGCACTTTCATGCTAGCTAAATCGATTAAGGAATTCAATCAATGTATGAACCGCTTAGGGTGTCTAATGAGTCTTTCTAGTGACCAAATTACTAACGTTAAATAGAATTAAACTCAATTAGACAAGTATCTAACTTGCATATATAGAAGTATATTGAAAGTACTATGACATTCCATGAGGAAGAGAACAACAAACATTAATTATGTAGGTAAAATTATACTATTGGGTCACAATGAGCTAGTTAACAATATACTGGCTTGTCTTAAAGAGAAGGCTATTGCCTCTTACTGTCCAAGTTCGCGGGCCGAGCCGTGATCTCATTCCCGCGCTGTCTGTTGGTGAGGGTGGTCGAATGTTTAAACACTCCCTCGTCTTTCTGGGTTTCAGAACCAAACACTAAACCTGTTCAGTGGGGATTAAGATTGTAAAGACGGTGGTGGAAACAAAAGTTAGAGATTTCACAGGAGTGTATCAGGTACAGAAAATCCTATATAACATGGACTCATATAACAGGTGTGGAAAACCTCTATATGACACTATTCAATGAATGTATGTCATTCACATTATTGCCAGCAAGGTTACAAGTTCAGATCTCAAGGGTCTGATGTAAGCATGATGTAGGTACAGAGAATCAAACGCACAGAACTAGTCAAAGTGAAAAATTAGGAATTAGCTAAAGAAAAGGAATGACTATAGAATATGTATTGGATTTGATTCAATACAGCGTTATAGTAAGAACGCTCTGTGCCAATTTTGAGGGAACCTTCACATAATGCTGGCTGAAGTTTTTCAAATTTTCCCTGTTCGCTGGTAACTATACTGAAATAAAAATTAATTCTGAACTTATTCAAATCCTGAGACAAAATGCTCATAACGGCTTGTGCAAACAATTGAACTGATAGGAACCCAGTAAAACATTATTAAACCTCGGAGACACAATATTTTAAATAGCCTTTGAGCTACCGCACAAGAGAGTAATTAAGTATATGTAAAAAAAAAAAAATAGCACTACTCACTATTGCTGGTTGGTGATCCCCCGGTCACTGAATGAGCGAGGTTTATTTCATTGCTGATAACTGCTGGTTCGATGGGATACAGGTGCAGTACTAGTGTTTCTTCGCAGTTTTCACTGTCAGCGTCCTTTGGATCTGTGCTGGTATCCTGCACGATCTGCTCGCCGCATGGTGGCCGCACAGACTCCTGGTCTCCGCTGCTCTTTTCCATTTCGTCCTAAAAAACATGCAGCCGATTACAGAATTTTCTAACTGTGGCCGAGCAATAAAGATGGTTTATGCATCCGATCGGTGCCGAGACGAAACAACGATAGTTTAAAAATAATTTGACTTTGGCATGGTTCCCACACATGCACATGATTTAAAGGTATCAGGTATATATATATATATATATATGTGTGTGCAAGACACCTTTAGCCCGTGCGAAAGGGATGTGATCAGTCTCGTGGCGAATATGATTTATAAATATAATTTCTCCTTTTAATTCCCAGCGTACAGGGCACACTGCCTGGCCATATCACGCAACTACGACAACCAACTACGCAGCCGAGCTAGCATGCTATGCTAAATAGCGTTCAAAGTTAATGATTAACTTATTTGTATAGATTTTATTGTTTTTTTTACCTATGGGGCGTGAAAGTCGGCGAAGATCTGCAGCAATGACAGCGCACTCACTGCAGCAGTTTCGATCATTGTAGGTTCCTGCCATTAACTTCCTGATTTTTTCACCAAAAGTGAAACTAAATAAATTTAGCTAGGAATCCCATGATGCATTTGAACACGATTATTTACCGATTCACGATCGCGCTGCATTTAATTAAACCCGGTGTAAATATTTATCTGTTCATGCTGATGGTCTCCCTTTGCGTTTTTGGCCCACCTGGACCGCGGCCACAAACACCACTTTTGACACCCCCCATAAATCTACGACGAACGTCGCTAGATACCGATTGACATCTCGCTGTTACTTGAAAAATAAAAGCTGTTGCAGGGGTTTATGAAGCTGGCCCGGTCAAACCAAGACATAGGTATCTCAAGTAGTTATTTTGCCGTTTCCAGATTTAAAAATTAATTTCTGCGCCCACATTGCCTACAATGAAATTACTGGCCAGTGAGATTAAATGTTACTCATGCAGAAAAAAAGTGACCAAAATATATCTACATTAGCGCCAATCAATGACGGCAATCAAAGCGGTGGCAACGAGCCATATAAGAAGTGTATGTTTTAATGGTAACGTACTGATGGATAACCAGCCAGATGGGAAATGACTATTAGAAGCGGTGTTTTCAGTCGTCCCCTTCAGCATCCGCAGAAGTCTTTACCGTGTTCTTGCTCCATCAGGTATTTTACTGCTGCTAATTGTTCGGATCGCTATCCTATGAAATCACCCATTTGCTGTACTATGTATGCTTATTGGCACAACATGTATAATGACATAAAACTGCATACACCCCTACATAATTTAATCATGGCGCGCCATAAACCTCCCCCAACTGCAGAAGTTTTCGTCCCTCAGGTATAACATAATGAGTTGTTAGTATAGAAATACTTTTAGTGAACGAAGTCCAAAAACGTATTACATAATTTTACAAACTGTGTAATTCAGGTGTCAAACACAAGGTGCCTGTTGTGCTCTTTCTAACTATAGTTCTTAACCTCTTTCGGGATGTTTAAAAATGGATCTCTTCTGCTAGTTTTGGTGACACATTTTCAATTTTATTGTATTTAAAGAAGCAGGTTTACAATACGCACAGTAACCACTGCTTGTAATATACTATACTATGTAATCTACACATTGTGTAATACAATAGTTTTATTGCTGTTCACAAAGACCACCCTTGGTCTGTAAAGCTCAAGACCAACACTGAAAACACATAAAGCCGTAACTGCTAACTATGAACTTACACATGTTTTTTACTACTTAAATAGTGATTTCAAGTTCACCTACATGATTTACATTAAAATAAAGCAGAGTTCGGTGTGGCAGAACTACAATTTTTACAGAAAAAGGAAAACCTTAACACTATTATTAATACTTCTTACTTTCTAAGTGTAATTATAGTTCCGACAATTATTGTTCCCACAGTGTATCAAAATAAGGCAAGAGGCAGGCCCTGATTTAATCAGCACACATATCAAGTTCTCCAACTATTGGAAACAGTTACTGACAAACGCCTTTGTAGTCTGGCTCATTAAACGTGAGACCACTTGAATACAATGAATGAATCATCCTTCTATGCACTTTTCACTTATACTTGTCCAAAAGAGCCTCGCAGTAACATCCCAGAAGAAGAATTTCATTGGAAATTTTTGCTAATCGTCTTGGTCGACAGATAATTAACTGTATGCACCTCAAGGCAATTAGAGTATGTCGAAAAGAATTTAGTTGCCCAACAGTTGTAGAGTTCACCGTCAACATCGGGTGTAAACAAACATTCAAGAGTTCAGGGAATACCGGTTAGATTGCCAGTGAAGACCAGTGAAGACGTGCCCTAGCCAGCCAACACAAAAATCAGACAGTGGCATGTTTCCTGGATGTGCCGGTCGCAGGGTCGGCCTAGGTCACACCAGAGTGGAGTCTTTGCCGGCACCACCTGACTTCCGTGCTAGCACAGTCCTCATCTCACTGTTGACTCCGTTCCAGGGCTTGGACTGGGTCTGCAGCAGCCCGGACTCGGCCGAAAGGGTGCGGTGCATCCTGGGAACACTCACACCGGTGCTGTAGCCCTCCTTATCGCTACCACGGCTCTGGGCGATACCGGATGGTGAGTACTGGTGCTTGAGTGGCTTGGGGTCAGCGCAGGGCGGGTAGGAGAGCTGGCGCTGGAGACTGGGACGGCGGCGGTGCTGCTTGGGCTCGCCTCCCATGTTGACATCAGAGATGTGGACGCCGAGGCTGTCGTCGTGCTCGTTTCGGTACATGGTGTCAGGGAGGTCGCCGCGGTACTGCCTGGCCGTGTTCGCCGCGCACACCAAGGAGTGCGACACGGCGGCGAGCAGCAACGGGATGCCACACAGTAGGACACAGGCGCTGGCGATGCCCGTCTCCATCTCGAACACCAGCAGCATGTAGATGGACATGGCTATGGGACGGAGAGAGCAAACTGCTGAAATCAACTGATCTCCCCATAATGGCAGTGCACGGCTTTTGCATGCTGACCATGTGTCTAGGTTTCCCACAAGTGCTCTGGTTTCAGTCCAAAATCATGTGCACTGTCAGAATTTTTTTTTACCATTGCTTGTCACTGGGGCTGTAATCTCAAGGGTCCGCAAATTGTACCCTGTAGCTGTAGGTAAATAAGGTACAGAAAGGTATAGAAATGGACTCTGAGGAACATGTTTTGTACCACTGGGGGTACATTAATGTTGTTTGTACCTTGGGATGTTCCTTTAAATACATTTACCTATAACTAGTGACAAGCAAAAGTATAAATTGGTACTCTTTTCTGAAAGGATGGTTAAGGGAGCCACCATCTTTAAATTGCAGATCAGGCCTGTGATCAGAAGGTCAGTGGTTCAAATCTCATAGCTGGCAGAGTAATTTCACTGTTGGGCCCTTGAGCAAGGCTGTTGCTCCATGGACTGGCTGATTCGGCTCTCGGATCCTTGCTTGTACACTGTCAGGAAAAAGTACCAATTTGTACCTTTGAGGGTACAATTACTTTTCAGTGGAGCTGTACCCTGCCAATTGTACCCTGGCTTACTTGTTTGTTGCTTTGGACAAATGATAATAAAACAATGTAAGGTATGTGTGCATGTGCCCTACATTAGACTGACGTCCCACATCGGTTGCTCTGCTACCTCATGCTGTCTAGGCTTGAAACATAATACTCTATAAACGGTTGGTAGGTGGATAAATGAGCAGAAACAATTTTTGTATGTCAGATCACCGATCGTGTCATCGACACAAAACCGGTTGTGAAACCACACAGCCAAAGGGCAGATGGGAAACACACTTCTCAGTGTTATGAAGGCACGTTTCGAGAAAGTCTGTTCTTATCACACTGCATGAGTAGGTATGACGTCTGGCAGCAGTACACAGATACTTCAGGAGAGCCCAGATCTCAAAAGACAGACCCTTTGAAAGACACGGACTGCCAGACCACTGAGTAATGTGAGACCACTACTGTTATAATTTTTATTTTTAAATTTAGTTTTTATATTCAATCCTCTTTTACAATCAAGTTTAGTTTTAGTTAGATTTGAGTTTCGTTTTATTAATTTCCATTTCAATGATATATTTCTATTTAGCTTTTAAATATCTTAGTTTCAGTTTAACTCTTAGTAATTTTATTTCTAGGGAAAGAGTAAAGGTTTAATGTGTCTGATCTTTTGAGAATCTTACATGAATACGCAGTACACATTATTCACTGTTGTCCTCAAAATGGGCAAAACACGTTCCAGGTATTATTAATGGTAATTAAAGATTAACAAATCATTATTTTAACTAAACTATTTTAAAATGGTAACTGAAGAGGATGACCACCTAATCCATGTCAGGGGAGACTCTATGAACTACTTAAGGTTTTACAAACTACTTTCAAACTGAAAGGCTCCTGTGCTCGGCCAAATTGTTCGATTCGCTTTTACTGGTTCGTTTCCTTGATTGAAAGACTCACCCAGCTGTTTCACATTAACATTAGTGACATGTGCATGATTATAGGAGACTGGCCAATCAGCACACAGGAAGAACTCAGTGCTAAAGTGAAATCCAGGTCCTTTTAATGGAAGCGGTTGAAATGATGGTTTACAAACCCTGTCGTGGCTCATCGTGTCCCTCTTGACATGGGTTAAGTGGTCACCCTAGAACCTAAAGTATTTTAATTTTTTTATTTATTTCGGTTAGTTTTAGAAGCAATACCTATAGTTTTCGTCTAGTTGTAGTTTTTTCATTCATCTTATTTCAGTTTACGAAAAAAGATTTTTTATACAAGTATAGTTTTCCTTAGCCATAATGACGATGTCTGAGACTTAATGACGTGGCCCCCTAGTGGTTCATCGTGGGACACAACTCTTTGCTATAGAGCGCTGAGCCGGAGCGTAGGTGTGGATTTCTGTGGCAGGCTGCTCCTCAGGGGCAGAATGTGACACCACACCGAGCTTTGAGTTCAGAAGGATGTTGTGGCTGGCCAGCGCGTAGCCACTAGTGTCTCAAAGGTGCATCTTAAGTAATGTGAAATCCAGTCGCTGAAACCAGCTGCATGTAGAAGTCAAAATATTACTTTCACAGTTACTTAATTGTTTTGATGTGGCGACAGCAGTTGAATGAGTTTTTCACGACTATTTTAAAGGCTGTATTTGCAGATACTTTAATTTCTAAATAGAAAAAATGTTATAAAAATACGATATACTTTATATAGTGTTATATAGTGTAATGTTCAAATTATTGTCCTACCTGCCAGGAATACAGAAACACCAAGGCAGAAGAGTCCAACGGCCACATGTCTGACGGCCCTGCTGTCCAACAGAAACCAGTCTGCTCTGTGTGCGGAGGGATACAATAACCTGTCACTTTCAATTAAATAAGCCAAAAACTAACAAAAAATATTTCAAAATGCACTCATGTGGAGATATGGAGCTTTTTCGAATTGTTTCACCTTCACACCTGACCATTTACAAATAGGTGTAAATTATTTCTTTCAAGCTCGCTATAAAAAGAAATAATTACGCCAACTCTGATTTGCAATTAATTAGCATTCCAGTAGTACGCTGTACACTATCTTTAAAGTTTCGTTTTGTTTGCACTATGATTTTTCAAATTGTTTAACAACCTTCTCCTTAGTGAATATTACTCAAAGGCAAGAGTATGAAATTCCTTGGCGCATCTGACGCGCTGCCGTGCGACTCTATTTGTAATCCGGAGCGACGAGAGAAAGAGGCGGCGGACGTGAGCTGACAGCCTAATGAGAAAGGCCATTGTCTGCGGGAGGCTCGGGTTAGACGGGGAGAGGGGATCCAGGCTGCAGGTCTGCACAGGGACCAGCACATGGCACATTTATAAAGCATTTAAAATCGCATATTCTGCATGATCTGTGCTTATTGATAGACTCGTGCATGTAGAAGTAGCCTATTACTAAAAATCGAAGTTGCAAAACTTTTAACAGTTATTCCAGGGGCATCTTAAAACAGTGGTTTTTATCCATCAATAAACAAACAAAACTTGATAACATCTGCATATTTAAGTTATATAAATGCAGTGCAATGTACTTTATATTCTGTCTTAGAAATTAAATAACTACTCTATTGTCATATACTCCGAAATGCAATGAAAATACTATTAGTAGAGGCAACAATATTAGTAGAGAAATATAGGCTACGGTTAAAAAGTAACTTCGGTCATACAATACCTGCTGGTATTCTCCTCATCTCTGCAAATGTCGGTAGCGAAGTAGCTGTGAAGCAGGCAGACCACCACAGAGCTGAGGTTGAGCATCAGAGATAAGGCCGAGAGCACCGTGGATACCGGCATCAGCGCAGCCAAAACTTCCGTGGGAAAAGCCGATGACTGTGGAGCATTATCCTTAATCCCCGCGTTATGCGATTGCAGTTGAAAAATCAGGATGACTGACAATAAGGACATAACTATAGAGAGAATCCCCAAAAATGCCAGTGCGGTTAGAGATCGCTGACTGTACGTACACGCCATTTTCCTGAGGTGGGATAAGTTTCTTCCAATCTGCTTCGGAGAACTTTTTCTGTTTAAATGATAAATATCTATCCTTCGGGAAAGCCCTCTTTACCGATTATTTTTTTCTGTCGAAATACGGTTTACCATTAGCAACACTCAAATTCTTGTAATAGATTCAGGTGTCCCGTAAAAACGCCAACCGTAGCAGATGCCTGGCTGGCAAGGGAGCGCAAGAAGGCAGCTTGGACTGAGCATGTGATGTATTTCAAATCCCATAGTTTAGAAGATCCCAGCAACAATGGACTTTTCAGTCGAATTCACCTCCACAATGAATTGACGTTTTCTGTGTCCACCGTTTTCATCAGCGTCGAATAATAGAATAAGATGAAATAAGGTTAAATCGTGTGTTTGCGTCCAACGACTACATTCAGTGTTATTCTTATTAACTCAGTTTATTTATTTTCTATCCCCAAATCCGTTCTTTTTAATTTAGAGAATATGCAGTAAACACACATCATAAATAACATAGGTTTAGGCCTATTCTTTCAAAGCAAACTAATCTTTCTTATTTGTAGCAGTTTTTGGGACTTCAGCAAAAACACAAATCAATTAGAAGTTGTTTTGTTTAAATAATATATTTCATTGGATCTGTAGATTTCTTGAAAAGGGATACTTTAGTGTAATTCAGTATTTATATTTCCGGTCGCACTGCTTCGTATTGTTGCCAAAAGGCCAACATGCCGAATCTAGCTGCAAATACCCACAATTCCCCGACAGTTAAATTTCTTTTCTCGACACTGAAATATCTTCCGTATAATCTAATTAACTCTTTTGTTGCCTTGGAAACAGATTCTTGTTTCCCAAGCAGACAGTTGCATGGTGAATGTGGCCAATTTCAGATCATTTTTCCCAGGCCGCAGATATATTGAACATTGTCTGAACATTGAATTATAACTCAATGTTCAGACGAATCTGCGTCTGATGAACTGCAGCTTCTGGATTGCATTTGTAGGTACTGGGTGTGTGACCCCATGTTATCAGCACGGTGATTTGTGCGCTTTCTGGAACCCTGACAGCAGACCCTTGTATTTATGCTGTATTATAGGAATCCTCAGTGAGTCCTATGTCATTTATGACAATCGATTGAGCTCGAATTATTATTATTATTATTATTATTATTATTATTATTATTATTATTATTATTATTATGTAGTTGCTCTCCTGTTAGGTGGTAATGGGAAAAACTGCAATTTCTCTAATGGTCTTTGGGAGGCAGTAATATCCAAGAAAGTTTTTAAAGAAAGTAAACCGATCATTTCGTTTATATTAACATTTGAAATTCGGAATGGGAATTAGGTAACAGATGGATGGTTAATTTATTCAGAAGAATAAACCAGAACTGCTATTAATATCCAGTTTTACACAATGAACTTTAATACTAATTAGTACTGACTTTAGTACTACTTCAATGGTTAGACAGAAAATGGGAAGAAACTAGGAAGATATGTTTGGGTAAAGTGTAGTGAAGCAGGGTGTTGATTAAAAAAAAAAAAAGAAATGGTTTCAGATTTAATAACGACACTATAAAATATTGAAACGTGAACTGTAACCAGGAAAGGAAACATTATAAATATTATTTGAAATTTTACAAATATGTAATGGGGATCCAAATTACAGAAACAAAATGTATCAACATCAAGGACCTTATAAAGAGTGGGGCCGCTTCAGTTCTTGGTGGAATGCTGCATGATGTCCTGAATTTGGACTTGTTTCCAGTCTTGAGCAGGGTGCTATGGGATATTGGACCATACTTCAGGTAGAAAGCAATCCAGGTCTTTGAGGAATGAAAGAAGTGGAAATCTACTTAAAACAGGCCATACATGTTCAGTGATATTTAGATCAAGTGTTTCCGTCGGCCGTGGAAGGTGTTCGACTTCATCCTGGCCTTCATGACAACACTCTCGAATTTGTTTAGCACTGTGTGTGGAGACAGACTCGTCTTTGTGTATGGGAGCATTATGGGGGAACAGTGTCTGTACTATAGGGTACATCTGGTCATATTGCCTGGGCATTATATGACCACGTAGATTACTCATGGTACCTAATGACTCCTACAAGATGGCTGCCCAAATCAAGCGACATAGTGCATTTTGGCTTTCTCCAAACATAAACTCATCTGTATATAGAAAAAAGACTGAAAGATGACTCATCAGACCATCTTAATTTGTTTTCCATTGCTCAGGGGTTCAAGCTTTCTGCTCCTTACACAACGTTATGTGCCTTTGGCCCTGGGTACAAGCAGGGTCCAAAATGGCAGCCATGCAGTCAGGGACGCCGTAAAGCGTGGGAAAGACAGAACGATTCCAGGGGCCCCTGAGTGACTGTGGCCCTCAAACATTTTTAACATAATCTGATTGATCTGTGTTAGGGGAGCAATATAATGTGTATTTATGGGGCCCAAAATCTTTAGGGCCCCCCCTGCGTGCAATATATTTTAGCTTTGTGAAGCTCCCAGCATAGTTTTTGTTGAGACTGGGTCACAGAGGTGCTGGTTTGGTTCTCATATTAAAAAGTTGTCATGTTAATGGTCCGTCTATTCACACTGATTCGCCTCGACCTGCGCCTGTTGTTCCTCTTTGCTGATGCTCATCTGTGAATTAAGCTGTCATGATTTCTGAGACTACTCCCATTGGCACAATCAATAATTTAGCCGTTTATATAGTAGGAACACCTTCATTTGGGGCAGTGGCTGTTTGGACTCTGTTATTTGCCTCTTGCTGTCTTGAAAACTTACATATCAAAGTGCTAATTATCAGACCCCATTTATAGTTGCCACATACTGCTAATTGGTTTTTAACTTAATATGATTCACATTTGTCACTGTTTCTAAATTCGATTTAGTTGCTACAGAGTTAAATTACTTTTTCATGTGGTGTTTCCATTATTTTGTCCTCCCCCTTTATATAGAACTTGCTGGGTAATGTTCTTTACTTATTTTAGGCCCAAAGTTTCTATTCCTGAACCTGTATGGAAATGCTATATTATTCACCTATTTTTACCTGTTTAATTCCAGCTTGAATTTCCACGCTTAAAGTGCTACACAGAAGTGGGTAGGTCGTGTCGTCACTGGCGCTAACCCCTTGGCGTTTTATGACTCGTTGACTCCTTATTACAGTATGGAACTAGGCCGTAGTTGCCACTATGATACTTTGTTACTGCTGTTGGCAAAGACATCAAGCACCAGCCTGATGACCCACAGCAACAAACTCCCACCAAGAGACTTAGATACCATCATACGTCAGATACCACAACACAGGATATGGCTCTTCGGCGGGTTTCACAGAGACAAGCCAGCATAGATTCTGGAGGCAGAACCCTGTGGACACCCTAGGGATTCACTGTACTTACCCCCTAGCAGTGAGGGTAACAGACAATGAGGTGCATGGTACAGTTCTAGCTCAGAATGAAATTCGTTAATCCCTTTCCTTAATACAACCCAAGCCAGACCAGACAGTTTGCTTTATTGAAAAGGACACGCAGACTGACCATTGATAACAACATGAGCTGGTATCAATCTTCCATTAATTTATTTAACAGACATGTTTGAGACAGCAGGAACAGTCAATCCTTTGAGCAATTGGTTGCTCAGGGTCTTGCTGAGGGGCCCAACAGCAAAAAACACTTTGTTCACTTTGGGATTTGAACCTGCAAACTTACAATCACAAGTACAACATCCTAACCTACTGAGCCTCATACCAGACCTAGGATTGTTGATGGGCTGTTAGAGTTTCTGTATAATCAACAAGAACGATTTTGGTTTTTTAGTGTTGCATTTATTTATTTCAGATTCATGTGTTTCTGAGCTAGCTGCAGGTTCCTCATCCCTACACAAATTCAACATCTCTGGGCCTTCTGAAGACCTCTGACCAGAAATGTGGCAGCATGAAAAACCACGGACAGCTCTGCTTGCTAGACTTTCCTTGGCCTGGATTTGTGCAGTTCTGAACCTGGAGGATCAGTAGCTGTTTACCTGGGGGCAGCGACTGGCTCAGTGGACTGAATCTCTATGCCTGTGATCAGAAGATTGCTGGTTCAAGTCCTGGCCTCAACAGAATAGTCATGTATCCGTGGGCCCTTGAGAAAGGCCCGGGGGGGGGGGGGGGGGGGGGGGGGGGGGGGGGGGGGGGGGGGGGGGGGGGGGGGGGGGGGGGGGGGGGG
>JAODLD010000154.1:6378-56675 GCA_026781065.1 Mormyrops boulengeri | reverse complement strand
AAACAGCCCAGTGTATGGCAAGCCATTTTAACATTTAATCAAGTCCTGTACATTGGCTGCCCCCCCCCCCAAGCTATTGAGAGCAAGATGGGGAGAGTGAAAAGAAGCACTCCAATGTACTTGTGCAAATGGCAAATATAGCACGTTTGTTGTGATGCTCAGTCTCTAGCTAGTCAGACCTTTGCTAAATCTTTTTGTAACTTTGATGTCAATATAGTTTGCAGGATTAGCCAGGCCATGCTTGTCTTATGAATCAGCTGGTCACATCCTTGCTGTGAGGCTTCTGCATGGGAAATGACCCCCCAGCATGAAGGCACTTGCGTCATAGTTAAGTTTCAAGTACCAAATGTAAGGCTAGTTTACAAGGGATTTGTTTACAAGGCTAGTAAGTCCTGTAGAAGTGGAAACGTATTTTGAAGAATGAAGCAAAATGTTTGTAAGGGTAGCAGCCTTTAGCCAGCGAACTAATCACCGTGATGTGGAGCTGGGGAGGTGAAAATGGACTTTTATGCTCTTCCTAAAGGATGATATGAAGGAGGAGGGAGGAGTTACACTCAGGGGTCAGGTCTTAGGAGTGTAGCACTACTGGGTGTCCGATTGGAGATTTCCAGTCTGTTTGTGGGCAGACGGACAGGATTTAAGTTACGGACGACTGAGAGTGATCAGACAATACGGCTTTGTGGCCAGACTTTGTCCGAGCTCAGAATCCCTCCACTTTACAATTTTCTGACTCTTAAGTGTAGATTTGCAATGCATTAAAACAACATAATTGTCGGTAAAATGTGCCACATCCAAAATATCGTTTAAAATCTTTAAAAAGAGTTGTACTTCTAAAAGTAAAATAATTTTTTATCATGATTCCAAATATACAGGTGGTTAAATCAACTGGAAGCACATTTTCAAAAAAAGCAGTGATCAGATAAAAAAATTAATAATACATAATAATAATATCAATACAACGATACATTTAACCCCAAATAGCTTATAGATCTTTTGTTATAATGTGTTATACTTCAGTTATTAACAGTGTTGGATCTTAGTACTACTCATGACTATGCAGTGCTGTGTGTGTTTTGCAACTTCAGGGTACGGCAGGAACACGGCTAGGATTAACCAGCTTCCGACTCTCTTCTCTGCTGCCATAAATAAGACAAACATTTGTTTATTAAAAGCACAGATCGGTTCCATAAACCTACAGAGGAAATGTATGTCTCTGCAATAAGGCTTGGAATCGCGCCTCTTTAAGCTGTGACATTCTCGTGTAGTGAAATAGCAAGCCTTCTTCTGATCTTGCTGTATTTCAGGACAAGTTAAAGAAACCAAACAGATACATTTATGGCTGTCCTATTCAATAAATTAAACTTGATCTGAATCACAGCACAGCTGCACACTGCGTCAAATTTTATTTAGAAAAACAGTGCTATTTTTATTTCTGCTGTAAAATTAATTACAAATAGGTAACTGCTAAAGCCATCACTACCACAAAAAGAATAAGTCGTTTACAGTGGTTTCCTTCATAATAAATAACTCTGTAGCTCATGACTTCTTTACATTTCTTACAACACTTTTCCAGTTTCCGATGTCTTATGCGAATTTTGGTGCAGAATTCGTTTTCTCGAAAATTTCTAGAAAAGTGGATGGTGAAATCATTTATTTCACCATTTTTTTGGATTGACAGCCTATATAAAGATGTGACACCTGTTCTGTGAACATACACATCTTTAAGGTGAAGGAAGAGAGATGGATGAGGATCTTCCCTGCTGTAGATTTTCAGACTAGAACACGTTTTGGGGCAGCTATACCTAATCTGCTGGTATAGGAAATCTTTACAGCCGATGGACTGTAGGTAGAACGGAAAATAATGGTGGCCGGTAGCAACAAAGAGGCGAGATTCTGTTTTAATGTATGTACCCAGTTTCTCACCTAATCAGTACCTGTAGGAGCCATTACAGGCAGCCCCTAGCTTTACTTATTTACTATGATCACACAAGACCACGTTCGACTCCAGCAATCCTCATGACGGCTGTACTTCACCCCTAGCATGACAACTGCATCACTACAGTCATGCTAGTAACAAACAAAGGGCCAGGGTACCAGTAACCTGCTGGAGCCCTTAAACCACACGGCGCTGACACCGGGCGGCTTAGCGCCTCGGATGAGGTGCTGGTTTTTCTCAGGGCTGCTGTGAAGGAGATAAGCCAGAGATGCAACAAATAACTGTATTCATACGTGCACGCTAACCATAGGGGCTATTTCTGAGCCGGGTGGCCCCACCACATACACCAAAATGTCAGCCGCCGATGCAGTCAAAAGCAGAAGTGAGCGGTGTCAGGAAGGCAAAAAAAAAGGGACCTTATTCTGAACCGTATCCAGAACACTCCTGCACAGAGCGAAAGAATGCACTTTATTCTTAAAGCAATCTACTCATCACAACTCACTTTCCGAGCCGCAAATGTAATGTTAACGTGTAAAATTTAAGCTGTAGTAAATGGAATATTAACATGCAAATATTGCTTGACCATTGTTCAGCATCATTCCGAACGTCTTATTATGTGTGCGTTTGTCTCAATATGAAGCTAAATGTTTGTAAGGGTAGCAGCCTTTGGCCAGCGAACAAATGACCGTGACGTGGAGCTGGGGAGGTGAAAATAGATTTTTATTCTCTTCCTAAGGGATGATATGAAGGAGGAGGGAGGGGTTACACTCAGGGGTCAGGTCTTAGGAGTGTAGCACTACTGGGTGTCCGATTGGAGACTTCCAGTCTGTTTGTGGGCAGACGGGCAGGATTTAAGTTACGGACGACTGATAGTGATCAGACAATGCGGCTTTGTCGCCAGACTTTGTCCGAGCTCAGAATCCCTCCACTTTACAATTTTCTGACTCTTAAGTGTAAATTTGTGATCGGGGCATGAATTAAAACAACATAGTTATCCGTAAAATGTGTCACATCTAAAGTATCGTTTTAATAATAATAATTTTTTTATCATGATTCCAAATTTACAGGTGGCTAAATCTACTGGAGGCACATTTTCAAAAAAGCAGTGATCAGATTATTATTATTATTATTAATAATAATAATGATGATAATAATAATAATAATTAACAGTGTTGGATCTTTGTACTACTCATGACTATGCAGTACTGTATGTGTTTTGCAACTTCAGGGTACGGCAGGAACACGGCTAGGATTAACCAGCATCCGACTCTCTTCTCTGCCGCCTGAAATGAGACAAACATTTGTTTGTTAAAAGCACAGATCGGTTCCATAAACCTACAGAGGAAAAGGTATGTTTCTGCAGAAGTAGCTTTGCTGCATGTAGCTTTGAGAACCCAAAGGTTGCCCCGTGTCCATCCCCAGCTCATTTTGGCCTTTTGGATGCTGCTGATGTGTAAGCAGTTCTGCTTCAACTTGGGCGTGATCCAGTCTGATCTGTACATGGAATTTCAATGTAGCACTTCACGGGGCTCAGTGGTGGGATTCACCTTGCGGACGGAGGGATTTCACACCCCACATGGGGGAAGGTCCCCACGGCCTCACTATGTCCGTGCCCCTATGTAACTAAAAAAACACTAACCCTACATACAGAGTGCCTTCACATACATACTCTTACATGTTACTATGTACGAACGTCCCATAATTGTCACAAGTCACCTCAGGTTTTGAAGCATTAAACATTAAATAGGAAAAGCCTGTAGAATGTATCATGAGTCCTTCATAATGAGTCTGGCTTTAGATCTACTGTTACTTATTACTTAACCTTTAAATGAATCATTCTGCTGCAGAAAAAGGTTAATACGGCCAAAAAAACGCTGTTTTAGATCCTCTTGTGATATGTGATTGTTTAGACTAGAGGTTGTAATACGTATGAGGTCAGGAAGCACCAGGTCTGCGCAATTACAGTGCATATGACCTAAACAGAAGATAGGCTTGGTATTGTACATATGATACAACAGAGAAAGCGGGAATAAAACGGAATGGAGGTTTTTGTCCCTAGTGTATACGGACTATTACGGTTAATATCGAGCACCGTTATCTTGCAATGGCTGTAATAACCGCTGCGAGGCACCTTCATTCATCCATGTGCTAAGAGAGCTCTACTATCGCAACATTAACACGTAGTTCCCGTCAGATACTTAGGGTGATGCTTCGTAATTTGTCCATTAATCAGCAATGGGCATTTAATCTCTATTACGGAAACTGTAATATTTTCAGTCTTGAGAAATCGGAGCCAAGTGTGATGTCTATTAAAGCAGTACTATTTAGGACTGCGCTATTTATATTCTTGGCACTGGTGCCAGTTTGTGTATGTGTGTTTGTGTGTGTACACGTATCCCTAGATAACGAGCTGTACTTTCATTCATGATTACTGGATATGGCTAATGGAAATGTGAGTCACTGAAAACTCCTGTCGTGCACAAAACATACCATTAAATATACATAGGAATGTAAACGCATAGTATTAACCTGCCTTTTCTGCGTTTCAGTTTACTGTCTGATTCCATATTAATTCTTGTTAAATTCGTTCGTGGAGAAATATTATAAAACTCTGCACTCAAAGATATTTGTAACATCTGGTTATAAATGTTTGTATTTCAGTATAAAAATGAAATTCAATAATAATGATTTCCTTCAACAAAATAGTTTCTCCCGCCGTCAAATAAAGGTACCACAAAATTAAGCAATCTTCAAGTGTTCATCACCCTCGACTTTCAGAAACCAGTAGTCAAGTTTTTTCTCACAGCTCATTACTTATTCGCTGTAAATCACCGCGGCACTTAATAGTTCACCTCATGTTTAATCGATATTTGATATCTAGCATTTAAACTAGCAATAGATAAAACGCTGCACGTTCAAGCTTGTCTAATCTCTTAAAACGCTCTGCCTTAATGCGGGTTGTATTATATATGTGGACGTACGTGAGCAAGGGCCAAGAGAAAAAGAGTAATTTTAGCGTCTGCCGTGATGGTGCGGGACGCGAAAAAGTAGGCGGCGGATCGGGGCTTCGGGATGAGCCAATGGCGCTTTCCGAGGGGCCGTTTCATGCTAAACGGGAAGCGCCCTGCGGCCAACTGCAGCTGATAGCCTGGGATTTGCGTTTAGCGCCGCAGAACCGCCGTACATCAGCAGCATCAGGTGGTTTCTCACAAGCAACCTAGGATTTCAGCTCATCGTAGTGGGCAAAACGTTTGGCTTTTAATAATTACGTTAAAAAGAAGTTCTTCTCGCCGAGAAAGAGAAATGCGGCGATGACGGTGCCACCCTTTTATTTTAGGGTTAAATAGCGATTTGTTTTTGATGATCAGATCTGTTGTGCGCTCTGCAGGTTAAATATTAGGGGAAGAGCACAACTTTGTACTGGAAGTATACCAAGGACAGGTGAGCGAACCCTGATTGTATATAACTGTATGGGAAAGGCGACAAATAGCGTAAATGCTTATGGACTTTGTTTCGTGTGTTTGTAGCCGCATTGGGATATTTAAGTTACTGGTGCATCATTAGTCATTATTAAACCCAGTTTTTTTGTTGTTACTATTATGACACGAGTCAGCTTATTTTATATCTCGATCTGCAGTGAACTCCATCGGAGTATCTTTTTTAACCACCACCAACAACAAAGTGCCTCGGGTGGGTATTTATGTCTTCCAGTCTAACGCGTGGACCTGTAAAAGTTTAATATTTTTAGAGGTTTAATTATGGTATACATCTGATACGTGTGCGCGGCCTTGAAAAACACTGTCACTGAAAATACTTAATGTTGTTATTCTCATTATTATTTAATCACAACCTGCGGATCTTTCCTTACGTCTCCCGATCCTCCCGTCATACTTAGTGAACGTAAAGAAAAGCTTTACAAGTATCGTCGTTTCTATTTTTTTCTTCTGCAGACCTAAGTGTACTGTTATTTTTGATAGACATGTAAATATGAAATAGCATTATCAACAACAGCAAAAACAATAAATATATAGGTAAATAAATACCTGTTCGCCAGAAATTGTAGGGAGTATCTCATTGAATGCTGATATAGAGAACTGCTGGGTGAAACGCAAATAGAGCGACAAGCTTCCCAATATCTACATCTCATATCTACATCTTATTACCTAAAGAGTGATTAATAAGGTCCATAGTCAGATTTTTCTATAGGACTCCAGATAATATCTGTATAGTTTTTGTTTAAGAAGAAGGAATTAAGCGTATAGCCGCTACGAACATCCATGATCCAGTTTCATTTACAAGTGATGACCAGTTTGAATTAATTTGCTGTTAATGCTCTTGGCTAAGGTAAAATTATGCGTGAAATATTAATGGTGCTTCACACAAACACGTTATTATGTCATTTCTTTTCTTATTTTTGGCATTATTATATTTTCATCCATTCACAATATCTCATTTAATATCTTCTGACATTTGATCTTTTGTCCCATGGCCATAAATCAAGCTGCAAGCTAAATGTAAAGTTCTGAATGCTAGGATCTCTTGATGTGCTTGTGGTATCAAAGTAGTCTGATAGGCTGGACACCCTTTCCAAGTTGTTCCCCGCCTGGTGTCCTGTGATTCTCACACTCCAGGCCGGCACCGGAATGTCCGGAAACGGAAAGGCGCTTATCGAGAGAGGACTGTGGATCGTTAACATCCTCGTTAACTAGTATTAAGGAACACTCCTCAAGCAACGCGACTTTTTGGTTGGTTCTAGATTAGAAATGTATTTTTTTTTTTCAGGAAACTTCATGGGAAATAAATCCATGTATGACGATGCTCTAAGTATGCTCATATAAAAGTAGTGTTATTGTACAATTTCTGTACACTTATGAATGTAATGCACTATCGGCATCACTTCAGACAAAGTCTCTGCTAAAGAAATAAATGTTAATATATATTTTTACATTGTTTTTAAAACACATCACTGTGAGCATAATCCTGGACTTAAAAAATAAAATTAACGATTTCAAATAATCTTTCCATCTTCCACTTAACCAGTACAGCATCAAAGTACAATTTTAAATAATGAGATTTTCAAATATAGTAACAGGTAGATAGAAAACATGCTTGAAATTTGTTCAGTGTAAATCAGTATCTGTGTAATTATTCAATGATAGTATTTGATTTATCACATAATTGTTCAGTAGCCAATGCTTCTAGAACATGAGTAGTAAATGTTTATGGAAGATTACAGTTTTTCATCCAATATGTGCCAATTTGAGTCCCTCATTGAAAATAGGGTGTCTTGAATTTTTATGTGTAGTTTTGGTTGTTCTGAACAAGTAGTTTAATATTATCAAATGCCTGCATATTTTCATGACTAGATGGACAGTAACTGATAACTGGCCTCAGTATTAATGAAAAAACATTAAACTGATGCCGTGTTTCTATTCACTTAGAAACATTCTGTGACAGGTCTTGAATAGCTTAAACGGGATTTGACAGAAAGCTTTTAAAAAATAGTAATATTAATATTATGTATTATTTATATTGCAACATTTGTATCAATTAAATGAAATATAGAGGTCATCCGTCTGTCTGTCTGTCTGTCTGTCTGTCTGTCTTGCACACTGTTACGCCTTTGGAGACGCAGAAATGCTGCTGATTTGCATCTAATCCAGCGCTTGATGAGAGTATAATGGTGGCACTTTGCTGGTCAAAAATAAATGTCATTTTAAGATGGGGAGTTAAAAAAAACTGGTGTTTTTGCCACAGCCATGCGCCGCCTGACCCTTGGGCGACGCTGGGCTGCGCGTGGCCCATGCCCGTAACGCTGTTTGTTGTCGAGTCGCCGGCAGTGTTGTCCCGGTGAGTCATTCAGCAATTAGGCTTGCACACATCTCTTGAGGCCAGGGTCTGGGGGCCCTGCCTGCATTGTTTGTGTGTTCCTTTCCACTGTCTGGCCTCTGGGAAGCGATCAGAGGAAACCAGGAGCCCACCTGGGGGCTGGGGGGGACGACAGGCTGCCACACTGCTGCAATCATTGCGCTATGGCGCTGTTGCGTGATTTACCCGCTTTGCCCCTGCAGCGCACACACGTGTGGTTAAGAGCTTTCAGTCTTTCGGCCTGCGGGGCTTCCTATTTTCCAGATCCAGAATATTCCATATGATCGTTTCTGTATAATAGTTCTCCTTAAAACGCACTCGTGTGCCCTGCGGTTCACGCCTGCGGCCATTGTTACCGAGATAGGCTCTGGTCCCCCCCGTGACCCCAGTTGGGATTAAGAAGTTTCAGAAAATGGATGGATGGATGGATGTAAAAATGCACTCTAGCTACTTCATATGAAGATTCGTGAGAAATTGCTACAAAAGTAAAAACGGATGCACACACATTTTTGATATTTAAGTAGATTTCTTATGGCTTTTTACGTTGAGCCACGGTAATGTGCTGTAGGATGTTACGTGCTTTTTAAATGAGCGTATTCACGCACGGCAGGTGACCTTCTGCTAGCTACGTGTGGTATGTGAACCCTTTAGTACACCTCGGCTGTTTGAGTCCCCTTTAAGTGCAGATTCAATTAGCCTCCTTTCACTCTATCATGGAAACATTCTCCTCTTCGCCTCCATCCGAGCGGAGAAGCTTTAGCCCCAGCAATGAATCTGCAGCCATTAGACCCGTGAGAAGGTAAAGGTTGCCTCTCCAGTGGACAAAACTGTGAAACCACAATGAAAATAAAAAGTGTGGGTTGGGGTGCATGAGCGTATCCGTCTGTCCGATTGAAATAGAATGATATTAAATGCTGAATGTATCTATAGTTGGTGGTTTCAGGAAACACCGTTTGTGCCAGCATGATTGGACGAAAGGGCAATGTTTTCTAGATAAATCTAATCTGTGGGCCCACCGCTGTGACACCCACGCTTAGTTAAACACACAGAGCAGTAAAAGAGGAAGGGTTTATAAAAGGATATTTGATATGTTCAAGAAGGATTAAGCTATTACACTTCCAGTAAATTTAGAATGGCTGTCGAATGGCTCTCATACATGGCGCCCCTGCTGGATGAAAACATTGTGGTGGCGTCTTTGTTCCGAGAGGCGCGGGTGCGAGTATATAGGGCTGCCACTGTAAATACTTTATAAGGGAATGGTGACACGTGGAGTGGACCTCACAAAATTCCCCAAATGCCAGGAATGGCGAGCGGTGGCTGGGGGGGGGTTGGGGGGGGGGCGTCGGTCACCACAGGGGTCATGGGAACATGGGCATCCTGTCCGCAAGCCAGTAGGAAGGCGGACCTAAATATAGAGGAGGCCAGTGCACGTCCGATCCACAGGGAAGATAAATAGGCAAGCGATCCCTATGGGCCGGTCAGCATGTGGGACCAGGTCGCCCATGATGGAAGCCATGGCGGCGCATGGAGTACCCATAATGCTTTGCAGCCTTGTGCATAGTGCTTAAGGGCTGAGAGCTCCCCAAGTCACATCCCAGGCTGTTCTGCCGTCTCTAATCCCTGTTAGCTCCTCTGGATAGATACTTCTATGTATCTGTTGTTAGTTTCTCCTCTTCATCTGTTCCATCACTTCTGGTCAGATCTTCTTTCCTCAGTCTAACACATGGAACTCTCGATTAAAGAATCACATGACTGAACACTCTCCGCCGAGGCCCGACACATCCTTACCTTTATCTTTAACTGATTTACATTTCAGCAAAACTGTAAGTCACATAAAAAGTCCTTTAACATATACAAATCTATACCGAGAGACCATTTCCTGTTCATTGACATTAACGTGCAGGAGCAGACGGCCATGGCTGTTCAGAGACATTAAGGACGTATTTAACGGTCTTGGAGGGCATTAATAACCAAAGCCGGCTGGAGGTGCAGTGACGCTATCCGGTCACCACGCGTGGCGCTGTCCCTTTAACACCTCCCCCGCCCACCATGCATTTGCGTCGGCTGCCATCTAACATGGGAGAGCAGGGGGCGGCTTGTCAGCTTCTCTTTTCCCTACAAACGTGTCTTTTCTAATCCTGGCTGCAATAATACTACTCCTGCTGTTAATGGCGGCCTGTTCCTAGGGAAGCCCAGACTGACTGGGTGTTGCCTCAGACTAACTTTAGCATGTTTTATTTCCATCCCGGTATAAATACCTATATCGTCCTGTCTGTCAAACAAAGGTGGTGACATTTTCCCACAGGACGTTACTGTTATGTCTCAGCTTCCATACATCTGCTTCACCGTGCCCTCCTCTGCACTGTGTGTGTATATTCCGTTCATATTTAAATATAAAATATATATTTTTTAAATAATTACATCAGGTTCCAGGTCTTCATTACTGTTTAAACTTTTAAAAACTCGACAAGTGGATAAAAGTGGTTCATCTAGTGTCTTGATTCAGGCCTTGCATGTTATGTCTCAGCTGGTTGATAAAATTAATAAAAAGCTAAGGAAGGATAGGTATAATTTTACGGAATGCTGGCTTTTTGTCCAGGTACAGGAGGAACGCGGGAAAATGGGTAGGAAAAAGATTCAGATCTCTCGGATCCTGGACCAGCGGAATCGGCAGGTGAGCCTGTTTTTCCGTGCCTGAGGGCTCTTGTTTTATTTCTGTGTGTCTTTTTTTAGTTTGAATATCAAAGATAGAAAGTGATGGTGGTGGTGGGAGGGGGACTTGGGAGTCAGAAAATAAATAAAGTATTAAACCACACTTGTGGTTTGAGATAATTCACACCCCAGGCATCAAGCTTTGTAAACGGGATCCAAGAACCCTCTTGCATCCTGTTGCTGTTTACAGTCATGCGGTCAATCTATGTTGTGTTAACACTGAAGCCATGAAGTTCGCTGCTTAATACCCATTACCGTTCGCACGCTGAGGTGCATTCATTTCAGTTTTAGTGCTGCGGTAACTGTGCACGACTGTGCAGAACCTCAGTGCGTTCAGTGCGTTGTCCTCACCCCTCCCCCGACGCACCAGGTGACCTTCACCAAGCGAAAGTTCGGCCTGATGAAGAAGGCGTATGAGTTGAGCGTGCTGTGCGACTGCGAGATCGCCCTCATCATCTTCAACAGCACCAACCGCCTCTTCCAGTACGCCAGCACCGACATGGACAAGGTCCTGCTCAAGTACACCGAGTACAGCGAGCCACATGAGAGCCGCACCAACGCCGACATCCTGGAGGTGCAGCCCCCGCTTCTGCTGTTCAACCATCCATCCATCCATCCTTCCATCCGTCCATCCATCCATCCATCCATCCATCTTCCAGCCACTACACTTGTCGCAGGACACACTGGACAAGATGTCAGACCATTCTATGGCACACAAACCCTATTACACACTTAGAGACACCAATTAGTAAAAATAAACTTAAGTAATAGGATCGTGCACACTGACAGGGTGGGTGACACGTCTCTAAGATCCCAAAGTAGCTTTTTCCCCGCAGCTGACTCTTGGCTCACTGCCCGGCTTGGCTCTGGCTTGCCATCTGACTGCCCTGCTGTCCCGTGCAAGTTTCGGGGGGGTTAGCTAGTTTTCAGGACTCATGTTCCCAGCTCAGGGCATCTTACCTGCTTCTTCACAATTCAGGCCACACCTCGCTGGCATGGGCTGTTCTGACCAGTTACCTCGAGAAATTTTCTAAACGCCCCACTGTGTGTGTTGTCCCCCCCCACCCCTGTTGGCTGCAGACTCTGCGCAGGAAGGGCCTGGGGCTGGAGGGAGTGGAGGTCTACAGCGAGGAGGGTGTCCCAGTGCCGGCCGGGAAGTACCAGCAGCTGGAGGAGAGCGTGGATCTTTCTGTCGCACGCCAGCGTTACTACGTAGGTGGCGGGTCTCCGCGGGAAGGCGGGCCTCAGGCTCCATCCCGAACCGAGGACAGACACATAGCTGAGTAGGGAGTAGCACTGACAGTAATTGTGACAAAAATTTTTTGGGGTGCTGGGTTAGGGTTAGGGTTGCCTGAAAGTGCCCCCCCCCCCCCAGTCGAGGGTCTGCATGGCGCTGCTCCTGTTTTCGGGTGGTCTTAAGGACATTAGCAAGCCTAATATCTTTAGGTTGCTGAATGCTTACTGTTTCACAGTTACAAGATAGACCACAGACTTATGTTTCCAAACAATTAGCTCACAAACTCTTTCATCCATCGTCAGTAGTCTTGTCCGGCTCGTGGTGTCATCATTCATGTTATTTCACTGAGTGTTGTTGCATAGATAGTGTTTTTACAGTGTTGCTCAACTGAGCATGCACCCATCAGCACAGTCGGGGGGGCGGAGGGGGGGTTCTCTCGTGTGGTTCCAGCTCGTTGCTCTGTACAGCGATGGAGCCCTTTGTTGGTGCTGAAACGGAAGTTGCTCAGTGACGCATCTACCTTCATAGCCTCTGCGCGAGTTTTTTTTTTTGCTTTTCCTGCCCACCACCACCCCCCCTCTTCGGAGGACAACTTTATTTTACATTAAATTAAAGGTACAGCGTGAAGAGTGTGGCCACTCCGAACTCACCCATCCTAATACCGTGATTAAAAAAATATTAATAAAATAAAGAAATAAAATAAAATTAAAAAATGGGGAGGGGAAGGAGGACACAGAACCAACAATCTTAACAATAACAGACATTAATTACCATGGGGAGAGAGGGGAAGAAAGAAAAGAAAAGAAAAGAAAAAAACAACAAAGGTAAACAGAATTGATAATACGAGTAATAATAACGGTGGCAAGGAGACAACAAAGTGTAGGGGAATACAGAATACAAACAACCATAGGAAACGTACAAGGACATCAAGCAACAAAAATTGTAACAACAACACTATCAACATCAACAACAATAATAATAATAATAATGATGTTACAAATAGGTATTATGTATATGTAGCTAGTTACTGCTCATTTTCCAAGCCCTGATCTGCCCTGAGAATATGTCAGTTGATGGCCTTTGCTACAGCCAGACACGTAATTGACAGAAAAACAGTCCCCCCCCTTCACCGAGTTCTTGCCTTACATAGAGCCAAATTGTTGTCCCTCTAGCCTCCACCTGCTCCTCCCCCGGAAGGCCCGTATTTGCTCTCGGAGAACGGATTCTCGGCAGGAAACGGCCCGGGCCCAGCTCCGCACCGGTCCCCTGCCTTTAAGCCTGGTTCCTTCAAACCCGGCACACCAAGCCCGACAGGATCACATGCCCACTCATCTCTTGGGCCGCCGCACACAGGTGAGAGCACTGGCATTGCCAGGAGGTCACCTGTCAGCCAAAGAGGGAAAGCACACGTGTGATTGGTTGATTGACTGATTGTTTGTTGATTGGTTGGTTGGTCAGTTAGTAATACTTTATTCATAGCCCTGAGAGGAAAAGTCTTTAGACTAGCAACAAGAATATAGCAGGGAATAAATGTGCAGTGTAGTAAAAAGGCAGTATGAGTCCAGTGGCATAAGGTGCAAATGTGATTGGTTAGCAGGGCCCATGCAGTTCAATATCGGTGCACCTGATAGGCTGAATGCACAGTGACTTGAGGTAGGGGAGCCTCACCGTGTTGCCAGTGAGGACCTTGGGGCAGCAAAGGATCTGATTAGCTGACAGTGAGTTTCTGTCTGTGCTGGGTTGTCAGGACATAGAGCCCTCGGCCCTGAGTTTGCACACGGGGCAAGCTAAGCATGTGCGATGCTCTGCCAGGGCTGCGTGATCGGTGGGTGTCCCAGGCTGCAGACTGGATGGCGCGTAGGGAGCTCTGAGCTCAGTGCATGAACTCGGTTTGGGCCCCGCGGCGGCGCATACAGGAAGAGAACTCCTCCGCAGTGCAGAATAGCCCCCCACGTTCAGAAAAAGCACCGGCTTTGCGGTTTCAGGGTGCTCACCTCATGTCAGACTTGACACCTCTCCGCATTCAGAGGCACTAATAGTGAGCCACTGGTGCAGGGCTGCAAGGCCCCAGGGTCTGGCTTGTGTAACAGGCCTCGAGCACCGCACGCTATGCCTCGTGCAGAGACATCCGTCTGCGTGATGAATCATAAGACCTGCAGTGCCATTTTCACGGCTATTAGTGCAGTGAGCTTTGGTGAAATCGCAGGTCTTTTTGTGTTTTCTAGACAATTAACAGCACATTCATCGTTACACATTTTTTTCACTTCCTGTCTGTTCTGTAGGGATTGGTTACTCCGTGTTCTCACATGGTGGCCTGGGCAGGACTTTGGACATGAAGACTTCGCCCCCGCTGAACTTGGGCTGCGATGGACGCCGGGTCGAGTCGCACGCCAGTCTGCCTTGCAGCCGCGCCAACCTGAGTGGCGGGGTGAGCCGACGGCCCAGCAATGCTAAGTGACGTTAATGGGGGCGACTGCCCGGCGGAGGCAGGGATATGAGGGCCTTTCACACCTAGGTGCCATATTGGTGGGGCTGGAGGTGTTGTGAGCTAAAACAGTCGAATCAATAATCAAGTTTCCTGTCAAATCTGCCGCTCTGTCTCCTGTATTTCCCCCCCCCCCCCAGCTAAGAATGGCTTCCTTGGTTACCGTATCTTTTTCAGACGTTTGACCACTGCTTTGGTTCTGCGCCCAGCCAATGGGCTGTGACTTTGTTCGTGGAAAAAAAATTCAGATCTTTATCACAGATCTTGGTCACCATGAGACACCCATTTTCCTGGCCGCTTACGGTCACTATGCGACCTCCTGCAAGTCACTGCAATCTCTGCTCGTGGCATGTAGCGGCGAATCTTTGGATATCCCTGCCGTTGACCACCTCTTTGTTTCCCCCGGCAGAGAGTGCTGTACCAAGGCGGCCATGCTGGAAACCACATGATGCCCATGGGGAAAGCAGGTTGGCCGGAACTCTCTTTGGCCGCCGTTAGCAGTCGGGGCTCTCGCATGCGGGGCTTCTGGTTGAGACGGCTTGTTTTTGCTTTGCCCATCTTCCTCAATCCCCTGTTCAAAATAGCACTTCATTTAACCCCGACGAATGTCTCTCATATCTTTGTAACTACCTAATGTTCTCCTTTTTAAAATTAAAAAAGCCCATTGCACTTAGAGCAGTCTTTCCTAGTTCGGTCCTCGGAGATCCACAGATTAGGTAGGGAGCGAAAATGTGGATTGTCTGGGAGGGAGCAAAAACGTGGACCGTCTGTGGCTCCCCGAGAACCAGATTGGGAAAAACTGACTCAGAGATAATATTGAGACTGTTACCCTACAGATATCCATTATATCATTTGGCGAATTACTGTGATGTACTCTCTCCCGTTATCCTCAGAGTATCCCTATGGGGGTTTCACCCACCCTGCCAGTTTACACCGATATTCTATGAGCCCCTGGCAGCCATCGCCTCCCCAGGACACTGCCCACGGGTAAGGGGTTTCACGCCCACCGCCATGATGGTGACAAAGCTTTGACAGGAATTTTGGGTCACACAGAGTCGTTAGGCACACGGCCTTCAACAGGCCGGGCATCTCAAAGTCAATGATAGGGAAGTTACTCACAAAAGTAATCCATTACAGACAAGACAAACCAGTTGAGAACTCTGTGACTGTGACTCGTTATACTCGTCATGGGGGCCTTTTTAAAGTAATTTTGTCCTGGAGTAGAGAACCATCTCAGGGGTTATGGAACAAAAGGCACTGAAAGTGAGAGTGCTGAGCAGCTATTGAGCAGATCTTAATTTTAACATACAGACCAGCAGTCACCCCATACAGAAATAAAGACTGCATTGCGGATGCTTGCATGACAGAGGCACCATGGGAAAGCAAGGCTGAATACCGCTGGAGGAATTTATCACCAGTTTGAAACATTAGAAGCTGTTGACCATAGAAAGCTAAGGCCTGGGGAGTCCTGATTGCCCCTCCCAAGTGCGTTTAACTCTGTCACTGCAGGATGTGAGCCAGCCGATGTGAGCATCCGCCAACGTTGAAAGGCAAATACTAACGCAACTAAAAACTATATTATTATAACTAACTCAAAAATAGCTAATACTGGAGGCTGACTAAAAGCAAGCCAAATGCATAAATAACGTATATGCCCAGTTCCTGTGAGGGGCTTTGCCAGGGTCAGTACAAACAGTTAAAGGTAATCAGCCATTATATGAAAATTCATACAAATACATGAGATGGACCTTAACTTTCTGTATTTGGTAAGGGTGCAGGTTTGGCAGATGGTCTAAAGTTACTTTATTACCTGAATCGTTTAATACTTTAATAGTTTAACACTCCTGAAGCAGATTGGCAGCGCATGTGTGACTCAAATCCACGCTTGACTCAGACCCGGTAGTGATAGGCTCTGTTTCTTAGAACTCATCCTCCACGGCCGAGGTCGGCTGGGATCAGTCAGTTGGAACCTGCTTACATGTGACAGGAAATGTCTGTGTGATGGGCTATGTGGAAGTCCAATCACGGAGCTCACCTCAGTGAAAGACCAGAGCAAAACCAGTTTCAACCAACAAGCTAAAACTTTCTTAACATACAGGAGGTGATGTTCATTGTACTGTTTTAGAAATATTAATGCTCTACGATAAGTCCAGGAGCACCTATAAAGTGCCTGACCAATCAGCACAACAGAATCTGAGGCAGGAGGTCATGCCTGACCGATCGGCACAACAGAATCTGAGGCAGGAGGTCATGCCTGACCGATCGGCACAACAGAAGCTGAGGCAGGAGGTCATGCCTGACCGATCGGCACAACAGAATCTGAGGCAGGAAGTCATGCCTGACCTCTCGGGGTAGTTTTCTCTGCTGCTGTCTGCACTGCCAATGAATTATCCTGGTAGTGTAACCTGGTTCTAATATTTGTGCATAAGTGACACCTACAGGCTAATCCTGGCATTGCTGGCATAATACAATATTGATTAATGGGAATATCTCGCTGGATTCCTTGCAATGAACTGGCATCCTACAGTGGGCCCCAGAGTGACTCCAAACTCACGCTGTGACATCTGGCGGGGTGCTGTGTGGCTCAGCAGGTTAGGCCTTGTCTTTGTAACCAGAAGGTCAGTGATTTGAATCCTGGGGGTGGCAGACTGATGTCATCATTAGGCCCCTGAGCAAAGCCTTTACCCCCCAGGTCCAGGGGCACTGCACACTGGTTGACTCTGTGTGGAAAGATAGATGCAGGGGTCTCATTAAGGGGAGGAAATTAGGATGATTCAAAGGGCCCCTAAGTGACAGGGGCTGTAAAAATTGTATTGGGTGGGGGGGCAAATATTATATGCTTTTGTGGGGCCCAATATCTCTAGCAGCACCCCTGGATGGATGCATATCCATGTCCTCAAATCAAGTGGGATTTATGTAACTGGATATAAAAATAATAGTGTGTTATTGTTACAGGAGTAAAAGCATGAGCTTGGGGGGGCCGCTGAGCGCTACGGAGCGTGTTCATAACCCCTGCTCTGTTTGCAGGATGTCCAGCGGAGGGTGCTCCCTCCCAGCGCCCAGCTCCGTGCCGGCCCCGCATCTTCGCTCCTCCCTCAACCTCAGCATCAAATCCGAGCGTGCCTCCCCCGAGCACTCGGGCTCCCCGGCCACCCCCCCCCTCCATCGTGTCGAGCACCCGTCGCCTATCAGCAACCACGAGGAGGCAGGCCACACCCACCCTGAGGCATACCCCATCATGGAGAGGGAAGATGTGCAGAAAGGAGGCTATCTGTGTCAACACGGCTCAGCCCGGCCCACGGCGGAGGACAAGGGCGGGATGCCGATCCGGCAGCTGGAGATCGTGGATGGGTGGCAGAGATAGCCAGGCGGCCTGTGGGGGGGTGGGGGGGGCTACCCGATTTGCGTATCCCAAAGGATAAGGCCCAGTGTTCTGCTCGCCCTTGTGGGATCACACAGTTCCTTTTGTGTTCCGGAATGGGACAGAATTTGGGCCGGCTTGTCGGTTTTAGATACAGCTTCTGGATAGAGGAAATGAAATCCCTCTTACGGCCGTGTGGAGTCTGAGCAGACGAGCTGAGCTCAGGACCTCCCCTCACCTTCGCAGGGTACCAAAGGCTTCGCGTTTCAGAAAAGCCCGGCGCCAACTGAAAGCCCGCCCCCCCCCCTCGCTTCTTAATCGTAGTTTTTATTCCGCACGGTAGTCGTGTGTCAGCTAGAATTGGTATAATCTGCTCCCCCCCAACGCCAGTCAGAGATGAGGCTGCGCGGGGGTGTCTTTTTACATTTCACAAAATGGCCCCCTTTTGAAACCCAAAATTCAAGGTGTTGCAGTTCAGGTAAACTAGCTAAACTTAGCTGAAATGACTGTCAGGGTGTAGTAAATCATGCCGTGAGTAGTAATAAATTATAAAATCATTTTATAGTCTTAGATCTTTTTTTCATTGAAATGACTTTTTACATAGTGATGGTACCACGTTAATGTTACGATTCGATTGTTTTTCTTTGTAAGTTTTTCCTACCTTCACGATTTGACGTGTCCCAATAAGGGTTTTCTGAAGAATGCACTAGAAGATACCAGGCTTTCACCATCACACTTCCCGCCAGCCTCATTTCTCATTTTTAAGCGAACAAACCGATTTTAAATGGATCTGATCTACCAATCTGTAACATGGCTTTTGATTACCATGACTCGTGCTCTGCTTCCAAATAAAATGCCTACATATTTCTTTTTCTGTTTTCTATGGAAAGAAAGAAATATCTGTAGCTGAAACTTGCTTGTGTTTGCTTTCTTACGAGACCCGGTGTTCGTCTTTTTCGTCGATGTTTTAGCATCGGGGAAAACATACATAGGATGAGCCAGATTTTTTTTTATTTCTGAAACTTTACATATCAAAGTTTTTACATTGATAGCACTCTGAACCTCATATTTAGATTTAAATCATCCATTAACAATTTGTTCTTTATTGAACAAATCTTTTAAATGAACGAAATGATTTCGGTCACTGCAATGATTCGTTCAATAAGCGATGCCTCGTTCACAACATGGTTGGCCTCCCTTTTGTCACCTGCTGGTGTAATGAAGTACAGACGCCTGATGGAGTCAATGTGGCTAATATAATTTAAATAACATTAAGTATAAAATATAATGGCATACAAAATGTGCATTAGAAATATATACCATATTTAATAATATACAAATATGAAATACATTTAGATAACATGAAATTAAATGCAATATATCAGTTTAATATAATTTTAATACAGTTTTATTGTATTAACTTACAAGCGACAGCTCTCCGACAGCAGTAAATATTTACTTACTATAAATACATACTTGTCGAAAGAACTCATCAGCAGGGCGAATTAAAGCAAGATTCCCAGCGTAACAGTTATATGCCGCGCCTGCAGAGGGCGCGAGTGCCTCCAGGAGCGCCGAATTAACCAGCCAGTTTCATTTAGCCTCAGACGGGGCCGGAGCGCTCATCATCCGAAACAATGTGAAATCGCTTGGCTAAGTCTGCGCCCCCTCACAAGTCGGCCGCCAATATATTTGACCGGTACTGCCTATGAGTGAAGGATTCTGATCGAATCTACATTAAACGTACTCGAAAGAATCATTATTTCCATCTCTAGTCAGATTCATAAGCCGAGCGGCGTGTGTGTGAGTCAAACTCTTCGTCATCCTGGAAGGTGATACAACATGCGGCTGCCAGCAGGTCGTGTGATCTTCTGCGGTTTATAGTCTTTGCCACTAGGTGTCACCCTATTACTCTCTCTCAAAGTGCCGGGAATCTTCATGGAAATAGCCCCGTCAGATAAAAGCATGCGTATCATTAATACTTTCTTCATTTTTCTTGACAAAAGAGACAATGAGGGAACAGCCTGGGGAAATTCAGCCATGCTTTACCACGGTGGATGTTTT
The DNA here is from genome assembly GCA_026781065.1 of Mormyrops boulengeri. NCBI lineage: Eukaryota > Metazoa > Chordata > Actinopteri > Osteoglossiformes > Mormyridae > Mormyrops > Mormyrops boulengeri. The sequence continues at coordinate 37,012 of JAODLD010000154.1, read as the reverse complement.
CTTATTATTAATGGAGCATCAGAAAATAAGATATATTTGGCGCAAACAACCCAATGTTCACATGATTCCTAAAAAACTTGAAACTAATAGCGGCAGTTTAATTAAAGAGGTTACACAGTGTGCCGTTCCTCTAACACTATAATTATAACTGTAATGGTTACATTTTTAAAACTGAATTTGCAGTTTAGTAGTATTATAGACAACTGCATGCTTTAAAATATATTGGTCGTAACATTACAAAAAGAGTCTGAAGTAATATGCTGTATGTTATATTTATCTACCTTTATATTTTATTTAACGTGTTGACCAAATGTTTTGTTATTAAGTGCTTAATTGATTCCTTCTCTACTTGGCTTTTGTTGAAATACATCTGTAGTCATCTTTAGGTCATTGCACCTTTCAGGTATTTTGTCTGTTTATATGGACGTAAAATAATTTAATATTTCATATATCGACATGGACGATTCATATCCTATGAACTCTCAGAAGAAAGAACTGCTTTTTTTTCAGTTTCTGCAAGAATATGACGTACTTGTGTTTCACTGCACAGAACTGTACGTCTATATTAAGCTTAAAAAATCTTCTTTTTTTTTTTTGATCAAATTGTTCTCCCCGAACATGGATTTACACCCCTTTCCTTCCTCAAGTTAAAAGAAAGCCACGGGGGCTGTGTCTGGGCTCCTCCCTCGAGAGTAGGGGCGGTCTGCGCGAGATGTCTGCATTCTCCACTTCAGGTCTCTATGGCAACAGCCGAGGCCGCTGCAGGCTTCAAACGGGGCCTCCAAACAGATGCACATAATGAATGTAATTATACAGATATGTCAGCCCTGTCACCTTCCAGTTCATTAAGCGAGAGACTCTCCCACACCTGTCACGAGTGCCTTGATTTTGCGGAAATACTCTGCTCTGCCTCGGGGTACATTATACAATATATGGCTTATAAGACGAGGGGCCGTGTGAGCTTCCTTCGTAGGAGAGATGCACACACAAGTCTGCCTGCTTGGAACAATTGTTTGCTCCTCTTTGTCGAGGGGTATGGCATCTTAACATCCCCGCTTCCAAATTCCTTCAGGTTCCACCGGAATAAAATGTCTCCGTCAATTTCAGTTGCTTAACACAGCTTAACTTCCTCGTCGTTAACGTCGTCGTTCTCGTCTCTTGTCAGATGCTGAGGTTTGCCATTTACGGCTGGAGAAACGCTGCCAAGTGCGATGTCCTGTTTTTAAATTTTATTACTATTATTTTTAAAATAACCAAAAAGCCTTATATATGGTTGCCAATTGGTCAGCCGGCTGTATTTAGTTCTTCGAATCCAGATACGTCTGCACACACATGCACACGGATTTACATGTATGTAACAGTTTTATGACCTTGTAAGTAGTTTGTAGGGTTTGCAAATTACCCAACACTTTTCAGGTAGCTAATTTTAGGTTTATAATGGTGATAATACGGATTTTCCGTAAGATTTCTTGCGTGAGCGTGAATGTTACGCCAGGTGCGTGAGAGCTGGCAGCCCTGCATCATGAAGGATCCCGTCAAATGACCCGAGAATCCGGCCTGGCACGTAGTGTCAGGGATCTCTTAATTATAATCGTGCATATGCAATCACGGGGATGTGAGAACATGTGGATGGGGTAGTGCCATTTTTAAGCATTTACTGGGTAAAAGCAATCAGTATTATTTCCATTGTGATATTTCGAGTCTGTCGATTTGTACAGACATATCAGAGCCCTGCTCAGCATTTTATAATATTTTAATTGTTATGTTTCTAGATTTTATTATGAAATTTTTAATTTTGGGGGAAAGTAGGACTTGACCTGTGAAATGATTAAAAAAAATAAGAATATGGTTGAAAATCTGGTCATTATTATGCCAGTAAAAAGTGTCTGGAGAGATTATAGCTTTGCAGGACACTGCCGCAGGTCAAAGGATGCAGACCCTTGTGGATTAAGTCCATGTTAAAGGGGATGTGTGGAAGGTCACATCAGTCTCCCAGACCTGCAGTGTGGTGTCACTTTATTGTGATCCCATTAAGAAACACACTATCAGAGAGCACAGCCACAGTAGATAGCTAAGGAAACCAGTACAGCTGTCCAGGAAGGCCACAAACTGGAGGATGCAGTCAAAGGTCAGTTCCCACAATGACTTATTTGCTACAGAGAAGGGAAATCTCAATATATTTGAAAGATTAATAATTGGACTTGCTAAATTGTCCATAAGTGTGAATGTGTGTGTCTGTGTGAGTGAATGGTCTGCGTGTCTGTGTGTGTGTGAGTGAATGGTCTGTGTGTGTGTCTGTGTGTGTGTGTGAGTGAATGGTCTGTGTGTGTGTGTGAGTGAATGGTCTGTGTGTCTGTGTGTGTGTGTGTGTGTGTGTGTGTGTGTGTGTGTGTGTGCCCTGTAATGGGTTGGCGCCCCATCCTGGGTTGTTTCCAACTTTGTGTCTGTAGTTTCCAGGACGGGCTCTGGGCCCCCCCACAACCTTGCAATGGACAAACGTGTTTAGAAAATGGATGAATGGTTTAATGGATGGATGGATGGATGGATGGATGGATGGAGAATTTTTAAAACATTTAAGTAAAAAATTTAAAAGACTGAAATGTCGCCATTCGCTGTTGTTAGTTTCTGGATGATAGGGATGCGGCTCTCTGTCACTCACTCACCTGTCTGTTATGCTCAGTGTTTGACAAGTAGTGTATAATAGTTCCTGATGAATCCGACTCAGTTAACTGTCTAAACACACACACCGACCTCTGCCCACACCGGCTGAGTGCCTTTACTGATTTAGTGTGGCAATCAAATGATAACCCTAATAAATCATGTCAGTTTCCAGACATGTGTTCTGTGAGTCTATAGCTGTAACCCAGAGTGTGGGCTGCTTCTCTGCAGACCAGACACTCAACATGAGCACATTTTTCTGAACAAAAGCGAAGACAAAGCTAATCAATGGCAGCATCGGAGCATCTTCATTTCCGAAAATCAAATGGAGAAGCTGGGTTTGCCATAAACGGATCAGTGCCAGTGGCCTGTTCCAAGGCGTCACAAAGCAGGGGGGTTTACAGACAAATTAAATTTAATGGACTGAAAGGTCAAGAGGCAGAACACGACACACCAAGTTACCGTTATCATCTACAAAAAAAAAACAACAGCCAATTTGTGGTGGAGAGATAAGTTCTTGTCACATCTAGTGTCGCCCATCAAGGAAAAGATCAGCTGACCCCCCAGAAGTCACATGACACTGCTGTGTCCCCCCCCTTACTGGGCCCACAGTACATGCATAAAATAAATATGTAAATATACATGAAAAAAGAATAAACCAGGACTCCCAAGCAAATCATTACCATGAAACAAATAAGACCAGAACCGTAAGTATTGATTATCAATAGGTGATCATTAAAATTAGTCTATTTTCATAGCAGTGATATCACTACTATGGCATACATTACATTATACTAAATTTTAAGTCTTTACTTTTGTCATGAATAAGAATTTGAATAAATAGATCTAACAGTTTTTGCAATTTCACTTAAATAAAATTAAGCACCTTCCTTGGTATGGGAATCTATTGAGAATAAATAATTTTTGATTAAATATAATTATTTATATATAAATTGTTGGTCATTGGTTTGGGTTAATGCTTATTGCATGTATGGGTTTACAGTCAGGGGGAGCAGGTGGAGTTTATCTGAACTTATACATTGATTGTGGTTTTTAGTTCTCAGGAAAATAATTTAAATGGCCTGTCTCACATAAAGGCTCACATTAGCCGCTTGTCGCTAGCCTGAAATAGCACATTAACTGTCAATTAGCTGGACCAGGGAGGCTCCGCTGCTGTCAGCCTGGTCCATCACTGGAGAAGCTTGCCACAGGAAGAACGTAATCTCAATGCTTAAAAAGTGCTTATAAATGAAAAAGAAAAAAAAATCAATCTTTTGACGTTTAAGGTTCAGAGAAGATTTTTCTTATATTATGTCAGAACCATTATCTCTCAGTGTGGCCCACAGTAATTTTATTTACATCTTATTGTGTTTCAAACATGTAGCAGACGTATGATGTGCTGGGAGCTTGACTGAATAGCACTGATAATTGGAGGATATGAATTTCCATTCACCACCCTTCTGAATGTGTTACCTTAGGAATAAAATATTAAGTGCAGGCAGGCAGATGTGAGCTTCTCCTGGATTTGAGTCGCTGGGCTCTCAGTCTTTCCACTGCCAAAGCTACAGGCTAGCAGACCCTGGACACTCGCATGACAGCACTCTGCTAGTCAAAACCTCAAATAACAAACAAAAAAAGTAACAGGATTTCTTCCTGCAGAATTTCAGGCCTAGTTCAGTTAGGCTATATCTCCAGAGTGAATGTTGTTTTCTGATTGCGTTTACTGGTATGTGCTGGGGCTGGTTGTGTATCAGTGTTTTGGATGAGATTCTTGTAATTTAATACATCCTCTTTATGTTAGTGTTCCAATTTTATTCAAGAGTTTTACACAGCGGGAGAATTTCAGGTTAAATGTGTCAGTCAAGCTGATGTGGTCGTCGCACCGGAGCCAATCACTCTCAGCTGTTCCCTTAACTATTACGCTACATAGTGCTCCTGTACGCGGTTACGTGCTGGTTAAGATGACAAGTGAGACATTGACAGGTGGAGAGCCATCTACTGAGGTACTTTTTTCTATTATGGCAGTCGGTTTCTCTACCTGTCCTGTAGAGGGACAGAGAGAGAATATTCAGGGCAAAACAGATCGTTTTTATGGAATGGATGCGGCAGCCAGGCTTAGATGACTAATTGAGGCTGGAATGATATCTGGAAAGACAGAAGATTACACCAAGAGCCTTGTGCACCAATGGAAGCCTGTGCAGCGGCAGAAGGTGAGTTGGAGAACTTTCAAGGTTTATCGGAAATCCTGGATGCACTTTTACAATGGCTGATGGCAAAAAGCGAAGGAGTGATGGAGGTCTGCCTTTTTAAATACCCTGGGAAATGGCTGTCCAGCAGCAGTGAGGTGACACTGATAGAAGGGGGGACTTAGACCCTTGTTTTTGCTTATTCATTTCCACTCAGAGCACCTGTATTAGTGCGGGTTTCTACCCAGCTCAGACGCCGAGTGCCAGGTGGGGAAAGCTATCCTGCATTTACATTTCTCCCATAAATACAGGCATTGTACCCACAAACTTCCAATGTTGTGGGTTTGAATCCCGCACCCCACTATATTCCCTCCTTGCTGTGCCGGCTTCCTCCAGGTAGTTTGATGTCCTCCCACCTGGGGTGCCGCAGCTGCAGGACTGTAATAACACTCACCCCCATGAAACACCGGCCATGTACTTACCGGCGTGTGTGTGGATTTCGAGGCCACAGGGTGTTCCAAAAAGGGCTGTTAACTGGTATCCAGTGACCTTCACTTACCTTTCAACTTCCCAGTCTACTAAATTTTGGACCTTTTTACTGAGAGTTCCTCATATCTTCAAAGCGCAGGATGCTAACCATGAAAAAACTTACATACTAGAAAATCTTATATAAGGGTTTTAAAACAACTACTTTGTTACTGGCAGACAGAAAGACAGAATAGTACCGTTAAATGTCGATGCTAAACTGCGCACTTTTTTAGAAAGGCGTTTCCATTTGTGCTCACTGTGTGATCACAGAGAAAAAAGTGCTATGAAAGCAACACAGGGCACGTCCAGCACCACATACAGGTGAAATTTGTTCCCTGGAAAAGCGAAACTCATAAATCTAGGGACATATATGCACTTTTGGAGGTTGCTTCCCTCAGTCTTGCTTTTGTCAGGATCGTGCAGCTCCAGAGCATTGTCCACCCTCCCCGAAGGTTTCTGGTCAAGGCCGGTGACGATGGCCTTCGGTGAGTAGCGGGAGCAAGGGTCCACATCATACCCCAGGCACTCCAAACAAATGGTGTTATCGCCATCAAGCTAGGCAGCAAAAAAACGGCATGACGCATGCTTCTCCTGACAGACGCCGCAACAATGCGTTCGGATCCTGAATGACGTGCTGCACGTCTGAGGGCTCCTCGCGTGCTCTCTGGAACATTATATTAATCACATTCATTAATTGATTAAATGATTGATTGATTGATTGATTGATTTATAAACAGCATTCTAATTACAGCACTCCTTTTCCATTTGCAAGTAATATTCATTACATCTGATGTTTCTAACTCCGATTTTCCCTCTGGAGTTTAATTATCCATCCATCCATCCATCCATCCATCCGTCTTGTGTGTCTGGTTGTATTTTTAAAAAAACCGCTTTGTCTGTAAACAGGTAATGAGCCCGGGCGACGGGGGCAGGGCATTGGGAAGAGCTGCGTTTCCACGCGGCGCAGACGGCGTCCTGCCTCCTCCCTCAGGGCTCTCGCGGTTCCCACACTCCGGAGCCGCCGCATTCGGGACGGGGGTCAGAGGCTGAGTGACGGCGCCCCCGCCGCCCCTTTGTGACCCGGCCGCATGCTCTCCGCGCCTCATCTGTGTATATGCAAATGCGGCAGCCTGCGAGGGGCCGCCTTCTGCCGCCGCCGCCTGCGCTCGCTCGCTCGCTCGCGCGCCCCTCGCGTCGCGCCACGTGTGCATAAACGGCGGATAGCCATGGCAACCAGACAGACATGAGCAGATGGGGGGGGGGCACGGAGGCCAAGGCGGGGCAAGGCTTAGGGAAGCGGGCCGCTCGTAGGCGTCTCCGGCCCTCTGCACTGCTGCTGGCTCCATGCACTGCTCTCGACATGTGTAAATACTCGCTGCACTGCAGGTCTCATTTAGCGAGGACCAGCTAATAGACAGGTGGCTGATAACACTGCGAAGGCAAGCAGAGTGCGCAGATACCCCAATTCCAGTCAAACCTTGTATAATTATTTTTTTGATACATTAATACTCTTTTTGGCAAGCGATTATACTAACATGCATGGTCCTTACTACCAGTCAGTGCGTATATATCAAATTCAATCACCTTATACTACATACTAAGCATACTGCATTCTAAACCTATTGGTTTCTGACGTTATCTTCAAACCGCCACAAAATACTACAGATCTAATTGTAGTGCTCAGGACTACCGGGAAAAGCTGGTCATACAATGAATCTGTTCTGTTCTGAGTAGGATGTTTGTTACATGTGAATAGCCTGTAGAGGGCGCTTCTCTGATGTCTTTCGTCATGCTGTTCCTTCTCACTAAGTAACTGAACTAGCGGTCAGGATAAACAGGAAGAATATAGTTTATCACGCTACTGGGGAGAATTCACAACATGCTGTAACAAATTTTGTTTCAAAAATGGAATATTCCGGTTGTAATATTCACCGTTTTTGTCAACATACTTCGAATGCAAAGACATATTGTTGACTGCGGTGTACTGCTTACAGTTGAAGACATAGGCTACTTGTTAATGTTTGGTTGCGGCCTTTTTTGTTATGTTTCTTGTATATTCTAAAAAGCACCCTATGACGTATTCTGAATTATTCCTTGTGCATGCAATGTATTTTAGCGACGCCCTGACTTGGGTCAAGATGACTGTAAGTGTTCATCTTGCACCGTGATTTTACCTGACTATATCACTTTTCATATGTGTGTGTGTATATATATATATATATATATATACATACACACACACACGAGACAACACACGCATACATATACGCGTATATAGGCTACTTGTGTGTGTGTGTGTGTTTATTACTTTCTTTCTATGATAACTTTTTGCGTACCTCTATATGCTTTTCATGGAAAGGTCGTGTTTTTTGTTTAGTAATTTCGTTTTATTGATTGCGAGACGAACATATAATGCGTATTCATATCTTTTAATTTGGAAAGTAAAGGCCCTGTTCGTTTAAATATCTTTTTTCTATTCTTATTTCGTAATCGAATTTCTGTGGATCTCAGATTCTTACACCTCGCAGAACACTTATGCAGGAATGTGGCCAAGGTAGTGGACTGTTGATTAACCTATGTAGCAATTTACTACTTTATTACAAACTCGAGAAGCATATATTCACTATATTATATTCTTGTTTAGTTATTTGAGATAAACCGGGTCTATATAATTTACTAGAATGTTAAACAATAAGCATTATAGCCTGTTAAAATACTTGATAATGCTCATTATAAAGATGGCGACTATCGCAGTTCTGTTTAATACGTTATATGTCTTTATTATGGGTATAAAAGGAACAAATTTCCTCTGGTTTTCGAAATTTAATAGTTAATATTTATCGCTGAAACTGATTTTTTTCCCACTGCATTCATAATGTTAATCAAATCCTTTATGTTCGGTACTCCAAGACGAGATTAATAGTCACGTGGGCATTCTATTGAGCTCACCTCATCCTCACCATCACCATCACCTTCATCATCATCAGATTAAAACGAAAATATTTCAGCTTTACCCTATATTGTCTTGTGTTAAACATAATTAAATTTTTATTCCGGTTAATTTGACTATATAAGATTCATTCATCATTGACACAGAGTATTCTCTGCAAACGTAACCAAAAATGCAAACATAGCTTAACATTAACAGGAATTTACGATTATGCTTGCTATATCGTGCGCGATAGTCCCGTTTATAAAATATCATTTTATTTATTTTTGTTTGTTTTACTTGGAAATCTTCATTTTGTGCAATGACTGTGGATAATGTACCACGTACCCGTATACGTCACGATGTCTAATTATACACGTAGGCCTATTTTATGTGCTTTTTCCATGATGTTACAGACGTTTATTAGAAAATAGTTCATATGTAGAGTAGCGACTTATTTTTGACACATGTCCTGAATTTCACATTTAATAAAATTCATTGGCTGGTATTAGTGTTTCCCTTGTGTGTTTTTTTATTCTGTATAGTGTATATTAATATGTCCATATCAATACACTGGTGGGCAGTCACACGGCATTAATTTATACTCTCTATACTTTTTGTCCGTAACCCCGCATCACCACCACCACGTTGTCACCTCCCTGCAGTTTACCGAAATGCAGCCAGGGGCTTTTACACGCACGCGGTCTGCATTGCAATTGGCCAGAAGTTGCAGTCAAAAGACTGTGCGCTTGAACTTGACCGTCGGAAATGAATGGGAAACGGAGTCGCGAATTTGCCCCTTGCTCTTTCCTTTTCTTCCGAACATGTTGTTACGTCTGATGGGGATCCTAATTACCATAAAATTCAGCCTGTTTTCAATTAAAAGGCACAAGCAGTTGGGCGCTAGTCTTTTCCACGAAATTGCAGGCTACGACGACTTGTTCTTTTGTAATCGGAGTAACAAATATTTTTACCGGTATGTAATACTATATTTTATTAGTGTTTCTAAGGAAAGTGTTCCAAGCTGCTTACCGGACTTCTTGTTTGTCATTTCCGGGAGGCTACCGAAATCAAAGAAGTAAAGGTTATTGTTGCCTTAGTGTATTTAATCAAATTTATAGAAGTTTTTATTTCATTAATTTCAGGAATAACAATAAGCATGACTTGTTTTTGTCAGTTTGTGAAAACGGATTCGATACATTGCTAGGTATTCTCTGTTATGACCCAAACTATTTAATATTCACTGGCTACATAGTTGTTTGCTATAGTCACTATTTTGTTGACTACTGTAACATTAGAATTGTTTAAAATGTTACGATCTAGGGCATGTTTATAAGGAATTAATCTGAAATCCGTGCATTATCGGGAGATGTTGCATAACGAAATTTATTTACTTTAACTATGTGGTTGGTGTGAGTGTGTCGTATACAGCTTGAATGAACAAGAATGCATGGCAACAAAGTTATGGCTAATCGCATAAATTATAGTTAACCCGTACATAAATATATCATTATGATATTATGACCTCCCTTTTATCACCGTTGGAGTGGAGTTGAAACGCTGATTGTTGCTTAATTGTCATATTTCAAGTGCGCTGTTTCACAGCTGAGTACATTGGGTATTTTTCAGAAGTATCGTCATTACTATACCAGGCTCAGTTACTTTACCGTCCCAACCAGGAGCATGGTTGTGTGAGTACTAATTAATTACTTGTCTCCATATAAACGCCTTTAATTTGTAGGACAGTTCAATTAGCTGATGGGCACAGGCATTAGATGCATTTTTGCAAATGAGTGAGACTAACTCGTGCTCCTCGTGATAGATGTGAATTCATTAACTTTTCGGGTAACTTACAATTCCGGACACCTTTACGCATTTTATAAGTTATGACTCGTGTCTTTATAGATAATAAATTGTAAAAAGTATTAAATCGTAGTATGTAGGATCAGTCTTCGAATGTTAATTAATTGACAAACTTTTCACTCACTGTTACATTTCCCGACATTTTTCTTTTGAATATTCGAAGCCTTTTTCGTATAGGACAAGATTTCCCACGCTTCTAAGGCCTAGTCGGAAGACTTGATACATGTAATTATTTGCGTAGAGTACATTAAACTTAGTAGTTAACCTGTGATGGTCGTATTGAGATATACAGACACAGAACCCTCATGCAGCACGTGGAGGGTTTTGGCAATAAATGGATGGTCATAAGTTGGGGAAAAAGAATTAAATCCATTTTATTAACCGGTTTGGCCGCAGCTTGAAACATTTTCGTTTTGAATCAATTTCTGTATTCCCAGTGGCTCCTCCCCTCAGGGCCGTAATAGAAAAGAATGAACATGTTGTTATTATTTTGCCAGTTGGACTCCTTTTATTGATAGATGTTAGCATCCCTCGCTCATTTTACGTCTGATCAGCGAAAATACGTGCGTTATCTATATAGGCCGACTTTTCTCGTTGGCAGATGGATCAAAACAACATGCATGAAGATGCCCAACGAGAAATTCACAAAGAACGATTTTGCTTTGATTGCTATAATATACCCTTGCAATACGTTTTATCCAGCCTGATCTGACGGCAAACATGGCACAGCGCCGCACGTGGCGGAGAGAGGTACTGGTCGTGGCACGCCGCGATTTCTCTCCATAATAAACATTTCGGCCCGCTCGTGCTATTTGTTTTGTTGTCTTAAGTACTGTACATTTGCCTAAAACTTGATTTTGATGGCTTCAGTATTGCGCAAATGTAAAAGAATAGTTAATATATTAACTCAAAGTAAAAAAAAAACCCTGATTTCTGGTGTCACAATGTTAAGATGATGATCAGATTTTGATTCCTTTATATAAATACGCTGTGAAAAAATGTGGACTGTCTGGGGGTCTCGGAGTACTGGGTTGAGAAACACCGATCTGCAATATATACATAATTTGTTAAATATAAATGAAAGTTATTTTAGTGTTTTGAAAGATTTTACTTGGATTACAATACTATTAAATATTACTTTCTCTTTGTTACACATCTATTAGTAATTTTACATGGAATGTTTTTTTTCTATTGTTTTTTTGGTATGACAGTGAACTTCGTGAGATGCATCATGCGTGTAACTGGAAGGCTAATGTTAGAAAGGGAGCCGTAGGGGAGAGTTTCCGCACGTGTAGCCTGGAGAACTACTGAGGCTGTTAACTAACATAGCTCGCAAATGTTTTTCACGTGACCAGTTCTATGACGTAGCCTAATATTGGAATTGGCAGAAGTGGAAACCTCGCTTTAGATTCCTGTTGACGTAGAATGTGGGGCTTGAGTAAGAGATTCTGAATTAAAAAGTCGAGTAACTGTGGCCCAAGTTGCCAGTTTTGTCTATTTGTAGAAAGGGTTTCGCTCTGCCATCAAACCGACAAAGCGAATGTTTGGTGACCTGATCAGTGCCCTTAGTGGTTAGGAAATCTGATGGAGGAAAGCGTTTTGTGACGGCTTGACAGAGTTCAGAATATGCACAGGCCCGGATGTAATGAAATTCGGAACGAAATTTAGCGCTGCTGGGTCATTGCTTAGTTTTGAACGGCTCTTTTCCTCCCCACAGGCACACAGCTGTTAAAATTACCGTAAAGACTGCCAAGACATGTATCCCGTTTCTGTTTTTGCACTATCTAAAGAATCTCACTTACACAGGGAACTGGGAAACACCTGGTTTTTTTTAACGAAAAGTGGAATTACAGTGTTTGGTTGCAGCATTTAGAGCTTACTGTTTCCAGAAATGAGCTACACTGTATAGTATAAAAGCGGAATAGTTTCCTCCTGCCTGAAGCTCTCAGTCTCAGGTGTAAATATTACATATATATTACGTATTGCTCAAAGGTAATGTTATGACGACCAGCCTGTCTTAAACCAGTTGTTAAAAAACTGTTTAAATAATACCCGTGATCTTAATAAACCAGTAACGTATCTTAAGTATCTTAAATTGTACATTAATCACCAATACACCAACGTCGCATACCTGAGTACGGCTATCACGACGCTAAGGAAATTAATTGTGGTCAGGCAATCATGCCGGTGTTGCCTTGTACAAACCAGACACCGTTTGCTAGAATATGCATGGAAATAACTTGACACCCTAAACTATGAAGTACAATGTTAAAATTCTGTTACAGCAGCCCTCAAATTGTACTTTTGTTTACGCAATCTTTGACATTCTTAATTTTATGCAGAAATAAGGGCTCAGAATAGTTTTTAAAACCGGGTTCCGTGTGTATCTTCATGAATCGTTTACTTATTAATGCATATTTTCAGCAATTCTTTATTTTACATAATTGCATAACACATTTTCGATTGAAATTGAATTCTCAAATGTATGCGGGTTTTTTTTGCTGGTGCTAGTCACTTAAAAGCAGAAAATACGGTATCTCTACGCGACGTTCTAATTCTGTCTTCTAACGAGCATAAATTCTATCTAATAAGTTTATTAACTATTTCAAATTAAACTATTGCGTGCTTTCATTTTTGGTCTAGGAATATCTGATATGCTGAACTTAATTGCTGCATTGCCGATGAAAATGAAATCCTCGAGAAGTAAACCCGTGCAGTTTAGCGTTCTCAAAATGTAGCAAAATGTAGCTTTTTGTTTGGTTGTCTTTGTTAAACTTAGCTGTTTATTTTGCGTCTTAGAGATTTTCATTATAACAATTTATTGTTTATATCAACACATTTTTTCATTGCCACAGGCCTATCTTTTCAAGTAGTTTTGAAGTTTTGGATTCATAAGAAATCATAGTCACCATTAAGGAAAATAATTCTTCTTTTAATATAGTTAAAACATATATTTTTCACAACTACTATCTTCTAAGTGAAAGAATCCAAACGTTAGCTCTTCATAGCTTCGTTGTTTAGGATACTGGGGTTCGTCGTACTTAGGCCTACACTTTTATAACTATATTTGAAATTTGATTGGCACAGTCTATATGCTGGTTGATATATTGACAAAGCTTTCTGATACGCCAGATTGCTGTTTTTAAACACTGCAGGAGTGGTATCCAGTGGAATCGCGCTTAAATGGTCACTACGGCAACTTCCAAAGAGTGTCGCTGTTTCTTTATTGTAACACTGTCCCAGTTAGATCGCTTATCCAAGTCGGCGGTTCGTCGTGTCTCAGCGGTCACTTTTGGATTATTAAAGAAACGAGTAAGGACACGTTGACCTTTTAACTTGATAACTGTAGTATTTTGACGGAAGTATCTACAAGTAAAAGATTAATGCAATTTACAATAAAAATCTGGGTGCAATTAAACATAACTATATACAATCTATTAGAGTAATCACAGGTATCTCTAAACACACCGAATGTCACTCTAAGTAACAGTTTTCAGTTGTATTCTTGAAATTGCTAATTACAATTAAATTGTGTTTTTAACTATTGAAAAGTTTTGATAGCTGTGCTTCACGTTGTTGATTTTAGCCTTTTATTTTTCAAAGGTGCATCTGTACACGTGCTATATTACAGATTCACACATTTGCTCACATGAGCAAAATACACCGGTGCCTTTTAAATAGTTGCAGGTTTACTTCATTAGATAGTCTTGACCAGTTGCAGTTGTCTAGATTTTTTCAAACGGGAATAACTCAAAATTTTGGTCCTTTTCAAGGCATTCGTTTGTTGTCATGCTTTTAAACATAAATCGTGTCCAGTTGTTTAGTTTGGTTTATGAATTCACTTCGTTACTGTAGTATCCTTTTCCTACCTGAGACATGTCACGCTAATGCTTTTTAAAATGGTGACATTTTTAACTAAATTAGTACAACACATTAACGACTAAACATTTTCTCACATTTTGAATCCGCATCCTTATTTAATTTTGGAATTTTACGGCAGTGCGATTACTCTTTTTGCCTCTAGAAAATATCTCTAAACATTCATTTATGAAAATTGTGCAGGAAAAACAAACACAATATTTTGGGGGAAAAAGACTATTTTGAAATTTTGATATTCCCGTGTGTTTCGTACACAAATGTATACGTCGAACCTTCCGTCTGGACGTAAGGTGCCGCCTTTTAACACTGACGCGCACCTAGACACTCTGTTCTGTTGTCTTATAGTATTATAGTATAGTATATACTGTTTTATAGTATAGTAAAATAATGTTCAATTTACAGACTATAATGGCGCCTAACTATCGTATAACAGCATAATAATATGGAATAAATTTAATTTGGTTGTTAAGCGTATTTTAAAATGCATCCAATGAATAAACCAAGCTGTCTACTGCCGAAAATTACTGCGCATGGGCCTGGAATTCAGCTATTCATGTGCTTCAACAATACATTTCCAGTGAACACAAAAAACGTCTTTTAATTTGGGTTAATAGATTAGTTCTCGTGGAATTCGTTATGAGTTGTTTTTATATAATCAATGCCATTTAAATCATTATTTGTTGAACCTGCAGGCAGAGGTTTATAATAGTAAAAATCATACGATTCCAATAAAAACGCATCATTTTGCAGTCGTCCTGTTCTTACTAAAACTATTTTTCTCTTTTTCAATGTACTTCTAGTCACACTTAAAATAAAGTGGTGCGCGATCACCGTGATCATAACTGGCGGAGATATCTACACCAGTGCACTGTATACCCTACAACATCAAAATATACTTCGTCAAAAAGGAACTGGTGGGTAATGCACACATCCGAAATTTCTATCAATTTTATGCGTATGAGAGTCTGTAGTTCCCCATAAAATATTTTTATTATCATTTCTTTCTTACATTCTATCACGTCTTTTACACGACAATTTATACACAGTTACACATGACTTACGCATAAGTCATACTCGGCAACAGACTCATTCAAATACACATTCAAATCCGTGTGGCTTGGTTCGGTTTCATGTTAGTATGATTCATCGTTGCTCAATTTCAAGCAGATCGCAGTGTTGTAATGTTTAAAGACAGTGCTGGCTGTGATTTTACAGGTGTGTGTGTGTGTGTGTGTGTGTGACAGAGAGAGAGAGAGAGTGAGAGCTGGTTATTATCGCCAAGGTTATCTTATAGGGTTGTAGGGTCTCTTGTAAAGAATCTACGCGGCAAGTAATGTAGTAATCATTTAGTTTAGGTACAGTTATAAATTAAATCTGTTCACAATAAAAAATCAATTTGTAAAGTTCGGAAGACGATTCATAAACCTAAGATGGATACTCTGAAATTGGCTAGTTAACTAACTGCAGGCTAGTTAATTCCTTGAAAATTTAACTTAAATGCTGTCTTTACTGTACCAAAATTAACAAATTCAACCACATTTTCGTATGAAGGCGGATAAAATGTATGTATAATTTTCTAATACATGTTATAGCAGAGGATGGCAATTGAAAACCGTTATTATGCATATTTATATAAAAAACAAACTGGTAAGTTGGTGAGATTCGCATTTTCAGAGGAATTAACGTCAGTCCGGCGTTTATGTACAAGGTTTAAGCAATACACACCTTTCAGAATGTTGTAAAATTATGGATAAAAATGACCTATCCCGGTGCTTGACGTCAGGACGCAATCACGCACGTAGTAAAATGTGGACATCTTGAGTCAACACTATTTTGGTATCTGCCAAGTCAACGGTGAGTCGAAACGCAGGTCTTCTGCTGTGCGTCGAGACGAAGAATCGCTAGTATAGCTTACGCGATTAGAGCATAAAACTAGTATTAATCATCGCACGAATGCGCTATGAAATAATGCGGCATGTTTCTCCTTAAGGACAGACAACGTTGTCCAGAGCCTATAGTTTTCAATGCCATCTTGCAGTATTGACACAGAAGCGTATTACAAGCACCTTCACTTCGCTCTCGTGTCCGCCCTTATTTTATTTGGAAAGCAGCTCTGTTCCGTATACCTTTCTGTTATCCTGCGCATCTTTTCAGAAGTCAAACGGTGCGCGTCGTTTATAACCGGACCGACTCGTCGCCGTTGTTATGATCATTTCGTTCTCTGTGTGATGCCAGTCTTCAGTTGATGCAAGTGATACTTTAGGCGACGAGGTGCAGATATGGCAGAAGACGTACATGGCAGCCCCCTTTTCGTCCTTGCGCTGGTGCAACACTTAAGGCACGAGTAATTTCACCATCAGCTCTTGGAAGAGTGCCGCCACGCCTGTGGTAGCGGCAGCCGTCATCAGTGAATGGAGAAATAAAGTAAACGGGAAGCCTAATGAGAAGACGGGTGAATTATATCTTTTGGCTAAATGATTTATTTTACGTATGAGGGCAAAGACATAAAGTTTTTTTTAAGTGAAATTTATTTAGGGGAGGCACGAAAGTATATAAATGATCTTAACTGGTCGCTCAAAGACGGACTATGCTAAGGCACACTACTATGGGTAATTTAAAATTTTTTGCAACGCTTGATGCCTTGAGTACGTTACTCATTTCCGCTTTTTTAATGTAATATTTCTGCTCCTTCCACCCTTTCTATATTTATGTGTATTATATCTACGTATGCCTTGTCTGTCTTTTTGTCTGCCTATTTATATGTCTGTCTCTTGCTTATTTCTAAATGATTGATAAGATATAATGAAAAGATATACGGCGTACTTGGGGGGAGAGGAGAGTGAACCGTTCACGCTGAGTTGGAACAATAGGCATCAGTTCACAATGGACAATGAATAGAAGAGCTGCGCTGTTTGAGGTTCTGTACACGTTCACAGCAGCCGGGCCAGTGGAGGGCACTAATAACGGACTTGGACAGATACTCTGCTCGGCTATGGGAAAACATAACGACAGGCTGGATGCTAACAGAAATCAGGGAGTCTTCTTTGCTTCCAACTTCGTCGGTCTCAGGTCAGTCAGCCAAAAGTAATGGCGGAGTCCAAAATTCGCTGTTCAGGATGGGATGTATTTTTCAATATAGTTTTTGGGGTCTTGCACTTCATCGATTACGGAGAACTTCTAACCCGGGATGTCATTGGTTATTTTCACGTTCAGTCTTGTAAATTACACACGCTGCTTATTTTTTTCATATATACATATATATTTCTAACAGTAAGGAAAAATATCAAACTTGTGTTATTTATGGACATTATTTCAATAATGCACATTATGTTGGATTATCCCAAAAGGCCTCGACGAGTAAGTATATGTGTTTTATATTTAATTTGATAAATTTTTTTTGGTAACGACTATGCCCTTGTCTTGAAAAGATTCACAATTATATGCATTTATATGCACAATAACTTAAAAGGAATGGTTGAAAAGGTAGTAAAGAACTTCAGTATTATAAAATTTAGTGAGAGAGATTACATTTTTTCCCGCTAGTGGTGCTTGTAGTAAAATAGTATGAATGCTGTTTATTCTTCAGTTTATAACTTGTATTGTTGTTGTGTTTGTGCTTTTAAATAACCGTTATTTTTATTTTGTGATTTTGTAATTCTTGTTAGAGAAATGTGGCACAAAAAATGACGCAGCTTTAACCAAATCTTTCTCTAAGCCCTCTGCTAAGTAATCACGAGGCGAACTTAGTGGCCTCTGCGCTCGCGCTTAAAGCAAACAGTTGTGCGATTGTTATAGGAGCCTGGGAAAATGTTTCAGGGTCTGGGAGGTGGAGTGTCTTGACGCCAGACCCTCTTGTTAAGAAGACTTCAGTGCTCCCAGACGTTATTGTCATGCTAATGAGCGCCAGCGCGTTGTTGAACTTGATGTTGACTTTTTTTCTTTGGGACTGCATTTTTCTCGGTCACTTGTTTGTGGGAAAATCTTCTCTAGAGCTACAGTGTGAAATTAATTAATCGGGCCTTTTGGAAAGGGTAACAATAGAACCGAAAGGATCTTGGCAAGGTACAAAAGATCGGTATTTAAAAAATATATTTTATTATAATAAGCTAAGAAAGGGCACAAAATATATCGTTTCCTAACCGTCTGTTTAGCATTAAACAGTGGTCTGTGGACTGATAGCACGAAGATTTTTTTTCTTTCAAAACCATTACTTGCAAGTTTTATTTATTTTATTTTATTCTCTCGATCTGTATATTTATTTACTAGTTATCAATGGAGCAGTGCTGTGGTTTTCGAAAGGCTACACGGGACTGCAAATGTTGCAATGAACTCAAACTTCCCAAACGGTTTCGATAATGAGGGTCTACGCCTGTGTGTGTGTAATGGGGAGAGCGTGCCTGTGTGGTTTCAAAGCTTACACGGAACAAACGATATCACGAAATTTTAATAACTTTTTCATTACGTTTTTTGGAGAAATATATGCACACACAAAATTTCCTCTTTTTAAATAAGAATGGCCGATGTGAGGTTTTTTTAAGGAATTCAAGATTCGGTTAAAAACATCTGTGAAATGTTGCTTGTAAATGTTATAGTTGATCTTCGTATAATAGTTAAAGTGATATTAATAACATCAATAATTTGTTATAACATTAAAACAAAGTTGCTAGCTGTCATTCCTTTGACAAATTGTCGAGTTTTTATATAGAGTATTTTATGTGCATATTTTACAGGCAACAGGTGATGAAAATGAAGGCTGCCGTTTCGTGAGGTAAATGCAGCACCTTTAACGACATGTGGCGTTTAAATGATGAGTAGCGTTCGGCATTCATGTTTTTGTCTGTGTGTTATATCTGAATTTACACTGAAGTGCTCATTTATCATTTGACAGGCAAATGACGTAATAGGACAATAAAAATAAGACAAAATATATATTTTAAGAAGTGTAGCAAATCGATGCATTAAAATGATAGAAAAGCGATACACGTGACCAACGTGCTTTCCCGACAAAGAATGGCCCCTCCCTTAAGAGGTCCTTCAATAATTGTTTGAAATTTTTTGCATTTATGGTACGACGTATTGGCAGTCCGAGGGTTTGCAGATTAGAACATTCATGACGTGTGGTGACATCACCGAAATAATTTTGTACGGACTCGTTAGAATTTGTTGTACCCTTGTGTCAATTATCTGTAAAAAAAATAAAAATAAAAAAATGTATCCCACGTTCATATCCGTTTTATATATTATAGTGTACATGGGAAGAAGTACAGCTATTTGTTTACTTTATTTCTCCGTCTTTAACAGAGCTGTACATCATGGTTGCATCTACTACAGGAATCAAATATTGGCCTATACGTATATATGTAGGCCTATATGTCTAGTAAATAGTGTAAAAGAATATGCTATCCTAAAAGAGAGCAAGATGGAAATTAAAATAATGTGAAGATTTTCTGTTTATCATTTGATTTGATTTGCCCTTTGTGTTGTCATCTTGAAATGCCCGTTCTATCTCTAGTGTATCTAAAGTGTCTTGTATATAGAAGGATTGTAATATTTGGTACACATTTACGGATATGATATTCTTTGATTAAATTATTTCCTGCTTTTTTTTGTGGGCACTGCTTTGCCTCTGCGGTTCGTCCATCCAGGTTACAATCGAAAGGGTTTTTTGACAGTCTTTTGCTGCCTCTTACTGCTTTAGACTTCCTGGCAGTCCTCGTTCGGTGGCTCGGTAGTCTCTCCGCTGTATAATATGCTATGCAATTTTTTTTCCGAATTATGCAGCTTGGGAAAGACATTAAACTTCATATTCGTGTGTGATATAGACCCCTGGTGTTTGCATTTAAGCTACCTATCCGGCAAATTAAAAAAAATCCTAATTAGTTTTGAATTAAGTTTCTTGTGATAAAACAAGCTAATATGTAAGATATATTATATTGTCTATTTTTCTTAGCGTGTCGTCACAATTTTCAGCCAAAATTAGCTCTATTCTCCGAACTGTAGCACTTTCACGAGTCGAATGGAAACAATTGCTAAGGCAAAAAATCACTTCAGCACCAAGGACAGAGCCGCAGTGTTTCTGCTGCGTGCCAGTTCTGATGGTACATTGAAACATTACCTATAGCCCTCTGAGTTTTTTGACATTAACTAAACATTGGTAATATGGGTAATGGGGAAGAAATAGATCATGTAAACTTTCCGACGGTAACTTTCCAGCACCATGATGTTCAAACACCCGTATTTCGAAGACGAATTACTCAGTAATATAGAAGTAACAGTACTATATCTCGTTACAGGCGAATTATGCTAAGCGTTCTTCGAGGCGAACTATAGCAATTGTGTACTATGAAATATACCAAAAGCAATAGCTGTAAAGCAAACTTGCAAATTAAAAACACAAGTATTCTGGGCGCAGGGTTCGAGCGCACACCAATTTAACTTTAGTGCACGAGCTCAGTCCCATGGCCAGGCTGAAAAGTAACTATATGTAGCACGTATTGCTTATTAATACAGCATCAAAATATCAAAAATGCAAATAATGCACATTTGAATTTAAATTTGAATGGGTTTCATAGAAATCATTCTTTGATAAGAGTAAAAAGTTAATACCTGCATTAAAATATGCAGGTACTTTAATACCTGCATTTTAATTCCTTTATTAAAATATGAACTTTTGCTAGACAGAGAGACTTCCTGGTGTACAGTCCCCACTACCAATCCAAATTGAAAATAATATATAAATTCGGGACAAAGACATTAAAATTTTGTTCTCACGAAGAAGTGTAGCATAAAATCAGTTTGAATTAGTGGGCAACATTTTGATCTATATGTCAACAACAGATACTGAAAATGAGTTAAATCCTTGATTGTTAGATGTTAATGTTCTCTGTAACCAAAATGTAGATAGAACAATCATTTTCGTGTTTAAAATTTTTGATTGTGAAAAATGTCCCTATGAAGTAATTTTATACAATGATTTTATCCGATAATGGTTTATGCTGGAGTCATGCGAGTAAAATTAATTTATCATGTTATGTTAAACAGCTGTAGAAACTCTGGTTCGTTAAACTTGCATGTAACTCAGATTGTCGTAAATAAAGTTTACACATGTAGCCAACTTATGTATACCACAAAACCGACCATGCATTTATTTCTCTGGTCTTTGAAGGCGTACTTCTCTTTTTATTTTAACCTGTGTGTGTGTGTGTGTGTGTGTGAGAGAGAGAGAGAGAGAGAGGGGGACATTATCTGCCTACATGTTCCATGGC
The DNA here is from genome assembly GCA_026781065.1 of Mormyrops boulengeri. Classification (NCBI taxonomy): domain Eukaryota; kingdom Metazoa; phylum Chordata; class Actinopteri; order Osteoglossiformes; family Mormyridae; genus Mormyrops; species Mormyrops boulengeri. Next base: position 15,704 of record JAODLD010000154.1, on the reverse strand, counting down.
TTATTCAACCATAGTTCTGTAGAGAATAAAGGTTGAGCAATCTCACTGTTTAAACTTAGCAATTACGGGCAGAGCACTTGATTTTTTTTCATTGGCTCGCTAAGCGGTTGCCAGTCCGTATTAATGCATGTCTGAGTATTCCAGACTAATTGATGGGATGAAGATTAGGCGTTTAACAAAGTGAGAGACAAAAATAACAGGCCAGATGGGTGTTCATGTGCAGTGTGGGCATGTAGCAGCAGCCTACTCACATAATAGTTTATGTATGTATGTATGTATGTATGTATGTATGTATGTAGGTATTTATTATTATATTTTTGCCTGTTAAGTCTTTCATAATATCTAAATGTGTGAATTGTTGATTTATAGTTAATTCTGATATTATTGTAAGGACAGCAATAATTATTCTGGACATTTCTGCACACCCCTGGTGATGAAAAGTGAATGTCATGTGCCTGATTTTACCCTTCAATTTATCAGATGAGATCAGTACAGTAAATGTTATACGTATTGTCTCTAAGTATCATTAATGGCTAAATAAGAACGGTGATACCTGGTGTAACATAAATGAGAATTATTCATTTTTAAAATAAATTATGGAAAATGGACTGGAGTCAGCCATTACCCCGATGCTAGTTATTGCCGTGAATGCCGCTGCAGAGAGCACGCGCGCTTACGTAAATCACAACATGCTAGTTTTATCGTACATATCCTCCTTAGTAAAAAAGGCACATAAATACAATGTATAAATGTAGTAGCTGAAATACAAAATTCATAACTTATTCACCTTTTTCAATAGAAGCTGTTAAACCCACTGTCCTTTTTTGTCTGATAATATAGGCTCTTTTCATAAGTGCGCCTATATAGAAGGCCCCGTTTTCAATTTATGTGTAGCTCGTTGCTCAGTAACCGAAATACATAGATTTTTTTTTTGCAATCGTTATTCTCATTCAATAACATTTTTTCAATATATGCAATGCAAGTTATTGTATTTGTATCATGTATAATATATTGTTATAAAGATGGAAAAATATTTATCCCGTCCTTCCATGACAAAAAGTGTTTGATAGGTTTAATAATAGCTGAATGACAAAGTTGGCTCTGTCATTGATTGATTATATCTTAAATATGAGTTTCGAAAATCGCACATTAAAGTTACATGTTTACAGATGTCATATTACGCTAATGAAGATGAAATGCGCGGACGGTCTGATTTCTTTTGTCTTATTTACAAGTAGAATAGCGTAATACATTATTACACACCTATTACGTTTCAATTTAAGACATTTTTTAAAGATGGGACATGGTTTAACAGAATAAAAGTATTAACCATTGATGTCCTGTTCATCTTCTCAGTGATCCTTGATAATCGATGCTAATGTATATTGGGGGAACAAAATGAGTATTTTATCATTGTAAGACTCTGGGATGTTCCTTTTCGGCACACTTCTCAGCACGTGGCATTTTTTATCTGCCTTAGTCTGTGTACAGTAGGCCTGTTAGACGAATTTTAAGAACGTGCAACATTAGAATTTTATCATTTTAAAAATAATCGTAAAATATTACACCAAGGATAATAGATTTGGCTTTGTTAGGTTGGTTCAGAACGTACGTTCAATTTAAGTTTACTAAAATTGAAATGAGGCATGAAATCAACATAACTGTGTTGTAATTTTATATTGCCAATAAATGAGAATGGCAACAAACGTGTTTTCAAGGAACATAGAAATGATTAATCTGCAAATGCTGTAATTTGCCTAGTATACATATAAAATTTGTATCTAGAATATTGATGGATACACTACATTTCCAGGCTGATGTCGTGATGATATATGGTATCTTAATAAAAGCATTAAGAACTTATCAATACGACATGTTTGGTTATTGTCAGGGCAGTCAAAATGTCAGTATAATTTCCGCTTGAGACATGGAAGTAATAGTTGATTTCCGCGGCAAGGAAACGAACTACTATAACTCTGCTTAATGGGAGACAATTTACACTTCCCATGCAGAGTATACGATCCTGTTCCTATAGACCTCCATCAAATTCAGCGAAACCATTTTATAAGCTATGAATGTTCTTGAAAAGAAATGTAACATTGGTCTTTTTGAGAACCGTAAAAGATGCATCAGTTTTGTGGGGTTTTTTTTGTATTCGCTCAATATTGTTGAAAGTACCTATAGTATAGCTGCTTAGAAATAAACACGATGTACTATAAACCAATTATGAATTTTTAAATGGCTCGGTTAATTCTAGAGAAATGTCTCGGTGTAGCTTACTTGCTAGTTGTTTCGTGTAATATCATGGATGCTCATGGATACTTTGGTTACGGCTACGGTTCCCCAAAATGTTCAGCCATGTGTATCAATAAGCATGGCTAATGCTGGTGACATCACGGTGCTATTGGTGGTGTGACCCCCGTGGCCTATGCGAAGCCCCAGTCGCGCTTCTTTCTTCTCTCTTCTTTTCTCAACGGCAAGTCGGGTCCAATTCAGTCTGCTGAGCTTTATTCTCTTGCTGGATTGTCAGGTGCCGTAGTCGTTCCCCGAGCTAAATTCATATCTGCGAGCCCGCTGAGATTAATCTAACCACGAAGGTACGCACGTGTTGTGAAAGCGTGTGGGATTTCGTACCGTATTCATCAGTGCTGTTCCTAACATAGAATAATAATCAAGGAAAGAACCAGTCATATTCGCCGCTTGGCGCTTGGACGTTATAGCTAAATGCATGTAGATAAGACTGGATACTTAAAAGGCGTCTTCAAGAAAAGTAGTTTCAGCAAAGTGTAAGTACATTGTCAAAATATACATATAAATTCACAATTTTTCTCGTAGTAGCTTAATTGTTTTGCGTGGTTTGTTGTTAGACTGTAAAACTAAAGTTTATTGACGGTTTTTACTTTTTATGCTTAAGTACACTTTGATTTGTCATTGGATATCATCGTGAATCTATGCATTTTTACAGTTTTCAAATGATGTAATTAAGGTTATCATACAAAGCTTTATTATCACAGGCTAACATGCTTTCCGTCTCGTAACTTCTCTTTTCTTTTATGCTACGCATGCATATGAATGTCAGTGGGGCAGTTTCATACCTACGCTCTGTTAACCACGGCAGACTAATGTAGCCCTAAGCTGTAAAGTTTTCCATATATGCGACTTATCCGTCTCTGCCCGACCGTGCACGTGTCTTAGACAAGCTAGTTTTCGGCTACTGTTGTATCGAAGTCTCTGTTTATTGGTACTCATGTTTTGTCATCAGTGGATTAATTTATTACATGTTTAGATTTGTTTTCGTGTTATTTGAGTGGGCGTGCGTTAGTTTGCATGTTATTTTAATGATACAGTTGTCCTCATTTTCTGGTTTTTACTCCCTGGTGTTTTATGGGACTACATTCCTTCCGTGAACAGCACAGAACTTTACGCATTTTTATTAAGGCGTCTTGGGTATTCCGCTTCTTTGCAACGGTATGGATTGAATTATTCTGTTGAAGATAGAAGGCCGGTAACGGTTTGCAATTAGCCTAATTCATTCATTTCACAGAGAAGACGTACTGCGCTAAATATAGACTTAAACGGGCGCCGGATGAACTTGAACTGAGTGAAGGTGCATATCATTTACAAGGGGGGAGAGATTGGTCCGATATAGGCCTCAAAACGAGGTAAAGTTTACATCTCATGTATTCAGATCTGTCTTTGTTACGAGGGTTTTGGATAAATGAAATCATATGACACAAGAAGGCCTACCTTAGTGAGAAGGGAATAGCATGTATTGTGGGGAAAATATTCAACCAATAATACTTACAAATGTGTCATAAATAAATAAATAAATTCATGCATACATAAGAAAGCAGGCTCCTGTAATCGAGCTTGACACTGTAGCGTGTGTATGTATTTCAGCTGGAGCCGCACACAAACGTTTGTAATGGCTCTATGTGATCACAACAGGAACGACATCTGGCGCGGCGGTCCCTTTAAGAGATGTGGGTTAGTTTTTCTCTTTGGTTATCTAGCTGTATGAGTTTATGTGATATCATAAAGCTAGAGAACCGAATGTATAAACTAATTCTGAAGACTTCGAGACCGCCAATGGAGCGCGGAGAATGGGAAAGGGGGGCGATCGGAGGAAGATCCAGGGAGCGCTTGGCACGGAGGGAAGGCTGTGTCCGCAGAAAACAACACGAAATACGGACGCTGGGAGAATTTAGGGGACGGACGGGTGAAAATGGAATGAGTGCTGGACAGATACGCTGCTGATTACATGGCCTGGAATGCCTTGGAAAAAGACATATGTGGAAAACGAGTGATATTGCACCGTTCGACCGGAGGCAGGTTCCTTTCTAACGAAGATGAAGATACGCGACAGTATTAGTAGGAATCTTTGGAGATCCTAATACTGGGCTCTAATAAAAACGAAGTGATTGTGCTTTATGATACGTTGAAAAATTGTGTAATGTGTTCAATCCCTTATATAAATGTAATATTTCTGTGTTGGCGTTTGAATGAAAGGTACGCAGAAATGGTTAAAAGAAGCGTTTCGAGTGATTGGTCCATACCCCAGACTCACGTGATTCTCCAAGCGGCAGTTCTTATGCATGGTGTGTCATGTAATATGGAAAATATTTATAGCGTCATTTTATACGAAGAAAATGTCGGGTGTTTTCTTCTTTGGCTTAAAAAGTTGAGAATAATTCTGGGACGCATTAATCCTGTTTTTTTGTCTAAATATGAATATAAGGATAGAAATGAATAAATTAACTGCGTTGGCGCATTTTACGTTCTAGCTTATAAGACGTCGAAGAATTTTTAAGTGTCGTTATATATCCGGATTTTTTCTTGAGCGTCGGTTTGAGTTGATTATATATTTCGTTCCATTAGCTGAAGTCTGCTTGAACTAAATTTCTATTCCTGGTGTTAGGCATAATACGATCATTCTAACATGAATTGATGTTTTTTTTGCATTTTTGTGCTGTCCTGACTGATGTTTAGCTGCCCAGAATTAATCTAGCAGCAGTTTCCTGAAGTTGACTTTTTTTCACTGTTTTTCATTGCTCGAAATGACCAATTTATAGAAAGCTTCTTTTTTTTCCAAGAAAAAGGCCATTCTGTTTAACACATGCTGTTCCTGTGAATCTATAGGAAAACACAACGTGTTCATGTACTATGATGTCCTATGATGTGTTGCATGCGTTTGTTAACATGTGACCATTTTTTTCATGCCTGAAAGTTTATCTGACGTACTGGTTTCTATGATCCAATTTTTCCCACCTAAAGGTGCCATCTTGGTGTATAGTACATATACTCACAACTCAACAACTTTAAAGTTTTATTGTCCTTTTCTCACTCTCTGGACACCTATGGCTTAGTGGGGAAAATTGCTGCATACCAGTCATGTAGTATAAAACAGCAGTAAGGTTGAGTTGTAATGTAATGTATGTATGTAATGGGCCATTTTGTGTGTTTAAAAATAGGTCCCCATGGCCGCTAATGTGCAAGGCTGTTTGTAATACCCCGATGAATTTGAACAAACAGCCTCATGCTGGGTTAAAGTTCAGCCTCCAGAGAGCAGAACGGACAAAGCATTCACTGCGGTATTCTGAGAGATCTGGCCTGCTGTATCTTCCAGGGCCTGCATGGTCAGGTATTTCAGTTACAGCAAACCAGTGTGACTCCTACCATATTTTTGTTGCTGTCATTACTCTAGGAACCTCCATGTTGAAAATGCATTGCTTAAAGACAAGTACTTCTAATTGATAAATCGATGGATGTATTCACACTATATGTTTTAAAATATTTATTATAATCTTATAGTGATATAGTATTCAGTATATTTCTTATACCGAATGATTAATGTCCTGTCAGTTCTGATGGACAATGCCGTTTTAATCTGTTTAGCTCAGAAATACTTTTATAATGCTCATTACCGATATATCAGTCCAGACTGGCTTGTTTATGAATTCCCATTTGCGAAGCTTTTACGCTGGATGTTTAATTGAATCCTGTCGTAAACAAAGCACGGCTGAGTAATATGAGAATGAAATATTACAAAGGAAAATGGTCACAGTGCGTGTTTCATTTTGACGACCAATTCCGGGAGATGACACGGCGACTGAGTGTTCTGTAAATAACCCGTTTCGAAATGATGACCGCGTTAGCTGACCTCATGCCCGCAACAAGCGGCATAAGTCACTTGGCGGATGTTGCCGGCCCGCCAGTGGAGGTGCACAAGGATCTCTGTGCAATGTAAATTTCAGAGAGAAATGAGCTGGTGATCCGGTGTTAAGTAAACCGGCTTTCATTGAGATTGAAATGCAGGGACGAGACTGGACATTTTCCTGCATTAATGTGTGTCTAGCCTGGCCCAGCAGGTGCGGTCATGTCTCAGCACCTGGCATAGGAAGTGAGTCCATTGTCTCATAATTCGTTATTTTACATTTAAACCAACTGTGCATTGTGTCCCATTAGATGGCTATGTCAAAATGTCAGTCTTGTGGCTTAGATGTATGTGTTAGGCCTTCAGAATGTCCATCCACATGGACTTTAACTCAAAATGCTGCCTGGCATTAGTGTGGAATCCATTGTGGTGTATGTAGGTAGCTTAGCTGTGTACATATAACGAGCGCGCTGTGTGTGTGTGTGTGTGTGTGTGTGTGTGTGTGTGTGGGAAATGTTCCCTGCACAAATCTGGGGATGTCTTCAGCATTATGCTGCCTGGTGTATTGGCAGACTGCTAGAAAGACTGTCTTGATATTTACTGTGCATTATCCTAGCTGCTCAGAGTGGAACTGGTAATACAAGTGGGTTTTAGAATCACTGTTTGCCTTCTGTGTGAAAAGCAAAGGGTGTTTGAACAGCTAACATGGAATATTTGGTCAGCAGAGAATTACAACATTTTTCTCTGGACAGTGAGGTTGTCCAAGTGCGGAGCAGTGTTAAAATTCCTTAAAGTGCTCTGGTGAAATTCGACTTTGTAATAATACACTATCAAGTAAATATATATGTGTGTATAGCACCTTCAAGTAGACTAATAGTTATATTCAAAATTTACCTTTCTTAGTGAGGGTCATGGTGCTATTCAAAATCATCATCACCATTATTTTTTATTTCTTTGAATGAATACTGTATATTTTTTATACTCCCCAGTCTGCTTATGAATCCAAGTAACAGCAGTACAATTCATTTACAGTGTTAATTTTTTATTTAGGTCAAGTTTGCTAAGCCCTGTATAAAACAATGTGGCCCTACTTAACAACAAAAGTAATATAACCATGAGAGAACCAGCTGTTGGGCATCTAAAATTACTTATTATTATTATTATTATTTATTTTATTTATTGATCTTATTTTGTTCAATAGCATCACCTAGTCACACGTGGTAAAACATAACAAGCAAGTTGTCTGTGAAGATTCTCAATCATTGGGATAACAAGCAAGCTTAATATGCCTAATTGAATTCGATTAATGCTAGCTAATTGTGTGTTAAATTTGTGTTATCTTGTGACTGGACTGTTGGGGGGGTGAGTTGTGTATTAGCTTTGTCTGAGATAGTGAAGTCAGTCTGGTAGCTTAGCAACCGCATTTGACCCATGGAATTGAAAAATACTGTTGTAATTGTATATGCGATTTGCATTTTTGATTGTTGACGAAGGGTAATATTACGTCATTGTACCCAGCTATTTTTAAAATGATGTTTAAATACCACGATCTTGTGAGACTAACTATGTACTACACTAAATTAAGCGCTTCTGAGAATCTAATATGGATTCAGATTTAACCTTAATGTTTTTCCCCAACGCGACAATGGTCATTTTTATTTTATTTTATATATGTCTTACATTAATTACGCAATTCGACAAAATCACACATTCGCGAGGTATGGTTGTGTTTGATTTGGGTCATAACTCGACTTTGACATATGATTAGTATAGCAGTTAAATAGATTTGTAAGGTAGGCGTACCTGAATATGAAATTTATATTATTGCAATGGTTTTCACCTGGTAGTTAACTATGTAACCTAATTAGTATGAATTAAAATTAAGAAAATGCCTGATTTCCATGTGTTTATTACTAAAAAATTACCAGAGAATACCGAGTTTCCGAAATATCAGTTATTTGTGCCATGTACAGTTTTTAAGGCGTCCATTGTAAATAAATTCTGTAAGCATAACTGTCTTTCTGTCGTAATTTTTGTATTTTGGCCTAATCATATCGCAGCGTATTTAGTGTTTTAAAGTCTAGTTTAACACGCATCTAAATGTTTTACAGGCTGTTCAGGTGTTTTCGCTTCCATTTTTCCATTTACGCTATAAAATAATATTCTGTTTTAACGACACAGTACGTCCGCCTTTGCAGGCAACTGTTTAAAATACTTTAAATTCTCCTTTTGTTCGGTTGTCGTTTAAAACGTTATAGACGATCTGTCGATACCAGTGATTTGTTAGCTGTTTTGAGACTGCCAACTGTTTTTTTTTGTCTCTGTTTCTGTTAGAATTTATGCATTTTACAATTGGTTAATTGCGTGTCCTTACTTATTGCGTTTGGTTTCAATGTGATATTTTTTGTATTTCTTAAAATATCAACCATCAGATGAAGTATAAACTTAAACTAGTATTTGCAGTTTTCTTCCTTGGCGTACCCGGTGATTATTTATAATGGAACTGCAGTATTTAAAGTTTAAGCTTTTTGCCATAAGTTGTGAGGACAGAAATCCTGTTGAAAACGAACAAAACAGCGTCCAACGGGATACTGCTTTCGTTTGAGGTCATTTCAGTGAGCCGTGTGCTTTGCGATTTGCAATGCATTATTTCATAGGTTACACCATGACGACAAATTGTCATGAAATCCAAATTACAAGTAGTACAATAGGGACCCTACAACACAAATGTATTTGCATATGTAAGATATAATGTAGAAGTATACATGAATTTGGTTCCACTTGGGGCCGTTTCCACAATGAACGTTAATTCAGTCATTAATAAAATGGCAGACTGAGGAATTACTGGTGGTCGCATTTAACAAGTGTAGTAAAACCAGGGACATAATTAGACTGAACTTTGAAAAATTTTATTTGTTTTCCAGTGCTGCGGTTGTACCACTGCAATGATGCACACAGCCTACAAGCGTGTATGGTGGCAGTCATGACCATAGTAAACTGGTTTGTGGCAGTGAGACTGGTAAGGCTAAGATTAATAATGATATTAACGGTGGAACCAGCTGAGTTTCGTGGGGTACCTCAACCAGCTCTCCGCCTCCCGGGGGGGCCCCCCCCCCCCCCCCCCGGGGGGGGGGGGGGGGGGGGGGGGGGGGGGGGGGGGGTGGGGGGGGGG
>JAODLD010000152.1:0-47351 GCA_026781065.1 Mormyrops boulengeri | reverse complement strand
CCCCCCCCCGCCCCCCCCCCCCCCCCCCCCCCCCCCCCCCCCCCCCCCCCCCCCCCCCCCCCCCCCCCCCCCCGCGGGGAGTGATGATAAGCAAGTAAAAATGAGTCTGAACATGCTTCTGCATCCGCAGTCTAAAGCATCCAATTACCTGCCAGCCCGCCGTGTAAGACGGTGGACTTTTGAATCCTCCAGCGTAAACTGACAACACTTTAATACAGCCGATCCTGACACTGGCCCCGAGGAGCTACTCCACATGCTGGTCTTCCCTCATAATTAATTAATCAGCCAGTTATTCATTTTATTTTCATCAACCATGACAAGATATCAAATTGTGGCCAGGAATAACCATCGCATACTGTTGTATTTAAATGGGGCACACACACACAAGCACATGCATACAGAATTGCCTTTGTATTTGTGTATAATTAATGGAATGAATTAAGAGGCTGATTCAAACTAAAAATTGGGGTATTAGAGAGTTGTCCAGAGCTGGTATGGGTAACGTTTTCTTTCACAGTAACTAAAGCGATATCCATTTTCATCACTTTAATTATTTTCAGCGGTAATTCTAGAACTAGTTAAATTCCTGAAAAGGCTTTGGCTTTATTGGATTTCTGTCACTGTCTCCAGACGGTACTGTCCTGGTGGGATTATCGCGCTGCAGCTGACAGAAGGCAAACACCAACACGCGGCCAGCAAAACCACCAGCACCACCACCACGGGGATCCGGAAAACTGTCTGCCACCACTTCGCCCCCCCCATCCCTCAAACAAAACTTTGGTGACCTTTCTACCTTAAGAAATTATTTTTATCAGGAGTTGTTTTTCGATCCTGGGACTCCTACCACAAGAATGAAGTGAAAGACTAGACGCAAAAAACCAAAGTTTTTAAAAATCTTGGCCACATGAACGATACATTGGCAAATTGACGGAAAAATACCAGGCTGATACAACGTGCATACAGGCTGAACTCCAGAGAATGTACTGAGCCTGATTGAAACGTCTGGAGAGTGGGTGACAAAGAGGGGGAGAGTGTGACGGAGGGACAGCTAGTGACTGTCATTACTGGCCCGCATCCAATACTGTCTAATTTAACACCACGTTCACCCCCCCCCCTCGCCACCACCATCAGCTGTTCGGGTCTCTCTGTCCCTGCTGGAAGGGGTGTGTGGCTCAGGATGCCGTGATTCATGGTTCTGCATACTTCCTGCTGTAACTCGATACCGCTGCATGCCCTCCTGCCCTCCCCACCACCACCACCTTGACGCTAAGACTAGGCTCTGGTTGTTCTCACATTTGCCACACCGGCTGCAATGTCCGGCCCATGACTTTACTGCAGCCCGGGGCTGTCCCAGGCCCTGTTACAGCTGCCCCCCCCCAACCCCCACATTGCTATCCTCGGCCCCTCATGGGTGGCCCTGTGCTCAGCCACTCCGGAAGCCCAGCTGCCTCTGCTGTTGGATCTTCCGGGTCAGAGAGTGGGAGCAGAGCCCTGCTCGTCGCATACCCCGGTCACAACTCCTCGTGTTCTTGCTCATGAGAACTATTATACTGCACTACTTATTCATGTAATGATGAGGATAATAACCTGTCCATCCATGCATCTTCTAACCACTAGTCCTGTACTGTATATATCACAGGCAGCGACAGGGCAGGGCAAACCCTTTCTGAGATGCTAGTCCATTTCACAAATTCATATTGAAACAGGTCAAATTATTATTACAAGTATTATTATTATTATTATTATTAGTAGTAGTAGTAGTAGTAATAGTAGTAATAGTAGTAGTAGTAGTGATCTTTATTTGAAAGCTTATTCCAGCTAGTATACTATCACTTAACAGAGGGACACGTTGCTGCACTTTGAATCGCATTCTTCATGACGTTAGATGTCAGTGATTCTTACAGGCCGTTATCATAAAGGCCATTGTCTCACACATGCTAATGAGCAGTTTGAAGTTTTGAAGGAAGTCTGAAGGAAAGTATTTCAAGATAACAAACTTTGATCCCCCTAGTTTGAAAATTACAGATGTAGGCAATCTTTGAAAAAGCTTTGTAATTTCAAACCCGGTGGGAACGCATTTGGCTTTTACATCCAGACATTAAAGATATATCTGTGTAGCTCTCATGTTCAGAATTTTATGAAAGCTTTGTACTTTGTGTCCATTTTGTGTAGTTCATAAGACACAAACCTACCCATTATCAATTCAGTTCACCCTGAGACAAAAAAATACCAGCATGTGCATGCAGTGCCCCTGCCCCTCTGGGTGGGCCGAAGCTCTCAGCATATGACCATCATATTGAACACCATTGTACGCCAACATAATCACGTACCATGAAATTTCCGTCTGAACTGGCTTTGCTCGATTGGCCGGTGCTGCCATTTGTCCTTGTGGAAATTTTGCAGATGTCAGGCCTCCCTGGTTCTTACGCTACCTGGTGCACTGGTGGCGACATCCTGCAGGACCACAATCACCTGCTATTCCTTGTGTAAGTAAGAAGTGTTTTTCCCCAGTTGATAATCCGTTATCCAGTATAAACATGTAAAGTTTACATCCAAACCTCTTATGCCGTCCAAAGTTAGTATTTTGCAGTTGAACAGTATATTGTGCAGTACATTTAGTACATATGGGTTACTCACTCCTCCTTATCATTTCACATTGATTTTTCTTCATTTAAGGATGAACAAATGTACTTCACTACTCTAGCATAAAGCCTTGGGTGAGATGCAAGGTATCATAATCTTAAATATGGTAGCATGAGCAATGGCTGCAGGGCCTGGAACACCACCATTGATCAAACGTAGGTGCCCTGCAACGCCCTGACGCCTACTTCTCTCTCAAATTGGATTTGTTCTGGACCGGAATACGAAGTCAGTGCATTAACGTGCAAGCGTATTTTTAACATTTTGGGATGGACAAATGTGCCGTTGGATGTGAATTAAGTCACCGAGTCCAACGAAGTATCATTAATGAACAGACTCATTACACAATTATGCTAACATCCAGGAATTAGCTTTTCTCCTCTCGTCTCTCTGTCCCAGACCCCCCTCCCCTCCCATCTACATGAGAGACGGACAGCAAGCCGTAATTATAATTAACGTTTTTTAATTTGCGCTGATAACTGTGGCATTAATTTGATTAGCCCGCCCTTGTGGTCAGGCTTGATATGAAGCTGCATGCTTGGTCAGCTCGCAGTAGCAACATATGGTTTTGCTCATTGCTTTGCCTCATGGCTTCTCTGCTGTGGGAATCTCTCAGGAAAGGGCTGAACCCCGTGTTCACAGTCCCTGTATCTTCCAGAACACCAGTACCTATGTGTGATGTTATGTGACAATATCTATTTGTATTGCTGCAAACAAAGAAGTCAATTATGTATGGTCATAAATTTATGGATATAAATACACGCGGATGCGTGGAGGAAGTGAATCATTTTCAGTAATTCCAAATAATAGTATGAAATGCTGCGTAAACTATATTAACTATGGATATTGGAAAGTTTAAACCTGATACTGATATACCTCTGAAAAGTGCCTTCTTTATCGCCCAATATCAGTCCCTCAGGCTGAATGCAATCGGTTGCTGTTTGGTAAATACACTTCTGTCGTGCTGGTACCCATTTCACAAGAATATAGAAGTGCTGAAACCTGATGAAAAAGGAGCTGACTGAAAAATGGTGGACATCTGAAACCCGTAGTAGACATTTCATACATATAAAACACATTCTATATTCTCAGTTTAAATTTTTCTTTATTGTTTAAACATACAATGGTATTTTCTCTAGCACTGAGATTTAAATAGGACCGTGGCACTTATCTTTGAAAGGAAATGTTTGAGACAAATATATGAAGGAGAATATAAAGCTTTCCTTTTGCATATATTTGTTCCTTGGTCCATAGTTTTATGTAATTTATAGATTATAATTTTCCCTCCATATCTCTTTGACTTGGGTACAAATCATGAGATTAAATAGGACGTTGTTAAAGGAAATGTGTTTCATTTTACTAGGGCAACTGAGGGTGGGGGGTCGCAGGGTTGTGGGGGGGATCTCCTGTTTCTGGTGGAAAAATAGATTTTTTTTATTTTATCACAGTTTGCCATTTGCAGAATGCTTTTAATACGCATGCCGTTTTTTTTTTTTCGTGCTGTTTTATTGGTACACAAAGGAAACTGTAGAAGTGATGCAGTCACTGCTAAAGGCTGGGCCTGACAGACCGATGACATCGCTGTTTCAGCACTGGGCCTTGTGACTCTAATCAGAGCGAAAAGTTGAAAGTCAGACAGCCTCTGGCCAAATTGTTGTCCAAAATGAATCCATAAAAATATAACTGTGATGATGGCAAGAACTAGAACGCACTGTAATTTGAGTGTGTTGTGCCGTGCTATTGAAGCCCTGTCTAGCTAGCCGGTGAGGGCATTCATGCCTTCATGGAAACACGGTCCCAGCGCGGACTGAGTACTGAATGTCGGCAACCTGGGGTTTACTGGAGCCAGTTCTCATTGCCATTCCACAAAAAAAGTGCAAGGAACCCGTGTAAAGGAAACAGCCACCCAGGCTACATTAACCATCACCCCTGCAATTAGAGTCCACCCTCACTGTAAGATATTTTGGTCTGGTGTTTTATTGACCCCCCCCGACTCGTTCGCTACCTCCTGTCCTTAATAAGCCCTTGACATGCCTTGAACCACCAAGAGCAGCTGAGAGGCGTTTTATACACCCCGCCAGACCCGGGCAGAGTGGGATCAGTGACCCCACCCATATCTGGACATGTGCTGGTGTGCTGTTGACAGAGCCCCTGCGCTCCCACCCACCCATGCCCACCGCTGCTGCCGTGGGGACCGCAGGACCCATCGGAGAGCAGAGCTTGCAGCTAATCGCTAACTCGCTGACCGTTCTTTAAAACCTCATACGCTGTCATCCTCCTCTGTCAGCTGCTTCCGCAAGGCGCCCCCCATCCCCCCATCCCCCATCTATCAGTTCTGTCAGTAGCTATTCTGCTATGTCCGCTCGGTGAGGTGAGCGAGGGCGGAGGGCTGGGGGGGCGTAGGGCGTCCGCCACCTCGCCTGCAGATCTGGTGTCGTGCTTTCTGTGGACTCCAGCTACAGCTGACACTACAGGGAATAAGCCAATCTCTCTGCAGTTTTCCTCTACTCACATAAAGCAAATATATATATAAAATAATACTCACCACCTATAGATTCTATGAACCTTTTCATACATACACAATATATACACATATATTATTTCTATACTATGTTATGCCCTAACTAATTCATTGGAAATGGACTTGCTATCATTTAGTTTTTACATCATCAGTTTGATTTCGGTCCTTCCACAACCCTCAGCTGGGGCCGTGTGTTTTATTTTTTTATACCATATTCTTAATCACACTTTGAAAATGCTCTATGCTGTCGCTGACTTTCCGCGCCGTACACTGCACCATTGAGCCATGCTCATCCTTCGCATTCCCGTGTGCCATTCTGGTCCATGCAGGACTCTAGGACATCTGCGTCCATACTTCATTTATCCATGCATGCAGACGGTCACAGTCAGAACAGGTGTACAGCATTGATGTTCCAGCAGACCAGCAAACTATGAATGCGTAGTTGATGTGTACCAACGTGGCAAAGTCCGCTAAACCCAAAATCTCGGCCGCTCACACACAGTCCGCATGGACATTCCTGATGATAAAATCAATGATGAAATAGTACGTGGAAAAGTGAAGTATGATTTGGGACTTTTCTGCGGTCTGTACATATTCATGCATCGAATTGCCACAATCCTATAGTTTTCCTGCAGGTCACATGCTCACATGTGCATTTATGTTCCCCATAGTCTCCATCACTAGCTTGTTGTATCAATGGCATATAAGCTAAGAATAAACAACTTTGAATGGGGCTTTAGTTTGGAATAAATCAATCATGCAACTGACACCTTGAGGTGTTTTCTCTTACTTTTTAAAACATTTATCTGGAATTTTTAAGCCGCAGTGCTGGTTATTAGAAAGAATTATTCATTTCCTTTCAAGACTCGTTCAGCGATACTGCTGTACTATGTGCTAAGAAAAAAAAAACTTAAATTATTATGTAGCTGAGATGTGTTATGGCTTGATATACCATTTGTTCTTTTTCAGTAAATACATCTAGTTCAGTTTTGCTCCTTGTCACAATGCTATTGCGTTGTGGTCAGTTGCATGAAAACTACTTGAGGAAGTTTGACTATGTACATAATATTACACAATGAGTCGTATGAAGTGTAAATCAAAATCTGTCGTGTTTGCATCCATCCGACTGGCTGCAGCTTATATATTGATGATGATATTACTCAACCCCTTAGGATAACCTACCTCTGACTAACTTACACACTGACCAACTCAAAACTACAACATCCTACTCAGACCAGCTGTTGGTTGTGGCAGTTATACCAAATACTGCATCGCAATTATACATCACTCATGTGCCTTGGGAGTTTCCTCTGCTCACATTCATTTTCAGGTAAACATATTTAGATGTTTATACTGAAATTCTTTTTAGGTGTCTGGCACTTACATAGACAATGAACTGAAATATTGGCTTCTAAGCAGTTCAGCTCAACAAGTTGATTAGCCAGGTTTAAATTATTCTAATTCCCAAAATGTAATTGCTTAGTGTATGTGATTACTTGGTGCACCTTATGTTGTGACTTCTGATCAGAGAACACTGCAAAAAAACCTCTACGTGGTAATGTCTTTCATCTTGATCCTAGAAGAGTCCATTGACAAGGGAGGGGGGGGGGGGGGGGGTCGACGAGCCGGTGGGGAGGAGTCACTGGGTGGTGGGGGACTATCACAATGGCAGGCCTTTACCCAGCAGCCTCAGCATAACTGTGGAGTGGCGCCACTGCTCAGTCCATTCATGGCAAGGGAGCAGGGGCCACGCCGTGATGCTATCTGCAGGACTGTCAGCAGTTTAACCTGCTCTACTCGATCGAATCTGCCACTGCAAGATTAGCCTGTGTGTGTATGTGTGAGAGAGAGAGATCGAGAGAGAGAGAAAGAGGTCTGGGAGTGTGTGTGTGCAGGTGTATGCATGTATGTATGTGTGTATGTTATGTTTATATTACATTGTGGGGGCTATTTGGTCTCCACAATGTGATAAAAACCTGTTATTTTGACGTTGTGGGGACCATTGCCAGGTCCCCACAAAGATCTGTGAATGAAATCAAAACACTAAAAATGCCAAAGGTTTCTTTGTTTTGCTTTGGTTACTTATGGTTAAGGTTGGGTTAAGGTCTTCCTGTTGGGATTACTGTTTTCCCCATAGAAATGAATGGAGAGTCCCCAGAAAGATATAGTTATAAACCTGTGTGTGCGTGTGTGTGTTTGGAGAGAGAGAGAGATCTGGGACAGAGCAGCATCCAATGCTTCCTGCTATCTGTTCTTCAGTATGGTTCTCTTTTTCATTATAAATAAAACATAAATGCAGAGAAACACCAATACGTAATTATCTGTAGTAATTATCAGTAATTATTATTCCACGTACCACCAGGTCTGTAATGATTCCTGATGACCACAGATAATGCTCCTCCAGAACATTCTGTCTCCAGTCTGGGTCTTCATGTTTCCCTTCTTTGTTGTGTGTTTGTGGTTGTAATGATTGTTAAAATGTTAACAAAACTTACCTGGTTGTCAAGTAAAATCATACCCTTTTTCTATGTAAAACTTTCTTCTATAAAACTTTTCCCCTGATGCACTCCTTTCCTGGACTCTTTCCAGGGTGCAGTATTGTGTACATTATTTCAGTCCCAAAGCATTCGCTTTCTTCTGACATCCAAGAAAGGACATACACAGGCCTAGCGTTAAAAAATAAAAAATCTCTGCAGTGAAAGAAAAGAAGCAAAATAATTTTGCTGTTAAGAGCAGTAGGTAGTGAGCTTTGGGACTCCAGGTAGGATGATTAGATGGGCTGATGGCCGCATGGACACATGGATACATAAGGCTCTACATCACTATTATTACACAGTTTTTATGTTCAAAATACGGTTGCATTGGAAGTATAATTATACTGCACGAGGTTGCAGTGCCACCTGTATAGGAGGAGTCCTTTCGCCATTAATGGGAGTTTCTCAGCCACACAGTAGGCTGCCTGCGGAAAATGGCAGAAGTATCTCAGACTCACTTTTGTGTTGACCTGCTATCATTAAGTTTTTGCCACTAAACTGAACTGGCTGCTCGATTTCCATTCATAGCACCCCACTAATTTACATAGTCCTATAAATTCCCTCTGTGCCCACTCTATTGGTATAGATTTATCTGAATGGACTCAAATTAAGATATCTGTAAAAAGTATTTTAATGGCCTTAACATTAAAAGTGAGTTTTTTATTCCCCTTTGCCTAAATTTGTAATTTGGACTCTGTCCAATCTGTTCTCACACCCATTGCTTAAAATGGCACTTTTACAACGTTGCCTGTTCGAATAAGTTAAGATTTTTAACATTTTCTGCCAGGCTGCATGTTTCATGCTATATTTTATTCTGTCCCGAAAAGAAGAAGAAAAACCTCTCGGTTGCTCCAACGACACGAGTGTTAATAAATTTGCGGAACGTATTCTCCTATTAACAGCCTTAGTAGCAAATCATTGTTTGCTTAATGCAATTCACTTAGAGCTGCTTATGAATGCATCTCATATAGCAGAGTAGTGATCCCCTGAGCCAATTTATGACATACAAACTGAAGCCATCCCTTTTTTACACACCAGAACAGCATGAAGTATCTATGGTACATAAAGGGGTTTCCCTCCCTTTGTTCACGTTAGGTACAGTGTCTGTATCTTAATTCTACACGTATCTGAAGAGTAATGGAACTCGACCATTATCTTTATGCACTGCTAAATTTATATTATAATTCCATCAATTCAGTTTTTGTACTGAATTGGCTGGTTTTATTTAGATCACCGGCCCTTCTCTATAAGCCGCTCTGCGATGACGCAATAGCTTGCACTAGATGAACCCAGGGACAGGTCAAGTGGGATCGATAGAACCTGATTAATCGCATGTCTGTGTTGACCTGTCCGGAGTCTATGACCTCCCAGTTGTCCCATCTTTGTGGTCTGCCTAGTGGGTGTGTACCTGAATGGTCACGGCCATCGCGGGTGTGCACTCATGGTCTTGACCTACCCACTCTCGCTGGTTACTCGTAGCATTCAAAGTTGCACAGGGTCCCCGTCACACCAAAGAACCCAACCCCACCCCCACCCCCCCCACACACCCACACACACGTCTGTGCACTGAAGGTCAGTTGCACCTCTTCTGCTGAGTCTAGCCTGAGGTTCATAAAACAAATACAAAGTGACAGGTGTCACTTCAAGTGCCCACATTCTGCTCTCCTTCTTTTCTCCGCTACCTTTCCGTTCGATGTTGATTTACAGTTTATTGTTCTCTGTGAGTTCCAAGGTCATGTTAAAGTGCCCCAAGCCAGACCCCAGGAGCAATGCTCACATTCACCTGCCAGTGAAGCTCAGAATCCACCCTCCATTCTCCTGGGATTTTTTCCTATTGTGGAGTTGCTTCACCTGGGGTCCCGCTGGAGCTGAGGCCTTCCCGTCCTAAATCCAGAATGTCCTCTGTTTTCATTCATAACAGATTCTCTTATGATCGAAATGTATCCCACAACAACCACAACTACTAAATATTTTACACTATTTCTATATGAATTTAGTGTTTAGCATATTTTTCAATTTCAAATGGATATATCTGTATACCATGTTCATTAATATGGGATCACGAAGCTTGTTTTTTTTATCTTTCCATCGCAAACACAAATGTTTAAAACTATATTGCACGTTCCTTCCTTAACCGCTTACTGTTTTCACTTCAACTTTGTTAAGAGAAGTAGACATTTCTGCACAGCGGTCTTTCCTTGAAGTGTAGTCAATGTAAAATGGATCCATCATGGCCTCCCATGGGTTTACAGACAGCTAAACACAAATTAGCAGGACACCGGCAAACCTAATAGATTCAGGGGGGTGGGCCCTTTCTCCCTAATTAGCTTGCAGCCCGCTTCCTTTACACTAAAGCAATATTCTGATTCATGATTTGCAATGGTTGGGATTATCCATGTTGTAAGAAGAGAACTTTTAATGACCGATGGGCTTTTAATGAAATTTAAAACTGGGTTAATCCTACCAGGACTAAGGTTGAGGTAGAGGGGAGGAGGCTGTATGTGTGTGCGAGTGTGTGTCAGAGTGGACCAGAGATTAAATGTATGTATTTGTTTGTGTGAGTATGTGTGTAAGTTTGTATTTACAAAGGTGTGTGTAAGAATCTGTGTGCAAGTATGAGTGTGTGCCAAATTGTATGTGCATATGTGTTTGTCCCCATTTGTGTGTTTATGTACCTGATTGCCACTAACAAATGACACCTCGGTGCGTGCGTACGTGTGTGTGTGTGTGTGTGTGTTTCCTCTCCTGTGCCCCCACAGAGGTGCTTGGCACCCAGGTGTAGCACCTCCTCCCTCCTCATTGTCAGGCTGCATGGCTCCACGGCTATGCTGCACCCCCTCCCCCCACCGACCCGCCCCCGATAAAAACGTGCATGTGAGCCTGCAGCAGCACTGCATGACTGCCGAGTCCTACTTGAGTTTTTGAGGCCATTTTCTCCCCACAGACTCTCCACCTCATCATCCTCGCTTGCGTCCTTTTCTTCAGTTTCGCTGCACAGGAACACGCAGCTTTTGGGTAGCCTTTAAAAAAACCGCTTTAGTACAGAAAAGACGTTCATGTTTACTTTAGTGTGGTGCCGGCTGCCATGGACCCTGTGTTTTCACCCTCTCGTCACACTATTATGACATTTCATTTCCCTAACCTCATGAATTTCAATAATTTAGCAATAATGCATTTTTTCTGGAAATTGCTTTCTGGTTGAATGAGACGGGCGTCCCAACGCACTCCGGTCATTACCATCTTCTCGCTCTCACACTGTAAAAACTGCTTGCAGTCCAGAGCGCAATGCAGTGTGTAGCAGAATGGGTCACATGTCAGTTTAAGATTTCAAGCTCTGCCTTCATTTCCTCCCTATCAGTCCTTCACTTCCATACACAAGTTCATCTTTGCATCCTTAATCAGTCAAACTTGAAACAAATGACTAAGGATTCTCTTTTTGTATGAATTGACTTTTAAGGTGAGGTCCGTAGCATCCTCCACTGCTCTAAGGGCGACTGTTGAGAGTGTTTTGGATTAATTATTAACTTCCAGATGACACCTTATGCTCAGTTTATGTCTGTATTGCATATTCGGATGTACATGAAGAGCGGTGAGCAGCACAAGCAAGGCGCCCTGCTCTTCGACTGGCAAATCTCCTGTTCTCAGAATCGATGCTGCGATTCTGTCAGTCCCAGACAGAGACTTGCCAGCTTGCCTAGAGTCAGCACTATGTCCTCCTTTCGATATTCCTCTTCCTTTCTCCTTCTGCCATTCTCCAGTCTGTCCTCCTTTAACCTCCCCCTCTCGTTTCTCCCCGCAGGTACCCCACGTAGTGGTGGGACGGCTTGCCCTGTGCCCATGGTCCTCTGCCCTCTAGCACATTTGGTGCTTCCTCTCTATGTCTTGGCGGCTGTTAGTATGGATAGGCATATGTAACACCTGGTTAATCTAGTAGGGAAGGAGCTTAATGTCCCAAATCAAATGCCCACTATTGGTGTTTTTTCTAATTTATATGCTAAAATGACACTAGAAGAGGTAAACATTTTTGGCAGGCAGTTCCCACACACGAGTCAACCTGCTACTGATTGCCATTATTTGGAAAGTGACTGGGACCAACATGGGGTCTAGATCAAACACACTGCCCAGCTGCAACTTGCAGCTATTAAACAATTCCCTCTGCTGGTCACGTAATGCAACTGCAGTTGCGTGCTAATTCTACTGTGGCATGGCTGGGTAAACTGATAAGTATTCTTAGCAATTTCTGTTATTATTTTATTGGAAATAAAAGGACTCATATAACTGATAGCAGATGTACATTATCCACAGCAACTGCTTATGCAAATATGCTAATTTGCAGGCAAGTTAAACTGGCAGCGAAAACAATGTCAGATATAACTGCTTTTCAATTATACGCATATTCATAAGCCCCTTCCTACCCAGCAGTAATGGTAAAATATATATGAGTGTAGCTTATTCCTTAATCACTTATGAACGGAATTTATAATCGCAGAGTCCGATGGTATGCATTAGTCATACTTTTCCACTCATACTCTCTCATGAGTTTCAAATCTCCACTGGCCAGCAAATCGTTTTTGTTGGACAACCAGAGGCTTATGACGGCATTGTGTGATCAACATCCTAGGAGTGCATAATGATATGTATATGTATATCTATATATAGAGTAGCACTTGGCAGACCCAAGGATTGCAGCAACAGCAGGGATGAGACTAGGCAAGACAGTTTCAAACAAGGCAGTCCTTTAATTGGAGCCCATGAATGGGCCACACACAAATGACAACCACACTCTAACAACACATAATGGGGAAATGCAGGGAGGTCTGATGCTGGACAGTAAGGGACACATGGTAGGTAATGTACACAATGGCTAAAGACACATGAGGATCACGGTGGGTTCACTTATGACAGGGCAAGGGCATGTATGACAATCAGGAACACAGTATTAACGATCACAAATGCTACTACGCACACGGACACACACACACAAACCTCAATTTTATAACAATTTGTGAATGCAACCAAAAAACGAAATGTTCTCCACGATGCAATAAAAACCTGTTATTTTGATGTTTTGATGAGCCATTTTTCAGATCCCTATAAAGATCTGTGAATGCAATCAAAAAACGAAAAATGTCAAAAGTTTCATATTTAGTTTGGTTACTTATGGTTATGGTTAGGGCTGGGTGAGGGTTAAGGTTGTCATAGTTAGCGTTAGCATTTTTCCCATAGAAGTGAATGAGCGATCCCCATAAGGATAGGTATACCTGACATGGGCGTGTGTGTGTGTGTGTGTGTGTGTGTGTGTGTAATAGATGAGTCAGGGAGTCATATCAATCATATCATATCACTCTATAAAGATAGCACCCCTGTAAGTCTTCCTGTCGCACACAGACAGACAGACCTGTGCTTCCTCTATCCCCCCAGTCCACTGTAACTGAACGCTGGTGATTCAGATGTGTGAGACGCCTTATCCTGCAGAAGCAGCTGGAAAAGGTGCAGCCTCCTTTGGATGTAGGATGGGGAACCTCTTGGTGTCGCTCCTATTTAGCTCGGCCCGCCAGCAGGGCAGTTGCAGTGCCAGTGCCTGATGGATGTGTTCTGACACTATGACACTATATTTGCCAGAGCTGCTGTTTTGAATACCCAGAGAATTCCTTAGATATTGGATGAGAAGCCAATCATTTATTGACAGGACTAGCATTCTGGGGAGCAGAATTTCAAATTCCCATCATTGACTAGTCCGCGACTGTGCTTGCAAACAACGGAGGTTATTGATGGGCTGGCCTATTGTACTGTATTGTTCTATCATTTCCCACAGCAGATTGTAGCTATAGAAGTTCTCCACGGATGATTGTTGCCTTTCCAAGTCTTAGCAAAATGCACACACATGTGTGTACATGCACACAGCCCATCATGACCTGTCGTATTTGTGCTTGGGAATTTGGACCATTCGGCTTGGATGTGAGTAAATGAGAAGTATTGCAGCGAGGGTGCAGTCTCAGGTATGAGTAATGCTTATGAGTGTGTGCACGTGTGTGCATGTGTGTGTGTGTGTGTCCCTGAAACTCCCAAAGTTAAGATTAACGGACATGAGGTGGGGGGAGGGGGAGCGGATGCAGCAAGAAAGTAAATGAATTTTAAAAAGAGAAATTTCCTTCTGTCTGCACATTTTTTTTACCCTTGGATTGCCCTAATTATACAGTGCATTGATTTTACAATGCGTCCATGGATTGATTAGAAATTCCCGACTCCTCCCCTAGGAAGCCCTCTGCACTTTTTGATCTCTTTGAAACAGTCCCAGAGGGGAATCAATGGACCCTGCATTTCCTGTCTTCTCACTCTCCCTTCTTTCGTCGCTGCCTCACTGTCAATGTTTCCTGCTCACTCTATACCTCTATATCCCTCCTTCTCTGAATCCCTCTCCCGCAACCTTTATCGCTCCCCCTCCCCCACCCTTCCCCAGGACTGTGCACTAAAGCGACTGTGTAGTTTTAATGAAGAGCAGAATAAATTGTTGTCATGAGAGCCGTGTAATCAATCAGCCTGGATAAAGAAAGGAACGAGGCGTAGGAGAAATGTGTTTAAAAATCAATTATATAATAAATATGACTTATAACACCCTCAGGGAATATGTTGTTCCTGCTCTCACACATAGATAATTTTTACAGAAGGGTTTGTGTATTTATTATTTTAATAAACACAAATATGCATTAATATATAATGCATATATGCATGTGAACATGTGTGTGAGTATATATATATGAATATTTATACATGCTATATATATTTCAGATGTCCAAGAAGATTCTACAATAACAGGCCTGGTTCAAAGCCAGTGCCTGTTTATAATGGATTTATTTCGATGCTGTACACTGTATATAGCTATATACGGTAATCCTGCGAAGTACTAAAAGTATAGAAGCTGCCATTACTGTGGAGGCGTCTACCCACTAATATATATGTGTATGAATGGAAGTTGTCCTCAAAATGTGATATTTTCTGCTTTTTGCCTATGATGTACAGTATTTAAACATGTCCAAGAAATCAGAAAGAACTTGTACTGTCTTTACCTGCTCAAACAGTAGTGGAAAACTGCAAATATGGAGATAAAGCAAACGCAAAACACACAAGCCTTTAACTGAGAGAGTGTGTCCCTACTTGAGATTAAAGAAATAATCTTGAATACCTATGGAAACATAAATGTGTGTGTGTGTGTGTGTGTGAGTGTATATATACAGACGCTCCTCTACCAACGAATGAGATACGTTCACAACTTGAAATGTTCGTAAGTCATTATTCAGCATCATTTTAAGGGCATACGGAAGTACAAATGGATGCCGGGAGTACGCACGCTACGCTGCTGGCCGGCGGGAGTAGCGTCCAGAAGTCGTACTAGGCGGAACTGGAGCGCAGAAAAAAAAGTGATGTTGCGGACAGGAAACGGGAGCCCAATGAACAAAATTTGGACTTACTGGCCTCTCCGTTCGTATGTCTGAAAGTTCGTAAGTTGAACGTTCGTAAGTAGAGGAGCGTCTGTATATTCTTTTTTTTTTACTGATGTAACTGGTATGTAACGGTTAAATGCAACTGAATGATTATACTAGCTAGCTAATACAGCGAGGTTACTAACTTTCGTACATCTGGTGTGACACTCCTGCTTTCAGACTCTCACGCAAGAAATCTTATGGCAAATCTATATTATTCCATTGTAAACCTAAAATTAGCTGCATCAAAAGCGTTGGGGTAGTTTGCAAACCCTACAGAGTATTTACAAGGTTATAAAAGTGTTACATGCATTTAAATGTGTGCATGTGTGTGCAGAAAATTTCACTCCAGCCAGCCGACCAAAGCTAGCCACCCTGAGTACCGTTAGTGGTGGATGTTTTTTTTTCTTCTCTGTTTGTGACCATTGTCAAAACTAATGTCTAACTAATATGTAAAATTTGAAAATCTTGAGGATCGCCATCCATATAGGTACCTTGATCAGAAACTAGGGGCCAGTGTCTAATGTTGTCATTCCGTCTATGCATGCTGCTGTCATTGTCAGCCTCTGTCAACAGGGTGCAAAGTGCCCCCACAGTGATAGTGGCACTCCAAGATGGCAGCCCCCACAAATCACTCATCAGACTACTCTATACATATATGTATACAAACATACTTAAAGGTATCCATTCACTTACGTCGAAGTTATGTTCCAGAAATGAAGACTTAACCCAATGTGGACGTATCTGGGTGTATAGGGGAGAGGTCAAATATACTGTGTAAGATAAGATACAATATTACACACATTTAACTAACCCTCTATAGTGGCAGCGCAGTCAATTTGTTTTGTTTCTTGCTACATGCGCACAGGTGGTAAAATATGTCCACTAACATCCGCTACATCTAATTCGGACATCTCTCGATAAAGTTTATCAAGGCTCTTGTGCTCCATAAGTATGATTGGACATTACTCAATAGGATGTAAGTCAATGGAGGACTCTGTGTGTATTTCTGTGTGTGTGTGCGTGTGTGTTTGTGTGTATATATAGATGTATATATTTGGAATATTCTTCCATCTTTCAAGCAACTTGATAAGTCCAGGGTTCTTCAAAAGGCAACCACACTTACACACTGAGGGCATTTGAAAACTATGTACAAATTGTTCAAAAAAGAGGTTCTCCGAAGTTTGATCTGGTGGAAGTGGATGGACTGGAAAGATGGGAAGAAAAGCGAGCAGCTATGGAAAGATCGGTCAATGCTGGCGACCGCAGTGGTGTTCCACTTCTCCATTGTGGACCTGCTGTGGTCATCCAGCAGTTAAAATATCTTGAAAGCCAGCAATCTGTAGTATCAGGCTTGTGCCCCCCCACACATCCACCTCCTCCCAATTATTATCACAATTTCTAAGGAGGACAAAGCAAAGCGGTAATGGGGGAATCGATCCTCATATTAGCAGAGCTGAGGTGAGGCGCTAATAAAGCTAGCCTTATTCTGTGGAGGTTTAATTAGCTCAGCCTAAAAATGTGCTTACAGGGCGGCCTGCCACTCGGCCATCACCCAGGCCCAACAGAAACGCTCATTTCACGGTCCGCTGGGACCTGGATCAGGACACTGCGCTCTCCATCCCTCTTATAAATGCGTTTATTACAGAAGCTGGGTGAGCGTATGCTGGCCTGCTCTGGATGTGGCTGTCCCCTCGACTGTCCTTTCGACCAAGCTGAAGCTCCCTCATTACTGGGAGATAAGCGCATAAAGAGTTGGGGTCCCCTCCTTCGAAGAGTGGGCTTTCAGAAATTGTAAAGCACTTATTATGTGTGGATGCAGGACCGAAGGTGGAGTCTTTGTGAAATACATCTCTTTACCTGATTAACCGGTCTATTCCTAAGATGTTGATGATCTTATTGTAAAAATTGTGTTTTTAGTTTCTTGGCCATACAGTGCTGATATGCATATAAGTAAAACATGATGACATAAAAGATTCCGGGCTCCTGTCGTCTCACTCTTGACCAAAGGACACTCTGACAATGTTTGTGTGAATGCTGAATTCTTTCACATTTTTTGGCCATTTTTCATAGGAACTCTTCAGATATTCTGGAACAACTCTGCATTTGATATATAATAGTGGGATTAAACAGGCCTGCGGTCCTTCTGTGGGAATGCTTCTGAAAGAAGAGATAATGCTGTTAAGTAAGTAGGTTGACGGTCGTATAACAGGCTATTTGGGGGTGTGGTAAGTGTATCGATTTAAACTTGAAACCAGCGTTTCCCCTGCGGACAAGCGTTTTCCGAATTCTTAACTGAATTTGCATTTGAAGTAAATGAAGTGTCTGTTTTGACACCTCCTTCTTCCAGTGATTTGATCCTGAAGGATTGCTGAAGGTAATCATTTTTAGGCACGGATGCATGTTATGCTTGCGGCCAATAGACTCTATAACATGTCGTGTATGAATAAATGAAAGAAAAGTAAAGACTATGAGACACAAAGGAAGATAAAAGCAAGAGATGAGAGATTGAGCGGCAAAAGGATACAGAGTACCAAGGGATTATGGATGGATGGAACCGTATCATCAGAACATCAAAATGCATGTAGCTTAACGTGATGTATCATATTTATCATGCAATGTTTTCCTCAAGTGAGATGTAACAGTCGACTGTACTATGTTATATTCTGGCACCATATTGTCCTCGTCCATAATGTTATCATGCCATCAGTGGCAGAAAATGTATGATGAACATTGAGAAGGGGGTAATGAAGTTGGAGTGGCCTCCCGTCAAGGCAGTGACCACAGTCCATGAGCTCCTCCATCATGGACCGTCAACCTTGTCTGAAATTAGCCCCTCTCCGATACATCTGTTGTTTCCTTAAGTCTTCTGAATTCTGTCATGTCAGCATCAGGAAAATCTCTTGTCTAATGTTGATTACATCGGAAAAAAATGACATGAACATTGTCTTACAAGCTGCTCTCTCAAATCTTGCCTTGTTGCTGGTGCCAATACCTCTGAATGTTCTCCTCATTTGGTTAGCTGTTTCCTTTTAACCTCCTTGTAACCTCCAAAATATCCCAAGGATCAAAAAAGATCCAGAACCATTTATCTAAAACAACTTACAGTTTTACCTGCCTATTTATCCTGCTTGGCATTTACTGAAGAACCTCAACGGGTCTTAGAACACATCTCCCCTGGGGAACTGAACCTGCCATCCTTAGATCAAAATCTAGCTCCCCCTTCTATACCACCTGCTGCCCCTTCAAAGCTGTGTCAAATGCCACATCCGAATTCAGGTTGACCCATAGATTCGGCCTCAGCTGATCAGCATGAGCAAATGTGAAACATGAGCCAATACTAAAAAAGTCAAGGTTATGTTTAACAAAAACTGCGTACCGGTGACATTATGCTAGATCTGTCACTGGAAACAATCTGCATTATTAGATATTCCACCACTAGCCCAAGGCCTCTCTACCTATTGGTCACAAAGTAACATCAATACTACCTAGCGGAATAATCACTCAGATGCACATATGTAACAGAAAAGATATTGGATGATGGATGAAAGTGATTCTGTTTGACTATCTGTTCTGTTCCATCCAGCAATTACATGCCATTATTGGTATTATCAATACACAAAGGACTTTTATATAAAAACCTAATTCTAGTAAGCTATTTTAAGCATTCTGTCAAAACAAACTTACTTTTTCAACGACAGATGTTTCATTAGTACTGGAAAAAGTAAAACAAAAATTTCCTCCTTCAGAAATTAGATCAGACAGACTGAATAACCCATAAATCACTCTCTCTTTATTCAGCCAAATTGTTCTAGGTAAGCTAGACTCAATTCTTTTATCTAATTCACACACAGAGAAACACACACACACGCACACCTGTACTCATATCTTTGTGGGGACCGTCCATTCATTTCTAGGGGCATGACCCTAATCTCAACTATGACAACCTTAACCCCTACCCAGCCCTAACCTTAACCATAAGTAACCAAACAAAATACAAGAGTTTTGGCATTTTTAGTTTGTTGATTGCACAGATTTTTATTGGTCTATCCACATGGTACAGATCATATAATACATCTCCACTCTTGTATGTTTCCAATTTCATTGCATTCAGTCATTATTAAACTAACACAAATGTTATATACAATCATATACCTGAATGAAAGGCTTATTTGAGACTCCCAGTCCCAAACGACAATGCCAGGCAGAGTCTCTGGCTAAAGATATGGAAAATAAACTGTCACAGTGAGGAGAATATTGGGATGGAGGGGTAACAATCGCAGCAGGGAGAGTCGTATCTCTCTGAAATGGGGACTCGACATCAAGGCACTTAACATTCCATTACGTTATCTGCCTGTATGACAGGCACCCTTATCTAGTTCAGCTTGCGGTTTAGTAGCATTACGGTGTCTATTTGTAAAGTAGAAATTGTAAAGTGCCGAGTAGCACAGCCTGCAATGGAGTCCCGATGTGCAGAGTTAGGGATGTGGTTAAGCTTAGCGCTCTCCTGCAATTAAAAGTCACAGCACTCAGATAATTTTCACACATCACCTGTCTAGACGTGAGACCTCACTGCTTCACCCCTTCACCTATTTACCCAGCATTCTTAGTGTGCTGGATGCTTTAAACAGACCCGAAGCTATGTGGTGTGCAGTCCTTCTCAAATAAGGCTGAGAAAATGGCCAGCCTCAAGGCTGATTTACACTTCTATGTAGAGTCTATGCTGTGGGTGTGGCTTAGCCACTTACCCTACGCTGTTGCCTACAGCATAGCCTGACATGCACCTCCTCAGGAATGTAACTACAGGCATCAGGCTATGGAGCAGGCTATGTGGCTACCGACGTAGATTCTACGCAGCAGTATATGTCAGCCTGTATGTGGAGAGTCAGGGTGGGGTATATAGCGTCACATCTATGCTTGTGGGCATTTTACTTATACAAAAATGTTCTGAGGGCAGAAATGTTGGAGGCGCTGAAGCACTCTGTGCTCCACAGTGGACATTAGAGATAAAATTGGAAACTTTTGCACTGCAAGCGAGTGGCAGCTTCCCTGCGATCAATAGCTAAAGTGCTTCTGCAAAGAATTTGTTGCCCTCCCAGTCTGTGATGCTAAGACACTTCATTCCACAGAAATCCAGCTTTCATGTTCTTCGAATTAATTCTGGACTTAAAATTCACTTTCTCCATTCCATTGAAATCGACTGCATTGAAATTGATATCAACGACAAAATAAAGGCATTCCTTACTTAGGTTTTCAGTCTGGTAATGAAAAATAACAATGCAGTAATATTGTTTTTGGTTGGCTTACATTTAAATGTCGTGTGACCTTGGGTGCCATTTTGTGGGCTGTTACCCCCAACAGGGGTAATGAGATTCAAACCCAAAGGTTTTCAGTTAATCACTATTGATTCAGAAATGTAGAATGTTTCAAATGTTTATGTATGGGAGTGTGTTTATGTGTGTATGTATACATGTATACATGTGACTGTGTCTTTCCGAGGTGAAAAAGATGTCTTTTTCTAAGACACTAGTGGTATGGCCAGCTGTAATGTAATACCAAAGATTATACTTTGCATATCTGTTTAATCTTTTTCCATGTTCTTTATTTGCCATCACTGGTAGATTGTGGTTTTCTGATGGCTTAGCACTGAGCAGACCTCATTAAGAGCCACCTTGTTTGCATTTTGATGTATGACTGCTGAAGAGATTTCTGTAGCTGTGCAGCCCCAAGTGTGAGTTACTTGTTTCCACGGTTTGTCAAATGATCTCTGGTGCAAAATAAAAGAAAAAGAGTCACTGGTCCCCCCACTTACCAGAAGTAAAGACAGTCCATAATTCACTCTTTAGTGTACATTTTATACGGGCTTCTAGAAACATTTTATTGGTCATGAATGATAATGTATTGGATTGTGAGTGCACACTACACTTAACCTGTAGAGATAAGGGCAATTAAATCTTTCCATGATTGGATCATTGTTCCGGCTTTATATGACAACCAAACAGTTTGACCCTCCTGGGAAAAGTCATCACTAGCACCCACTGAAAAAGCAGCTTTACTTCAATGCAGTAAACAAATGATAGAATTTTTCAGTTCCCTGCCGGTCATGCTCATAGCAGCCAGCAGAGCCCAGAACGAGACAGTAGCAGCACTTTCTGGTGAGTATGAGAATATAGACAGCTGACTGCTGACTGCTTCTACAATCGCTTCATCCCCTTGGCCTACTGTGGGCTTATTTGAACTGTGTCCCTTGCTGAAGTGCCACACTTCTTTGGGGTCATTGGCTAATCGAAGTGGAGTCTTGGGACAGGTGGAGTGGCAGTCCAGCACTGCAATCCAGTAAGACACCCAAAAACACAGACGTGCGAAAGAAAGAAAGAAAGAGAGAGAGAAAGAAAGAACGAACAAAAGGAAGGAAGGCAAGGCTATATTTGGAATTGTACTGGTATTTGGTACTCTCTGATATTGGAATCTAACCTACAAAGGGTCATAAATTTCATTCTGTGCTATTGAAACACAACGAGCATACAGTGTCGGTTCCGCAGTGTTTAAAAACGCCGTGTTAGCCGTGTTATTATTTTGGTGTGCAGCTCTGCAGATGTAAGTTTATGTGTACTAAAGCGTCTATCAAACGCCTATTCTCACGGATATCTGCTCCGCTTTCCGCAATGCAAATTATGCAAAGCTTACTTTGATTAATGACAGATACCGGCCACTAATTCAGTATGATTGGCTCAGTCTGAGATATTATCGATCTATATTTAAAGCGAGAGAAATAAATACCTTTGGGAATAGAAGTAATTTCACAGATAACCATCACTGCTAACTTCTTGCTTTATGTGGGTTACTTTTAAATCCCTATAAACCAGGAAAAGAAAAAAAAGTCGTAAACGATTGCTATTAAGTCCAGAGTTGACAATTGTCGCTCCCCTTTAATCCTTTTATCAATTCCTTTAATAATTGATTAATTGCTTTTTTAAATTTTCGAACGGCTTGGTGGTGCAGTATGTGTAGATTGTATTATATAGATGTATTATTGCTGTACAGTATGCATGCTTTTCAGTAGATTATGCTGTTTAGAGTTCGCTGGAAAGAATCAACCCCCCCAGCCCCCCACACCCACACTCTCTCTCTCTCTCTCTCTCACACACACACACACACACACACACACACACACACACACATCTTTCTCTTTGTGAACTGGACTTCT
Organism: Mormyrops boulengeri; assembly: GCA_026781065.1. Taxonomy (NCBI): domain Eukaryota; kingdom Metazoa; phylum Chordata; class Actinopteri; order Osteoglossiformes; family Mormyridae; genus Mormyrops; species Mormyrops boulengeri. The sequence goes on along the minus strand of JAODLD010000152.1, from coordinate 24,968 downwards.
CTGTCAGCCCGCTAAAGCCTACTTAGCGGTTGTTCCAATTTGATGAGGCGGCTTTTCCCCTTTATTTAGCGAAGTGCTCGCTAACATGATTACAACGAGTAAGCGCGCCTTTCCCGCACTTCAGCAGTCTGCCTGTAGAGTTACTGCAGGCGAGTCCCGGCTGACGTGTGGCTGATGAAGGCTGATAGGGGGGTAGCGTGGACACCAGACCTAACGGTGCAAACAAGAAACTAAAATAAAGGGGGTTGATATTTATCCTTGACCTAAACTAAAGTGCTTTTTTTCTTTGGTAAGACATTTTCCATTAACTTCGGTGCTGTTCACCACATTACAGTATGTCCAATAAATTATGGAAAAGGAACGCTTGCTTAAAATCATTACACCGCATATTCAGTTGCTGCCATAATATTTGTCCTTGATTTTCAGATGCTTTTAGATTAATTGTGACCACGTTGTCATTGTTCAGAAAAGCAAACCCCGAAAGTGATGGACAAAACCCATAACAGCGGGAACATAAAATACTACTACTACTAGTAATAATAATAATAATAATAATAATAGCCTAATAATCAGTTATGTGGGATATTAAATAATTGGAATCGACAAAATTATTGGTATTTTGATAAAAATGCACATATACATAACGTGGAAATGGGTTTGATTTTTTGAGAAATTTGCAGTCCCACGACATTACCAAAGCCGCATTTTCACTTCGCGTGTTCCGTCTTTCACGTCTTACTACTGCCCTCTATTGCCCGGGGTAGGATGAATGGTCGCCAGTACTGGTTATGCGGTCTTGATGGAGACCTTGTGGCAGCCTACTGTATTCGCGGGGTTCTTAATTCCGCTAGAGGGCACCGTAACTGCATTAAATTAACCTACGTAATACTTAAATAGCTGACATGGTCAAGGCTATTCTGCTTCAGAAAAAAACATAACTGCATGGATTTAACCCTGATCAGACGTGAATTATTTACATTAAAAGCATTAACCTATTTATATTTTTAAGGTATGAAATAACGTGATTGTTTTAAGTGTGGTCTTCATTTCAAATGTGCTATGCTATACATAGGCACCCACAGCATTGTTTGATAAAAAAAATTAAGCATTATCCGCTTGAAATCTGCCACAATTAATCATCAGAGCAATCATTCAATTTAAATTAGACGATTCCATCTCATTTGCATATTTGAGTTTTAGTAAAAGCACGTTAAATAATGAGTTAGCACTGTTCCCAACAGTAAAAAATAAATAGTGAAACCAAAATGTAATATCAAATAAACATTTTATGTACTTACAGACCAGCTTTTTGTCTGTACATTTTTCAAATTGTGCCAATTACATTCTTTTTCCATACCCGCTTATCCAATTCAGGGCCCCGGGGATCCGGAGTCTATGCCAGAAGTTATGGGTGCAAGGCAGAGAATCACTCAAGACGGGGCGTTAACCCATCGCAGGGCACGGGCGCGCGCACGCACGCACACACACACACACGCACACACACACACACACACACCAAGGTGTCCAGAGATGTGAGGCTAACCACGCATCCAACGGGCCCCACTAACCATATTGATTCATTGTTTATTTATTATTAAACCCCAAACAAAGTAAAATAAGCATAGTAAAAACAAACAAACAAATAGATACATACATATTTAAATATTTAAATAAAGTGGAAAAAATATTTCGAATAAAACGACATTTTAGAATTATTTTTGTCATAATTTTGAAAGTAGTTTCACATTTCGTTTCACAATAAATTATCATAGAAGCTTAAATTATTTGATTTTGCTTAACAGGATAGTAACACTGAGGCAAGGTATTCTGTAATAGTAAGTAAAAGCTATTAATGACTTAAATCTTTCCATTCAAGAAATACCTTGTTTATGTAATGCAGGCAAGTTATATTGTTGTTTAATTGTACACTCTCAGAAAAAAGGGTACAAATTTGTACTTTTGCTAGTCACTGGGGCTGTACCCTCAAGGGTCTGCCAATGGTACCCTTAGCTATATATAGGTAATTGTACCTTTTAAGGTACAGAAATGGACCTTTGTACCCTTTTTTCTGAGAGTGTAGGCTAACATCAGTGTTTTCAGAGAAAACCCTATATTTTGAAGACAGGAATTACTACTACCCATTCAATTTTAATTATTTTGTTAATAGCGAAGTTTAAAAAAGTGTATACAACACGTTATTTACACAATTAAAAAATATCAATGGCAATATAATTTATAATCGTAAAATAATTATTAGAACAATTATCCATACATATTCAAATATCTGAAACAAAAAACGGCAAATGACTACACAATATAAGTAACATCGGAACGTGATTGCGATGCATATATAACATGTGCATGTATTTCATAAATATCCTTTTTAATGCTACATTGCTAACGTTTTACTGGCAGTTTTACACATTCCCACTTTTTGACTCGCGCGTCTAATGGGTGAATATACCTTTTTCAATCGCCATTTTTCAAAAGTCACAAAAATATACCTTAATTGGATAAAACAGAACACCACGAATCTAGTACGAGTCCTCCTATAATGAAAAAATGATCGTACTGATAACGAAAAAGAAAGCACTTTTTATTCCTCGATTTTGGTATTGTCTTTACTGTATAAGATCTCATATTTGATAGATCAAATATTGAAATCATCGATTGCACAACAGTCACTTATAATTCCTCGTATATATTAATATATGTTTATAAACAAGACACGTCTGATGAAGTTTTCAGTCCTATGTATTGTTATAATTCGATTAACCTCCAAAGCACGCAGTACCATTTATTTGAACAGTCTGGTGAAATTCAATTGCAAAATTAATTTTCATCTCAAGCGTGTATAACCATCACAACAGAAAGTAAAATGCGTGCGCTGTTTTTCACGCTCTTCGCGAAAGAGTAATCTTTAAAATCCGAGATAAATACTTAGCGCTCAAGAAACGCATGTCTGCATACACAGAAAGGCAAGCAGAATTGCGTTAAGTGGCAGACCGGTGTACAAATACCAAATAGTGGCACGACCAGGTGACCAAGGAGTGACCTTAACCGTGCGGGTCATCCACAGTTCAGATAAAAAAAAACTCTGTCTTTACTCTTGGAATAATTTACTGGGAAAATTAGTATTCCAATCTCACAATTTAAGGTGAATAAAATAAATTTTTACGAAATACGTAAACCTGCAATAAGGTTATTAAAAAAATAATACCAATAGAATATAAAACAAAGCGTTATTCATTAGTGTATACTATGAGGGGTTTACACTTTTTTGACTGGACCTTATTTTTTGTAACAAAAAAAATAAAAAGGTGTTTAGAATGCTCAGTTAGATAAGGTACACAGCTTGAAATTAAAGTCAGCAGAATTCTATTGTGAACATTAAAAACCAGCAGATTTTAGAGTTAAATATACTACTATTCATTGTAATTGTTATAACCTAGGGACATTTTAATAGAAAATGTTCTGTGCTGTATCGGGTATAATAATGCAATAAATTAAGTTACTTTTAATGTTAAATACATATTAAATTCAGTGTAATCTGAGATTTTTTTGAGTGTTTACAACAACAGTAGTAGAATTCTCCTGTGCTGTTGTTCATTAGAGGTAAACATTGAAATCCTTCGGCATTCCTACTCTCACGTCCCATCCATTGTTATGGAAACCTCCCTGCATGGTCTACCTGGATGTTTTATGGTTTGATAAAGAGGTCAGCAAGTACATTTATTACCTTGGGCATAAATTTCACATGCAGACACTTGCACATTTTTTACTTCCTTTTAAATATTGCTTACAGACCAAAGCATAGTACAGGGCACAATATTGTGTGTGTGAGAGCGAGAGAGAGGGAGAGAGAGAGATAAGAAAAGTCAAAGGTCAGAATAATTGGTAAAGTATGGCTGATGCTGGCAATATCTCTTGCATAACCCTTGCTAATGATGAGAGACCGGTTTAAGCAAACAGCCTGAAACTGGACCTGGCTTTTACCCTCCCTTATGTACTCGGAGACGTACTGTGACCATGGGTGGAACGAGCCCCGGAAATGCTGGAGCTGTTATTCATGAACAGCAATCACTGGAGGTGCCTTGGAAATGGACAGCGTGCAACCAACAAAGGCTGTTTGTCTGTATGTGTGAGCAGTGTGTGTATATATGGGAGGAGGCAAGGTGTGTGAAACAGTGTCACATGGGAATATGGAGGGCAGCTTCTGATTATGGGGGAAATGGTTGACTGACAGGCAAAGTAATGGATGCATTTTGAAGGAGGTAGAGATCTCTCAGGCAGGGATTTCTCTCTAGAGCTCCATTCTATTTGAATGCCCTACATTAACATTCCAGGGAGATCACTGCATCTCAGATGTCTTCATTAAGTAACCTTCACAGTTACTCTTCATGGTGTTTACATTTATTTATTCAGCAAACTCTTTTGTGCAAAGCAACGTGCAAGTGAATCTGATGGTACATTACAAGCATGTAGCTATCAAGGAGCCAGAGAGGCATAAGTGTAGCTGGGGTGGGCATCCAACGGGGGACCTGTGACAAGTGCAAGTCAGCGTGCGGCAAGAGCTACACAATACATACAAAGCTGATACTAATGAGAGATATTCAAGTGCAAAAATAAGAGAGGCCATCACCAGGTCCATGGTTGGAGAACCAGTTCAGGTGTTCCTAGGATAAATAGGTTTTGATCATTGCATGAAGTTTCATCACATCAGTACAAGTTTTCAGTTTGTGTTTTTTTTTCGGGGCACACGTTGTTCTCAGCTTATTCCTGGGAAATATTTCATTTTTTATGGCATATCTTTTATATATATATATATATAAACCACATACATGCAATTATACTTAGAGCATCGAGGGGAGACTAGCTTTGCACAAGGGCAGTGCAGTGTTTGTGTTACAGGGAATACCTGTGACTCTTGGTCTTATCTTTTAGCTGGGTGTCCAAATCGTGCTCACCCTCCGGTGTATGGGAGATTAGAGGGTTTGGCAGGAATGTGGTTATGTTTGAAATCTCACCTGGACACGCTGACGTGCTCGCACGTCCAGCTGTGTGTATCCCAGATAAGGCATTCTGTAACACCAGTTCAGTCTGTAACATTTCTGATGCTCGCAGTACATTCTCATCACTTTCTGCCCACTCTTAAAGAAAGCTTCATACTGTAAATTCATCTCTTTTATTTATTGTTTTGTTCCTTAAGCTTTTTAAATATGATTAACGTTTTTTTTCTAAAGGAAGCAGGTTGCACGTTCTTCTCGTGTTGTTACTGCAGGCACAATTTTTTGTTTAAACCGTGTAGTTTGTTGAACTGTTGTTTCTAAATTGCCCGTAATGTGTTGTTGCATGTATCATCTACCTTGTTCCCCGATTTCACTCTCACACTCACAGTTGTAACACTCACGCCTGAAAATTAGCAATTTAGTTTAATTTTGTTTAAAGATATATAATAAAAAATGGTCTTGACAACAGGAAGCAGAAATGAACAGAATGGGGCAAGGTAGCATAAAATATATATGGAACAATATCGGGAGATACTTTTATGGGAAACTAATACTTCCATTGCATTTTCCAGTTAAAACATCAAAATCAATGGGTGACTATTTGTTGAAAAGAACCCTCATATGCTGAAAATATATCCAGAATTATATGAGTTCATTTCAGTTCTCTATTGCTTTCAGTCTAAGAAGCCCACAATATTTAATCAAGACAGATGACATTTCAACACTGTGCATACAGTATTGCTCGTGGCCTGCACCTTGTCCTTAGGAAGCTTCCGTTATCACCTATCATGATCACTGGACCCTTGTACTGTGACACAAAGGACATCCCAACAGATGAAGACAGCCAACTACTGAACATCAAACCAATCACTCTCAAGGTATTGAACTGATGCACCTTCTACTATGGAGTTACTATCCTAAACCTGTTTCATAGGATATGAATTCCTTATATATCACACTGTTCATTTCCCATTGTAGGGGTGCTTGAGAAAAAGATGGCATAGGGAGAAAGATCGTAATAAAGAGGAGGACAAAGATGAAGGAACGACCAGGCCTGTCTAAAAGGTTCCAAGAAGCAAACAGCATTTAACACTAACTGGCAGTGATTTGGCATCCTCAACATTAGAACCCAGTTATTTTGCTGGGAGGGTGGCCCTCTGTAGGCCAGAGGTGGAAATGAAAATAGTCCCAGAAAAGGTTAACAAAGCACATAGTGTCTTTACTGCTCTGGTTTCCTCCCACAGTCCAAAAGCGTGCAGGGCAGGCTGATTGGTGTGTCTAAATTGCCCCTGTAGTGGTGTGAATGTGAGTGTGGCTATGTGATTGTGTGCGCCCTGCGGTGTATTGGCGCCCGCCCAGGGTTGGTTCCCGCCTGCGCCAGTTGCTCCCAGGATAGGCTCCGGGGCCCCCGCGACCCCAGTGAGGATTAAACGGTTATGATAATGGATGGATGGATGGATGGATAGTGTCTTTACATCTTATAACCCTTTTGAATGACTTTTGATTTCTTACATCTAGAAGTGTTGACCTTTTAATAATTTGGTTTTGTTTTATGGTAGACATATTATGTCGACTTTGACTTGCCAAACAAAAGGGGAATTTACAATTAATGTTATTTAGAGTTCAGAGACCTTGATATGAGTCCCTCACATCTTACAAGGTCACCTCCATCATTAATCCATGATTTATGGGTGTAAAGAAAGGACAGGAAAGGGGTGATACCTGTGGGTTTTAGAGGACCAGATTGGGAAACATTGGTGTACTGTATAAGAGGAGGTTATGGAAGATGGATGGAAATTTATGATCGTAAGTAACAGTATTAACAGTCTGGGAAAAGAGCTGGGAAAAGAGAAGTATTCTTGTAGAAACAACAGGAAATTGCCCATTTCTCATTTCTTTTTCATCTGAATTTTTAAGAAATCCTTGAAAGAGTGTTTATAAACATAGACCCCTAATCCCTAGTGAGTGTGTTCCTACACTAAAACCATTGAAGAAGATGCCAAACTTTCACCATGACCAGACGGAGCCAGAGAATGACTGGGAGGCTGAAGGGTTGGCTTCACTGACCCGGCTTCTTCATCATGAGGGCAGGCTGGGGTGCGCTGTTTGTTTCGCCTCACTTCCAACTAAGTGTCACAAAGCTGAAGTCAAGCACCACCACGTCATGGCTTATTCTGAGCCCAGTAAACCCGGCTGCCACTAGACACTTCATCAACGTATCTATGTGTCATCCTTTTTAATCATCCCACCACATTTCTCACATTTTCTCCTCTCTGAATACATGTTGTTAAACATATCATCACTGTCCAACGAAAAACACGTGTTTCCGAAAAATCCGTTATTTCAGGAGTGTGAAAATATACGTTTTCTCAGAACCTGTGTTACAATATATACCTAAATCAATGGAATGATCCTTAGCACACCAATGAGAAAGAATCTTTACATGGCCCTCAGTGAATGGTTAAAAATTTAGAATGGACTTACGCGGATTGTTGTCAGCGAGGTGAGTATGTCAGTGTCAACAAAATACAAACTAATCTCACTTTATATTCATAATTAACAATGATGTTTGTTAGCTAGCTATATAGCTAGCAAATGTTAATTTATTCTAATTTGTTCATTTAACTGCATTATTCCCACGTTTAGACTTTTAACATAACTCAATGGCTCGTTCCTGTAACTCTGAATGGGTGTCCATCGGGCAGCTGTTTGTGTGTTTAGTGTAAATTATCTGTGTAAATTGACTTTTTAATGGCACCAGGAGTGAATGTTTCACAGCCTTTGTAACTGTTCAAAACATCCAGTACTTGAAAGATAAAGTCTCTAATGCAATCAAACCATCACAACATTTGCCCTCAATAACTGTGTGTTGGAATTAAGACCTGTCCCTTTCCTCATTATTTATTGCACGTACTCTAAATTCTGTGGTTCTTTGCATGGATTGAAAATGTGAAATTTGCCTAAAGTCGTTTGTCAGTGTTAAAAAGTTGCGCCAAGACAATTTCCATAAAAGGCTGCACATGACAAAGCATTGTGGGTAAAAGAAAAAGCTTGCATTGTTCTGCACCGTTTATGGATGCTGGTCATTATCGACGACAGTGGCAATTATACACACACATATGAATGGAAAATCCTGAGTGGTGTAGCAGTGAGAGTTGCAGGGCCTGCCTGCTCCGCCCTCTCCTCACACACACCTGGCCTGGGTACTGGGGTATCTGTGTCACTGCAGATCTCACTAACCCCAAAGACAATAGCCCTTCTAGCCTCTGACCGCTGCTTCACCCCTTCTCACCCACTGTGTGACCACAAGTCAAGATTTACTCTCCATGTGCAGCCCTCACCTGCAGCCCCCTCTGCAAACCACCTTGGTCAGCCACCCCCCACATCACAAACAAACATAGCTATGCTGGCCTGTGCTGTCCATGGGCACTACAGGTGTGTGATGCAGCCTGGTGCATCCCCTCTACATGCCATCTCCCTCCTTCTTCAAAGCTTCACCAAACAGCTGTATGTATGGATGGGCAGTGGTGTCTTAATGGTTAGGGAAGCGTGCTTGTAATTGAAAGATTGCTGGTTCGAATCCCTGACTAGCAAAGCACCTCTGAGGTACCCTGAGCAAGGTATCACCCCCAAGCACTGCTCCCCGGGTGCTGAATTAGCTGTCCCCTGCTATGTCACGATGTCACATACAGATTAAATGCAGAGGACACATTTCGTTGTTGTGCACTGTGTGCCGTGGTGTGTCAGCAATGACCACTGATCACCAAATTCTAAAATTCTTCCTCATTCACAGGCCCCATAACACAATTTGAGTCATTTCTCGCTTGATGACAGATGATACAGATGAGCTGTACTATGTTATGCTTAGCATTGCCTTGTCATAGATGTTTTAATGAGGGCACACTGCTCATTGCACACTGCGAGGAATCTGAGAGGAATGAAGCTGTAAGAAGCAGTACCAGCTGATCCTGTCAGTTTACTATCTGTGGATGTTGGCATAGACAGGGCTGGACTGGGTTGAAGAGGGGGCATGGTTTGGGTTCCCCCACACTCCCCCTGTATTGGCCCACTGGAAAAATGCCCGGTATGCCAGGCGGCCAGTCCAGCCCTGGGCACAGACCATCCACTGCTGTAACAGGCTGTTCTTGCCTTATTTTGTGTGAACCTTACTGTGGTCGAGTGGCACATCCTTCCGAAAGAGGGCGTGCATGTGGGCCCAGGTGACGGGGCACGGCTCCAACAAGCACTTGGGGAGCTATGGGAAGATTTAGTGCCGGGACGGATCCTCTCGCTGAACAGTTTGGCCGTAACATCTGATTAGGGATCTAAGCGCTTTTATCTCCATTCTGTATGTGAAATTATTGTGTGCTGCTCTGCTGAAAACAATAACTGTACTAGTGGCCACAGTTGTGGAAACACCTAGCATTTTTGGCATTATGTTTTAACAATTTCTACAGGAATACTGGCAATAATGTTTGTAAACAATCAAAGAATGTTTACAAATATCATACACTGGACGATTAAATAAGTAACTGGAGTAAAGTTCTGCAATCTTTAAAAATTGTGTTAAGGAGTGTTTTCACAATTTTGGCCACTAGTGTATGCGCTATGTTAAACAATATAAAAGTCAGGGGAAGCCAGATAGCAAGCTTTTAATTAAAATGATGCAGTTTTCTGTTTTACAATTCTGTTACATCCTATAAATCTTTGGCTTTGGAGATATTCAATATCAGACATTTATGGTTAATGTAAAACCACGTGGCTTAAACACATGAAAGGGGAAGCCAGCCGGCAAACACTGCTTTTACACGTGAGAAGGATGGTGCAAGCTGTGCTTGTGTGGCAGCAGCGTGTGGCGTGTGGCATGCACACAGATGCCGGTCTGGAGTGCGGTAGCGTGTGTGTGGGATGGGGCGACGGGGGTTCTGGTAGTCCTAGGCTTGGGAGCCCCCCGCTGGGCCATGGTGCAGCAGAGACAGATAGTGGGTGACAGTGTGAAATGAAACACACAGATAGCGAAGTGGGAGACAGGCAGACAGGAGCCAGCCCCTCTGCTCTGTGGAGATTAGCCTGACTCCTTCCCCCCACCACAGCGAGCCCTCCGCATTCCCTGGGACCAACCCACCCTGGCTCCACTGTTCCCCCAGAGCGCGACCAGCATAGCAGTCAATAACACACACAGACCTCAGTCACACACACACACACACACACACTGAGAGCAACACGCACGGGCAGACAAGCATGCTGACACCCTCAGATACTTATTAAGGTGTCCATATACACATGTCTGCTATTAGTGAAGTCATGACCACAAACGTACAAAGCATCAGAGACAAAAGAATTAATGGGTATAATGAAGATACATACATGCACTAACAAACTGATCTACGACAACAAATCACACACACACACACACTTACACAGTGATCACAGTGATTGAGCTGAGTGTCCTGAACTTTGGCCTTAACATTCCTGCACCTTTTAAAGATTTATTTCTTGTAAATATGTTCTTAACTGCCAGTGGTTAAGGTTTGACACAAAATAATAATAATAATAATAATAATAACTACTACTACTACTACTTTGGCTTCATCCTGTTACACTTTGGAATATTAACTGTTTAATACAATTATAAATGAATGAGCTTCCCAGCTAAATCATTTCAAATTTGTGTATTTGTATGAGCATCTATTATGTGAATGCAGTGATAACAAACGATACAAGCTTCCCATTTTCTTTTAGTACATATTATCTATTACAATACTGTGTAATCTCAGACGCTCAAAACAGTATATGCTTAAAAACGTTGCTTAAATAATGTACGCATGACCAAGACCTGACTGGTGATCCGCTTTGCCTCTCTGTGGAAGTGTATGTCTGCTGATGGACCGCGCAGGGAAGGTCCTGCGGAGTGGACTCAAGAAGCACCTCATTCATAAGGACGGTATCAGCGCTCATAGTGAGAGACGTGAGTTACACGGTAACGTCGCAATTGGTCGGGAGTGAAATATAGGACTAGCTGCGCACGAGTATGAACTGACGGAGACTCGGGGAGGATCAAGACACATTAATAACAATGACGTGCCTCTTCACATATCGGTGTGAACGAAATATTATTCTACATGTCAGTCTGAAACACCATAATAAACTTTGAAACATTCCTTTAAATTATGGATCTATTGATTTTTTAATTTATTTATAATATCACGTTTCATATCAAATGTCACATTTTATTGGAAGTCTTTAGCTTTAATATTTTTATGCATGGCTGTCCAATTCTTGCTCCAAATTTTTGGCTTGACTTCTTAAAGGACACGTAGCCCTTTACACAACATTCAGTCACAATGGGATAATTATGTTTAACACGTGTGAGTGATTTCATCAAACTTTAACGTATTTGCTGTGAAGATTAGGAACGCGTTGATTCCAGCTTTCACAAAGCAAACTTTCACATCCAGGGAAATAAAATTGCCATTTTGTCTGTTTGTGGTTTGCGTATTTAGGTTTTGTTCTTATCAAAAATAATGCAAAATGTCTACGGTTTGTAAAGGTCTTCGCTTATATTGGTCTAAATTATAGTTCTAGTCGTAGATAAGGTAATACAGTTTTAAGGGTTTTTTTTTTGTTTCGGCTTATATTTATACGGTATCGTTCAAATTTTCTTTCACTGGTTTTACTAAATGCAACGTTTAATTCAATATACGAAATATAACAGCATTTAACGTTATACTTATCATTAAAAATCAAATATTCATTTACTAACTACAGATATTACGTGTCCAAGGCATTTGATCAAACTGAGCATTTAATTGGACTACGACTTACGAGTCTTTAATCGCAATAATTGATATTACTACTGCAACTTTTATTCCTGAAATGTAACTTCTCTGTTCAAAATTAATATCTGGGCCGTTTTAATGCAGTGCGTATTTATACTAAATTTTCATCACGTAATTTTCATTAGAGCAATAGCTTGAGCTACCCTTATCGTTTTATATAGTTTTTGAAATAATGGAAACTTGGTTTGACATGTAAATATCGTCAAATTCAGATTAACTTAACGATCAAACTCGCCCAGTTTTATATATAATAATCAATCAATCAATCTCCACTCTCTGTAGGCTACAGCTGGTTATATGTCATTACATTTGCCACTGTTAAATATATTTACAAATTATTTGCTAGCCGAGTAAAACCATTGTGTTCTATATTTGCTTGCCTTTGTTCACATACATTTTTAGAGTTGGTGTCTTCACCCAGTATTTATACACAATAGGCCTATATAATGAATTGAACATACACATACAGAGCGATAAAACATCACGGAATTCATGCGAACAACAAAATCCATACATTGTCAACTGAAGAATAAAGGCTCCACAGTAAGATATATATTTGCTTTTATATTTCTTGTTTTAACATTCTACTTTGCCGAACGTTTAACAAATACACTGAAAATTCGTTTCTCTGTCATCTGAAAATAAATAGAAGGTTTTAACCAAGAACAGCAAACCCACATTCATTAAATAATTTGCTAAATCATTAATAAATCTTATCAATGCAAATTTAGATGCATTGTATACAAAATTGGGTGTATACAACGCTGATGTTTCTATCACAGGCCTTCAAAGTCTTGTTCGAACAATAATAATTCGCTATTTAAGAGAATCGTGACCACGCTTTGATCAGAAAACAACTATTTATGAATCTGCCACAATGTATGCTAATGATGTCAGCTGCTTTATGGAAATGTCTGCGTGCAGGACTATGTGCGTGTGCGTGCGTGTATGTATACTCCAATAAAGAAACATGACTCCGACAGCGTTTGACGTTTTTCGCTTGTTTACTATCTACCTTTTGAACTCCTGAGGATCGAAGGCCGGACTGCATTAATCCTTTTTAAGTCGTCTGTCCAGGACATCGTACAATTGAAAGATGAACGGTAACGTCATAAGTCGTCGGCATATTATTAATCATGAAAGTAAAACATTCACCTGTGTGGGGCATAGCTATCAACCCTAGAAAAACCGTTTTATATCATTAACTTTCAAATGTACATTAGGCCTTCGCGATATCAGTCATAAAATACCGTTGATTTTAAATATATTTTATTCAGTAAAACAATTTTTCTTTAGAAAATAGCCTACACACATTTGGAAAATATACCATTTATAATAACGGGGAAAAAATCTGTGCTAAAAGTCGCAACTCTTATTTTTCTTGCTTGTCATATTGTTCTAGAATCTCATGGAATCTGCTATTAAGATAACCTAATAATATTTTTAACTATGCATGATTATATCGTTATTCTGTCGGACAGTCTTATATCTTATCGCCTTGCCTTTTTTATTGAGAACTCGTTCAGATTTACCTGACCATAAACCAAAACAACTTTCTCTTTGCAAATGGGAGATGATTTTACAGCATGATAAATGTTTTACAAGACCATTTAGTTTAATCTGTTCCAGCTATTTCTAGTAATGTGTTTAACTTAAGAAACGAAAACGTATAGTAGAAAACATTATTATTTTAGTTTATAAGAATTCAAACACAGTCAACTCGTTCAGAGATATAGAATGATTATGAGAAATAGTTTCTACAGAAATGAAAAAAAAATCCCGTTGAATTTTGATTATGTTAATTATTACATTACGAATTATTACAATATGGATCGGTTGGCATTTGCAAGTTAGTATTTATTGATTTCAAAACACTCGCCATATAATGGATTCAGCAACTCTGCCTTGTTTCAGGTGGAGTTTTTTGTCCTTCTGTCTCTCTCGTCCTATCCCTCGCTCGCTTCCAGCTCCGGTGCCCTACCTTTGGATACGTCACGTAGCCCTGGGCGTACAAATACCTCGCAGTAAAGTTTCCCAGTGAAGCTCTAAATCTGAGCACAGTTATATCTGCTATGATCCGAATCAACAGCTAACTATCTCCAGATACTAGGTAGGGCTATATAATTATTGCAGACCAAAAAGCGAATATTGGGGAAGGAACGCTTTGACATTACGCTCACTGGTTGTGCGAAACGAATTCCTGCTGTTTACTGGAGGATTTACAAGAACTTAGGTGACTTTCGCAGACCTTCCTGAGTAAGTTGCTTGGACTTTTTTTATCAACTAATTTGAAAAGGTTTCTGACTTAATCATCCAGAATTCCTTATCTAGTGAGATAGTGTACGGAAGGAATTGTATTACTCGTATGTATCGAGCTATCAATGTTTTATATTAGCCATTGTGATTAATATCATGCATTACCAGCGATAAATATGTAAATATGCAATATTTTTGTCCCTTTCGTGAGATAACTTTAATAGTAGAGTGTATGCCTCAAACAGATCTACTGATACTTCTAGATCGTTAACGACAAAATCCATGGAATTAAACAATCGTTTTAATTTATCATTGTCCATCAATTCACCCACCATCCATCCATCCATCCACTCATCTTTCAACCGTCTTTCGTGGACAAGATCTCGGAGATTGTTATTGTTGTTATTATTAGCAGTAGTAGCAGATGTTAAAAATGACTATTAAAAATTGACCAGATAGGCTACCTCTACTTTCCAAAGCAGCATCTTACGTTACCGTTCTTATGTATGCTTGCGAATTTTAGCGTAAACTGACACAGAGAGAAGAAAACATGTTTTAAAGGCACTGTAAGGCAAGTCAGATCGGTAAGCATAAGATGGAAGGGCATATATGAATAAAACGTTTACAGTAGGAATAGGTTCCGTTTCGTTAATTGTATCTTCTTTTTACATAGGACTGGAATAACGAACTGGTCGTCGCTCTGCAGAACCAATCACGAGAGCTACCGAGAAGAGTTTGGAAACTATTTTATTATACGATTGTTTACAGACGCCCTGTCATTGGAATAGACTCATTATTCCTTCAATATCGCCCCTTCAACTTATATAAAAAGTGAAAGAAGTTGTGCCAGAATGTACCCGAGTCTGGCACTAACCTCAAACCAGTCACCATACGCTCACGACGGCGGGAACTACATACACCCTTCGGCCAGTTCTCCGGTGTATGTGCCCACGACTCGGGTACCCACTATGTTGCCGACAATTCCGTACCTCCAGACTTGTGAGACTGCTCACCAGTCGCACGGCCTCGGCGGACACCACGGCTGGTCACAGACTGGCACGGACAGCTCGTCTTTTAATCCGGGCAGTCCGCACCCGCCCCCAGGCTTCTCCTACTCCCACAGCCCGCCGGTGAGCAGCAACACCGGCAGAGACACGGCGTACCAGAATCCGCTGGTGCTGAGCAACAACGGCCGGCCGGAGCAATACAGCAGCACTTTGGTGCGCTCGGTCGGAGGATCCTACTCAAACCCCTATGCGGCGTACATGAGCCCGGAGATGGCGACCTCGTGGAGCCCTGGACATTTCGAGAGCAGCATGATTAGTTTTCAGGGACGACAAGCGGGCCTGCAAACAAGGAGGTCAAGTCTAGGTGCGTATGAGCCGCATTTTTACTTATTTTTTCCCAATTTCCAATCTCAGTTTATTTTTATATAGCGCCTTTCACAATAGAGTCGAACTGCCAAGTTGATAATAAGTAGGCCTAATAATGTTACTTTAACTTTTACTGTTTGCATTAATTTGTTTTAAACAAAGTTGTGTATTTGTAAACCACATTGTAATGGTGACATTGGGCAATAAATCTCAAAAACAACCTATATCTTTTAAAATACAGTCAGTTGTTCATCAAGTGCGTCACATTAATCCACATGCATTTGGTAACATATGTAAGTACAACTTATAATTAAACATCATCTGCTTAACAATATCGTTTTTTAAATTGATTTAGTAATATTCCAGATTTTGACGGAATATACAAATGCTATTCATAAGCACAGGAAAGCGGTGTTTCTAAAACGAATTATTGAAGGAAATTAGTTTATTCTCAACGTGTCGCTTTGTTTCCCAAATCATCGCCTATTGTATCACACCCTTTAGAGTAGCTACAACTGGCAAAAGAGCCCATCAGAAACAAGTCAGCGAGTACCATCTTTGTTCTGTTGTTCTAATCCACATTCTTTAAATTAAACAGCCGCCAAACCTATTCACCCGAGATTCTAATTAAATTTTCAGCTACAATCTGTTTTCGTTTCAGATGCTGATGAAAGCGCAGGTTTACAATACGCGCTCGCTGAAAACCGAACCTATTTTTGCCAAAACAGTTGTTACCTTAAATAGAGTAATCGTCCTTTAAATGTGTTCAATACACACTTTTCGTTGTGTTATTGTAGCGGCGAAAAGTTTTTCGAATTATTCCATTATTTAAATATGTTAACGAATAAACCAATGACTAAGGTGTATTATATGTCTATATATTTTCGTTTAGTTTACCCATGAATTTACTTCGGACGATTCGGATAAAACTTGCAGTAACTTACAGTGCCTGAAGACTAAATAATTTTATTTAAGTAGTCCTAGGCCTATATAAAATCTATTTACTGTAAAATCATAACAAATGCAGACCGGTTAGGTATAGGCCTAGAATACTGCTATTAAAATAGGGAGACGATAAGAGATACGCATCATTTTTATTTTAAACATTTTTTCCTCGTTGTTTTGAGTAGGAATTTGATCCAGTAATTGTAGGCGGCCGCCGCCTGTCAGAGGCCAGATTGATTTGGGACCTAAATCTTTAACACTGATAAGATCCCCATCGACATTCCGCAACTCCAGGTCCCGTGGTGTCTCTGCTAGGCGCCGAAATTCTTCAGCTCTGTAGACCGACAGTTAATTCTGCATCCATAACAACATGAAAATAATGCTCCATATTAAATGTACAAAATATAATATATTAATTAAAAATACTCGTCGGCCACTAACATTAAATATCAAGAAATAAAAAATAATAAATAAATAATGTAAACTAGTTAATTTCGATGTTAATCAATTAAACGTTTTTTCCATGTCATTTAAACGAATTATTGTGTCAATGACAGTGAATATTGACTCTAATTCTAAAATAACTCGATGTCATATAACAAGATTACGAGAATTGGTCTTATAGGGTCCGCTAGAATCTTCTTGCATTTAGAATTAACCTGAAGTAATCTGTTTTCAAACTGTGGTGTTATGTAATCATTGTTTAGAAGGTTACTGAAAGTTTAGCCGCATGAACAGATCTATAAATAACACCGTATTAAATTATGTAAAATCTATGTTATAGTTAACGCTGTATCAGAAACATACAGAGAAAAAGTTCGTGATTTTAAATACTGTGATTGCATTTCCTTTCAGACATGCTGGATGAGTTACCTGGCGAAGGGCGGGAGTGCGTGAATTGCGGGTCCATCTCCACTCCTCTGTGGCGGAGAGACGGCACTGGGCACTACCTGTGCAACGCCTGCGGACTGTACCACAAAATGAACGGCATCAACAGGCCGCTCATTAAACCACAGAAACGCCTGGTAAATCTATATTCCCTTAGTATTATTGTATATAGGCTTACAAGAACCATGAACTAATTCATGTAATTATTAAGTGGTATTAAGCAAACATATATCGAAATTCAAATAGGAGTAACTGAGTAGTGCCCGGGAAATCAAAAATGTGTCAGGTTTAAAAAAAAAAAACAGTCAAGGCTAGTGGCTTCTCAGCGAAGGTCAGGTTGTGTGTGAGGGAGTCCTTCGGAATGCCTCTTTCCCAGGAACCAGGCACTTGATAGCAGCTGTTGTGAATTATTTCAGATTTTTGTTTTTATTTGTCCTTCAGTGTCCTTGTCCTTGGCTGTTTGTTTTTAGCAGAACTGCAATAGGCTCAGCCACAATATGGTCACCTACTGTTCTGTTGTTAAAGAATGTTCCCAACTTTTGATACGGGTGCCATGAGGGCCAAACAGCAGACCAGGCAGCAGAAACAACTTATTGAGATGTTTGTTTGATCATTTTGGTATCACTTGATTTATTTAGTTTTTAATGTGTTGCCTTGCAATAACTAATGCAGTGTTCCATACAGACAAGGCAAAATCAGCACTGTTACTTAAGATCACTGTGTTCATGTTAAAATTACAGGCTTTATGTAAACACTTAGTGGGAATTTGGCATACATCAGTTACTGTCACTCTGGGTTTCATTCTTAATACCACAGTTGGTTGACACAATATATCTCTAGGTGAGATTGGTTAATCTCCCCGCGTAGTCCCCCACTTGCTGAAGGTGCACTTTAAAACTCACGCTGAATACTGTTATATTTTAAAATCATGACTCAGTGCAACGTAATGTGTTCCACGTGTTTGTGCTTAATGACACATCATTCCAGGAAAGTTTTGTCTTTTCTCAGTGCTTTTGGGGCTTGCTTGTTTGGCACCCTGTGCCTCCCTAATCTGCTGTTTGCCCCTCCCCAACCCAGCAGTCATCCTCCAGACGGGCCGGGCTTTGCTGCACCAACTGCCACACCAGCACCACCACACTGTGGCGTCGAAATGCAGAAGGAGAACCTGTGTGCAACGCTTGTGGGCTCTACATGAAGCTGCATGGGGTACGTACCAAAGCACACGCCGCGCCCCCCTCACTTTGTATGTTGCCCACCCTCCTGGGAGGAAGTTGTGCCCTTGCCATCCTTACACTGGTCTGCTATTGATGTTACTGGCTTGAAGTCCATCATCTGAATGTGAGAAGGTGATTACTGAGGATGCAGGGAGGGAAAAGTGAGAAATGATTGTGATATACATTTATAGGCTAAAAAGGTCTTCTGGAGAATACAGCTTTAGCAAGAAGTTCTGTTAGTAAATCCCTGCACCTCCCTGTAGGTACCTAGACCGCTGGCAATGAAGAAGGAAGGAATCCAGACCCGGAAAAGGAAGCCGAAGATGACAAAATCCAAAGCCTCTTCAGGTAATGTTTGCAACCTGTTCAGTAGATTGTAATTTTTTTGCCAAAAACTAACATAGACATGCTAAATTTTGTTCTATACATCTGAATTTTGTGAGATAAGGCAAACACCTAGATCAGTGTTTTCCAATCCAATCCGCTCCCAGGGAGCAAAAATGTGGGCTGTTTTGCAGGGAGCTGGGAGGGAGCAAAAATATGGTGGGGAAACACTGACCTAGATTGTTCTGTCTTTGGCAGGTCCAGGGTCAACCACTCCTGGTACCTGCTCCCCCTCCTCCCTGCCAGTCTCTGAAAACGCCTCCACGATAAAAAGCGAGCCCAGTATGGTGCCTTCACCCTATGCTGGACAGACTGTAGTTTCCATCTCACAGGTAAGATACCACACTCAATCACCAGAGGCAGGTAAAAATTATTCCGGAATATGGTGCATTATGTCCCCGGCCGTCACGTTCACTGTGTTTTTACGATATACATATTAAGTATATTAAATTATAACTGCTATAGAGAGCAACTTGTCTTATTTTTAGCATATTTGTTTTTTATCAGTAAAAAAACGCTGCACGCATTGTGGACCCTTAAATTTTCGGTACAGTATTGAGTCAAAAACTGAAATCATTAGCATTGTGTGTCAGGTAATAGAATTCAGCTTTGATCAGTGTTTCTTGTATGGACACGGATTTTTGGAGATGAATTTCTCTTTTACTTTTTTGCAAGGCATCGTCACAGCTGGACACTCTGAGTTCTGGTCAAACGGACATCAAATATGAGGACTACAGCTTCACGCCCACATCCTCCACTCCGCAGAACTCTTGGTGTGCTTTATCACTGGCGTGAGCGTCCCTTACCACTGTCTACACAGGACTCTCCACACCCAAACGTCTGTGACCAGTGCCGACACTGCCTTAATTATTAGAGTGAAAGACTGAAACAATCGATTGCAGTTAGTATAATAAGTGTAGAAGCGTTTTCCTTTTTTTTTCCATACCTGTGGCATTTTGAAGTGGTACATTTTTTTTTGTTGGAGACGATCCTGTGCTGAAGGTATTATGGGCTGTAAAATTGAAAGAAACAGAAGGAGAAAAAGACAACAGTTTATTACCTCTGAACCTGGTTATTGTTATAGTGTAAATAATTAACTTTGTGAGAACATAATATTTATGTTAAAATAAGGACAGTAAAAGCATAAAGGTGTGTGCGTGGCAGTAATATTTGAGCTTAGGTCGCTGTGGTCTTTAGCTGTAAAAATTTAAATCGTCAGTAGCTTCCAGTGATCATTTTATTATTAACAGTATTCTTGATTGATGCAAAATACCAATGCAGTTTGTCTTTAAGTTTGGTTTATGGATTACAGACACTTTTGTGTTTTTCTACCTACTCAACGCCATGCTTGTTTGAGAGTAAAAGAAGTGTGTAACTATTGTAAAGAAAATCCTCCATCCTCAGATTAATCACATTAAGTATAAATGAAACACTGTGTATTTCTTTAATTTGAAGTGCAATGAGTATTAATACTTTCCAGGAGGTGAAAAAGGGTGACAGTGAAAATTGTTGAATTTTGTTGAAACTAAATTTATTTTCTCTACTTGATAATACAATATTAATGTTATTATATTGCTTTACAGAAGTGCGTTGGCTTGTTTTCCTTTCGGTTTCACAAGCTCAGGAGCTTCAGTTTATATGAATAAAAACAGTCTGGGGGAAACGTTATACACCAGCCTGTGGGAGAAACATACTCTGTCAGTGTTAATGGGTAAAATGTATATCAAACAGAGACAACTGAGCAGACTGAAGTAAATAATCTTTTTAATAAGAAAGAATTATAAATATTCTTGTGGTTAGCTCTGGTTTGTATTGGTTTCATCATTTATTTTTTATTTGTGTTTAAAACATATTAATTTCAGCAACTTTTGGGCGATTTCCATACAGGATTTATTGTCAAACAAAACTGCTAGAGGTCAACAGAACATTATTTTTTACCCTTTAATGGATAATGAGTTGGAAGATGGATTGGTGGGTGTATATTTTTATTTATTTATTATCATTACTGTTATTTATTTTTTTGAAAGACCCATTTATGATATATGTCCATCGTTCCATCTTATCCTGGGTTGGGGGGGTCCACCCTATCTCAAGCAGCATCAGGCCCGATGTTGGTGTACACCCTGGCAAGACGCACACACAATCCATTCACGATGGGCCGTTCAGAGGTGGTGATTGGACTAACTACATATCTTTGGACTGGGTAGATTCCTGAGCGACACAGGGAGGACACGCAACCTCCATACACACAGAGTGGAGGCCAAATTTGAACCCCCCCCCCCAACTCTAATGCTGAATTAAATAGCGCATTTATCATGGCTGAAGGCTGACTGTTTCAGAGGAATACCTGTAAATTTAGGCCAATGATCAAGAATGTTATGAGTTGCTTTGATGACACACTTGTCTTCAGAAACGCTGTTTTTAACCATTAATATGCCTGGATGCCTGTATGTAGTGATTCCTGCTTATTTACTAAGAGAATTACAGTAATGGGGAACCTTTGGGTAGCTGCAGGCAGGGTCCACCTTGACCAGCCACCTTGTTATTAGAAACTAATCAAATCTGTGATCCATCCATCCATCCATCCTCACCATTTATCCAGTGCAGGGTCTGGGTGAGCCTGGACTTCCCATGAAGCCCAGGGCACAAAGCAGGGGACAATCATGTATATGTTAAGGAGATAACAGCACACAGCAGAAGCGTATTCAGTGTTACTTGTGTCTTACACGAAGCGTGCACCACAGTGTCTTGCTCACATGGCTGCTGAGCAAAGGTTACGTTCCAACACCACTTTATGACTTGGTTAGTGCATGTTCTTCCGAGTCAGCAAACGCGTGGCCTCATTTATTGCCTTCTGGGCACGGAGGTAGTTCGGATCTACGGCCTCCTTTGTCATCTGTGGATTATTTTATTTGTCTGTGTCACTGGGGTCTGTGCTGTCAGGGTTGTGGTCCCGGGTCTTTCTGGGAATGTAAGCACAGCCATGTTTATTGAAGTCCTCCAGTTAAGAGAAGGATAGCCGGCCTGCGCATGACTTCCTCGCTGGGGGAAGGCGCCGCACAGGGAGAATGCCACTGCGATGGAGTGGGCATAGTGAACACAGGGGAGTGTCACCACTGAGAGAAGAAGATACCACATGGGACTGTTACTGTGATGTCATCAACAATGAAGAGGAAGCTAATGCAGAAAATAACCACCGTATCAATCTATTTTTAGTTACATATTTATTGTTAGTTTGTGTGGCTAGTGCCTTAATCTAAAGCAGTGTTCTTTTTTTTTTACCTTAGAGAGGTCACAAATGGATTTTGTAGGAGTGAGAATGTGTTGCCTTAGGGTCCACATATTTATCTTATACATTTATCCAACAAAACGTACAACTGAGACAGCAGAGACGGCCGTCCTCCAAAGCCCAGTAGTAAATCACTCTGCCGACCGCGGGATCTCAACTGGCGACCTTCCAGGGGAGTTTCTAGCTATTGAAAAAAATCAGGGACTAAGTCAAGTTACCTGGGGCTTGACTAGCATCAAGGGCAAAATGCTCAGGGCTAGGCTTAAAATTATGGGAGCTAACGACGCCCATGGTCTTAACCCACAGAGCCTCATACCACCATTACAGAGCCGAAATGTTTCACAGATGCAGTATTCTACCCCAGCGTACACATGCCCATTAACAATAAGAACATCTTCAGTAGTACTATGTCTGCTATCCAGTGCTGGGGGCTGGAGCTGGTGAACGTAAGAAGCTGGAGATGGCTGAGTTTATGCCCATCAAGGGCTGGGATGGCTCAGTTCTGCAGATGTATGAGTGAGGGATTTGCTGGTTATTACTCAGCTCTGCATGAATATGTCATGTAATAAATAAGGGCCTGGCTGCATATAGAATAAGCTGATCCCCCCACTGCCCCCACCCCCACACATGCACACAATTCTCCACGTGCCCCTTGCCTCTCTGCCGGCCTACAGTAAGGTGATGAAACGCCATTGTCTTTGTTCAAGCGCTGCTGGCCTCTTCAAAGGGCCTGGCCGTGAGCGAGAGGCAGACAGCCTCACACTGGGGAGCGAGGTCAGGGGCTGCTTACGGCCGCGTTTACATTCAATTGTCTCCGGGTGAGTGCTTTCATTACTGCTTCATCATTGTAAAACGCTAAGTGGTTTGTTCAGAGTTAAAAAGATTTCAGGTGAGTGTGTTGTCCTTATCTGGCCTATCACTCTCTGTTATTTTGGCTCTAACAGGGAGTTTGAACATTTTATGTAAACCTGGAGCTGGTAAGAGAAAACCAGCCAGAGCTGAGGCCTCCCCCAGCCTATATGGTGACATCATACTTATTACATGTGACTATATGAATTTATGTTTACATGTGTAAGTGCACTTGTGTAGGTTAAGGTTTGTCTATTAGTTTTATGTTTTTTTTTCTCCCTTTCTGTTTTTTTTTCCCCAGTAAAGCAGATCTGCCAGGATCTCAGTCCCAGAGTTCCTCCTTCGCTTCCCAGTTTGTCACCCGGCCTTCCTCTGATGGATTCAATGTATTTCCAATAAAGGACGTAGAAGGAAAAAAAAAAATCCAGGCTGAGATAGCATATGTGCCTCGGAGGTGATAGCGAGAAATGGCTCTTCCTCCTATGAGGTTGTAGAAACAGGCCCATTTCCCGGGGTCGTGCTCCGCAGTGATTATTCTCATCTCTTCCCCTTCCAATCCGCTGTCTGTGGCGGAAAACAGGATACAGTCGTCAACCCTGGAGCACTATGCTGGCGTTGGACTTGCAGTTAGGTAACATTTGCTTTCAATCAAAACTTATGTACGCTGTCCCTTTAGGATTGTCCTGGGGTCCCATCCATCGTCACTGGCCAAAGAGGCCTGCATGACATTGAAGTGAGGAACAAAGCACAAACATTCCGGAATTTTGTCCCCTAATTCAAGGTTTGCCAGGGTTTGCTTGGAACTGCACTCTGGAAATGTAATACTTCGCGTTTGGTGTGTTAAAGTCAGTTAGCAGTGCACCTTTTTTTCTGCACAAGGTGTAATTTCTGGGTGTCACAGGGGGCTGGGCAAATATCTCATATTTGCTCAGCTCCACTACAGAAAGCTGAGCCCTTAGCAATTTCCAGAGCATTTCCTTGTTTCAGGTGTTTAGTTGAGGGGGAACCAGTAAATGTGATGCAATGCAAGTCACAACACAAGTCAGAGGAGTCGGTCAGCCTCATCCAAACTGCTGCCCAAGCATACTGTTGAACAACAAGTTATCGTGTGATTGCGTTATATAAGCCCTTTGGAATAGAGGCGACGAGAGCTGCAGGGGGTGTGGTTGTTCCAAAGGCAGAATGGCTGAGTATTACACGAAGAAGGGCGTTTCGGAGCTGATAAGGTCTTAGTCAGCCAAACGGGCGTCAGCTTGCCCCTGTAAATTGTCCAGGGAGAGTCACATGGCAGCTAACGGGGGCATTCCAGCAGGTAAGCAGGGCTGTGGGTGAGAACCTTTGTTTTTCATTCAGCACAACATCCGTGACTCTAATAGCAGCAGAAAGCAAAGGGCCCTGGATGGAGGTTCTTGTAAGTTTGGGATGAAGCTGTGCAGAGTCTCCAGCGCTCTCAGGGCCCGAGGAGTTAAATGAGCCCTATGTAATTCTGGGAACCCAACATTTAAACAATAGAGGCTAAAAATATTCCATCATACACAAAGGAACTTGTCACCAGAAACTGATTCTAATTTAGGCATTCCTGGATTTGGCATTTTATTTTTAGATGATTAATCTGTACATTCATGTTGGATGTATAGTGACATAAAATGTGCCTTTTCTCTTTCTTAAGAGCTTTTTTTTAAGAGCGTTTAGTGCTTTTGATATTTACTTATAGCGATAAACAAGGCTATTGAATAACCGAAAACAGCAGGGGCTATAGCTGTCGCATGTAAATACAGACGCTCCTCTACTCGCGAACGAGATACGTTCCGAACGGCCGCTCGTAACTTGAAATGTCCGTAAGTTGTTATTCACCATCATTTTAAGGGCATACGCAAGTACAAAGAACTAGGATGCTGGGAGTACGCACGCTACGCTGCTGC
>JAODLD010000151.1:640332-653880 GCA_026781065.1 Mormyrops boulengeri | reverse complement strand
CAGACCCTGAGAGATGTGCAGTCTGTCTTTTTACGCTCTATCAATTCCACACAGAAAAGCAGAAAGACCTATAGACCCCAAGGGCACAAAAAAAGCAACAAAAATTATTATAACAGGAAAACCATCTGAAGGCAAACTGGATTTTTCGCCAGCCCCCCACCCCAATAAAAAAAAAAAAAAAAGCCGGGACGGAGCTCAGCTCCGAGGAACAGCGCGGATCCGCCGCCTGCTGCTGCTGTTGAAACAAAGCGGCCTTTTTTGGCGCCGTCCAGCCTCCTGTCCTGTATTGTGCCTCCGTTCTGGATTGTCCCGCTCCAAAATGCCCCCTTTTCCCCGGAATATGCCGTCCTTAAACTTTCCCTGGGCCCCGCGGCAGCCGGCGCCTTCTGCAGCGTGGGGACGGGCTGGCTTTGCCGGACCACTTTCGTTTCCCTAATCTGTGTGCCATTTCACTCTCCCTGGCCAAAAAAAGTCCCGACCCGTTACAGTGAGGCACCTGCAATATCAACACCAACCCCTCTCTCATGGTTATCTTTAGAAAGAGACAACCACTGTTCTGCGCTGATTCTCTCTCAGATTCACCTCTGTCCATATTTCATATGCAGAGATCAGGGACTTAACCAGTCTGTATAATCAAAAAGTTAAATATCACTTTTAAATTCGACTACCTTGTACAGTGGTGATTTGGAAATCTGTGTGGAACAAATCAATTACGGTGATATCCATTTTCTTCCATCGGAACAGGATCTAAAAGCATAAACTTCAAGCTTGAAATTATTTTTAAGTATACACAGTTGAGATGTCAGTAAAAATATTATATATGCTTTTCAAAATGAAAATGCACTAGATCGACCCTAAGACATTTTTCAAAATAAAATGTATAAATTTTGATCATCGACATTTGTTCCACCTTGAATTAACTACACCAGAGCCCAAGTTATCATTTAATATAATTGTATGTTCAATTTAAATCAAATAAAATCTTAATTTATTTTTTTTTTTTTATTATATAGTTACTGTTTTTCTTACCCACTTACAGGATTTAAAGCTTCTCCCTGCAGAGTTACTTATTACATAGAGTAACTAAAAGGAAAGGCAGCTTTTTTTTTGCAATATGCCCCGTCAATCACCAGTCAAAGCACAAAACAGGTTATGTCACTCTAAAAACAGAGAAAAAAATGTTGTTTAAAAATATTCAAAGCATGAAAATCATAGACCGCAAAGGGATAACAGAGTTTACCTTCTTCCCAATATGTTGCTTTACCGTTTATAGTCAAAAAAATCATGTCACGATAACCACGCTTGGCAACTATAATTACATATGTGGACACCTAAGTATTCGTATTCATCTACTTTCAAAAGCGTAAAAAAACTGAAGTGTTTTTAACACAGATAATTTACAGATATATTGGTCAAACTTTTGAGCCATTGTATTAAGTGACTGAAACAAAATGAAAATATACAAATGCCATTTAGAAAATGTAATTGTAAAATGCAACACTGTTTCCTTGATAGAATGATTTTCAATAAATTGGTAAAATAAGTAAGCCTTGTAAAAAATACCCGTGGTGGAATTTTTGAAATAAGGAAAAACTCCAGTTTTTAATCTTACATTTTTTCGCAAACACAGACCTAGCGAATATTAATTTAAAAATTATTTTTGTACGCACCACAAAAACAGAAAATATCACAATAACTTGATTCAATGAGATTGTAATAAGTAAAATGTATCAGTCAGCTCGCCAGAACAATCAAAATGTATAATTTATTTTATATCGATTGTAAAAAAAAAAAGAACAAAAAGTTTTCGTTAAGTCTTTTTCCCTTATACGCCGACGACGTTTCAGAAACGGACCAAGATTTCATTAGTTGATAACTGACCATTTTTTTAAAAAAAGTGAATTTTATGAAGATTCAAATGTTAGATTGAAAAGTAAATATCCGGCTGTTTAGTAGTTACTCTTCAGCTTTAAAACTCTATCGTTTACGGCTTTGTTCCCAAGCAGTTTGCATTTTAAAGCAAGTGTGTAAATTTCTGTACAACTATTTACATGTGAAAAGATTAGTCCACGCCACGCGCACTGCAAAGCACCACCTAAAGCACATGGGATGCCGAATTAATAAACTTCATAAAACTGAATTTTGTTTAAATACATCCTATCAAAAATAAAACATTTACATTTCAGCATACCACCATACTTATAATCGCTTTAAAAGTCCAGGAGTAACTCACCTCTTTTGCAAACTGCGGGCACCTTATGCAATACCTATCTTTATTTTGTTTTAATAAATGATAATAGTACGGCTGATAGTCCTAGAATACTTTAATTCAATTGCGATGTATTTTATTTTGAACAGGACATCGGCAGAGGCCTTATTGTGAATTATTATCCGCTGTACCGGCGCAATTAAATGAATCCTTTTCCAGAAGTACACCATTGTTCACTATTAACGTTATGAGGTGCTTTTTACAACTTTATCATATTAGTAAAATGAATCGCACATATCTGGATAGGCTCACAGTATGAATGGGATATTACGGATGGTGAAATCCTCGTTTAGACAAACTTACCGCAGCGACAGTATAACGCCGTTTAGTATTATTGAAATGGACAGAAGCATCCCCCTTTACCGGCTAAATAATGAATATTTTAAGCTGTTTCATTTTATCCACGGAAAGATGACAAAAGAATATTGGTTAAAAGTTCAACAACATTAATAAAAAAAAAACCTTTTAGTATTCAATGGACTTACCATCTGTAAATTAATACTTGGCTTTAGTAATAGACTGGTCTTTCGATCGATTAAGATCAATATTACAAAAAACCTTCAAGCAGTACAAGGTAGAACAATATACAGTATCGTGGTTAATAAGTTTAAAAGGTCCTCTGTTATTAGTATAGTTTGCACGAATTAATTCACAGCTAGTATCTGTCCTGCCACTAACAATGGAAAAAAGTTAATATTAACGAGGCAACAATTTAAAAAGATTTTCACCGCCAGCACTACTCCCATTTAAACGAACTTCTCCTGGAAACAAAAGTATTAAAATTGCGGCGGTTATACAAACATAAATGGATGATTAGAATAAATAATTAGATATCAACCTGTTAGGAAATAGCGAAGAAGTGAAGTTTCACGCTACTGGCTGGACCATGTGGATATTTCACTTCCAGGTTTGGAGAATTGTCCCAGCGATCCCAAAAACGGTGGAAAAAAAGGAAAATAAAAGAAAAAAAAATAAATCTCGATCTAAGATTGATATGGCAAGACCATAACTCGGCGTGAGGAGCGTCTTTACGAGTCCTTCCTTGATGAGCGTCCTTTCTTACACTGATCACTCACTTGGTGAACAATAATGGTGCACTAGCTCAGGGGCTGCATTGCATGCTCACCCTCGCTGGAAGTTGCATGAGAAATAGCACGCAGCTTCAGTGCTTCTCGCTGCACTTTCCTGTCCCGTTTTTCTGTCCCTTTTTCTCTCTTTTCTTCAATGCATAAGCACTCCAGAACTCCCGCTGATGTTCCTCGTTCGGCTTTTTGGCATCTCGTCCGTCCCTTGCTCGTTCGGGGGAGAAATCAGTGTTGAATTACTCGGGTTGTGTCTGTTGTTGGAGATATGTTAGGGACAGTTTAGTCTACCGTAATTCATCTAAAACAGGTGCGCGTCCACAATTCCCCCGCCCGCTGCCTGACGCTTGCTGTAACACAATAACAAAACAGCGCTGCCATGTGCGCTGCGCTCTCGCCACTGCTCTTTTAAACTCCTTTTTCAGCAGCTAACGTTGCATTTAGCCACTGTATTGGCCGCAGAGCCACAAAACTTAGCGAGATCAGAGTGAAAGCTTAAAACCTCTAACGACGTTGAATTGTTTTATAAATAGAATACAGTCGTTTTGTTTCAACTCTCATTTGCGTTGTCCCTCTAAAAGTTGCGATCGCTGTGGTGCACCGTAGCACTATACCGTGTTCTAATTTCCTAGTCTTTTTCTCTGGTCGTCATAAATGAGTTCGTGTTCTAGTTATTAAAACTTGTCGATACGGCCATTTAGAATTGTTTTAAAATGCAAGGTGTCCTTATAATTTAGTAAAGTGTATTGAAAGTGCACTTTAACGATGCATCCTGGAAGTTGGGAGTTTGATTCATTGCACGTAATATATGGGCAGAATAATTTCACCTCCTTTTTTCCACGCAAACAAATGTCTCCATCGTTTTAAGACCAGTAGCATGACAAAATGAGCACCGTCATTCAAATTTTCATTCTTCAGTGGGGTATGACTTTAGTAAATCAAGAGAAATTAATTAAAGGAATCGATAACCCTTTAGAGAAACTGGCTTGGGAAGAGCCTCACTGAGACTTATGGTTAAGCTATCCACTGGCTGGCACACCCAAGCTCAGTTCTCCAAGCCATAAGGGACTTTCATATTCCCAAAAGTGCCAGAAAAAAGTGTTCGATTGGAGCACGTCGGTGAATGAGCGGTCAGGGTCGCTGACAGGCAGTGAGGCCAGCTGATTCCTTGGTCCGATCCCGGGCATCCTGCAGGGCACTGGGCCAGAGACATGCGCAATATGGCAAACATTGCATGAATCTAAAAATTTACAACACAGAGGAAGGGAGATGGGTGTGTTTTGTTCCTGTGTGCCGTTGCATAGCCAATGTTTAAATGTTTAAGCGTGCTGCACGGGTGGGTACAAAGGTCACATGTCCATGTGCGTGCATTATACAATGGCAGACAGGAAAGCAGGTCTGAAAAACTGCACGCAGGAGCCACAGAAAATGCCAGAACAGAGTTTTTATAAGGATGAGTCTCGTAACTCAGACAGCAAAAGGCAGACCTATTAAAACTCTGAAAAATCCGTTTGCATCAGAAAGTATTTCCTGGTTAGCTACCCAATGGCAGGTATGATGTCAGAGCCTGGCTCTGCCTTCAGGATGGACACTGACCTGGTATGTATGTTAGTATTAAAGGTCACATGTTTTACCTAGTAGTTGCTTTTAATGTAAAGGGCTCATCGTGCATTGGGGAACATGCAGTGCTGTCCAAGGTTAAAGACATCAGCAGTGGATGTGAAGAAGAATCACGGCTGCTTATGTTCAAAATTAAGAACTGAGATAAGCAAAATAACAACTAAAGCCATCCTCGCCTCTGTAAGGTTAGCCCACAGGGGTAAAGCCACAAATCACTTCACCATTATGCAGGGATTTTCTGCAGTGACTCTGTGGTGAAAATGCACATTCGTGATTCCTTCCAGTTAATATGACTTAAACGAGACGCCATTTGTAAATGCTGTCCACAGGCCCATCGTTGCAGCCAGGAAACCCTCAACAAAACCATACACATGCACTACATACTACCAAACGAATAGCAAACGAATAACAAACGAATAAGGATGTACAAACAGGGATTAACGCATGCACCAAAAGGCACCTTATATCTCCCAGTTTCTCCAGTTTCCACAAGATATTTTTGATTAATTTTTCACTCGTATGTTTTTGTTTTTTCCTTTTGTGCTGCAGCTTGACTAGTTCCAGGGAAAACATTGGAACACTCTGCACCTTTATGGTACAAAAAATGGTTTTGTTGATGCGCACACAAAGCCGCACTCTCTGTCGTAATACTTCTTCATTTCACGTTCTGCATTCTGCTTTATCATTTCTGTTTTGTTTGGAGTTGCATCTCTATCCACAAAAGTCACATGTCCAAAAATAACACTGAAGTTTGGGCTCATACAGACGTGAGCGCCTCAGATGAGGAAACAAAGCCTGTTTGTTTGTTGACAGCAGGCTGGGCCTGTACCTACGCAGCCACCACTCTCACTCCCCTCCCCCCCAAACCCAAAAAGTACACAGGGCAGGGCTATTTTCGTCTGCTTGTTTGTTTGTTTGTTGTTGTGACTCTACGCCTGTTCGGGGAAGGGGGAGTCACATGCAAGTTGGGCTGGGTGAATTTTTCTTTAGTTTGTTTTTGTTTTTTCCTCTTTCCCCTGCCCGTTCTCCATTTAGCCATAAACAGGCTTGACTGCTAGCCAGCATGGCTGGGATTTAGGCCCTGAAGCTCTTGGAATGGGGCAGCACTAAGGCTGAGTACCTCCCCTCACTTTATGCATGGACCGGCATTCTTCAGTATTCTCACCTGTTCCAGCCAGAGGTGTGGTTAACTGTGCCAATAAACATCACAGCTGACGGGCAATTAAAGCGGACAGCTATTTAAAGGCGCAGCACCTCGTTTTGGGATATTCCTCATAACGAAAGTATGCATGTGCACTGCGGGGGGGGATTCCGAGCAAGGCTGGCGGTGCCACCCATGTGTATGTGTGACAAAGACAGCAGGCGAACGTGTGCGGATGGAGGACAGGCAGACAAGCCCGAACGCAGCGGTATTATGCTGAACAAAGCGTGACTGTTTACTGTCTTATGCTGGGTGTTGGGCAACAGGAAATTGACAAACAGTTAGCCTGGTGTATGCGGGACGTGGAATCTGTTGGGGAATCGCCCTGGAATGACCTCCGCATGTAACTGTCACCGGCCACTCTGAACAGAAGCTGAAAGCAGTAGCAGGTGAATATTTAGAGTCCATGTTCTTCTACACATTTTTTTAATTCATTTAGCGGACGTTTTTATCCAAAGCAATACTTTTTCAGTCCCTGGAGCAATCAAGGATTAAAGGCCATGCTCATGGGTCCAATAGTGACACATCACTGCTGACCCAGGGATCTGGACCGGCCACCTCCCGATCACAGGCACGACATCCAATCCCTTTAAGTCGCACGGCACCTCATCAATGTCTAAGTTCAATGCAGGCCATGGGTCGTAACAGTGGATACGTGGGTCACGCGGTGAAGCGGCAAGATCCAGCATTTAAAACAATCACAAAAAATAAAACAATACGGCCTTGCGGTGAAAACATAAAAGAGTAATAGCTGGCAATGTTTACAAACCAGGACAAAAACAGACACATGAAAACTTATGCCAGACTGGGCTCTTGAGGTTTCTGAATGGAGCTGAGGGGGTAACAGAAGATTCTGGAAACGTGACCCTGGAGGAACAAATATTAGAAAAAAACTGGTGTGTTTGTGCCCAGAAATAAACACTTACATCCAGCAAAAAGAAAGGGGGGCGGTGGGTGGGTATTAAAACAGTGTGGTGAGAGGGAACAGTGGGTGGGGCTTGTTTTGTGAGCCACTGTTTACGTTACAAGACAGTGGCTGAGTGTACATCACAAATTATGCGATTTGATTGCCAAGGCAGATCAGAGGGAAGAACAGCATGGTTTCATTAAAGTGCCATAAAGCTGTTTACGGACACAGCTGGGCCTGATTAAACGGTGATAAATAATGCAGCATAAACTTGTTTTTCCTTCTGCTGCTCTGTTACATCTGATGGGATACTTCTCTCTAAATCGCCCCCCCCCCCCAACTTTAAAAAACCACCCCGCTCCAGCCGCATCAGCAAGTGAAGTGCAAGACCTCCCTGCATTTTCCAATCCAGAGTGTTTTTTATAGGGGGAGGGGGCATGACCCAGGCCACTTCCCAGAGATCTGGATCCATGCCCCACACCCTGCCCAGACCCCACTCAGCTGTCACCGGGGGCGGTTGGGGGGGGAGGCATGGGCAGTGTTGTGCTACAGAAACCAGAAAGCCCCGCTGCCCCCCCCCCCATCCCCTCTGGGAGCTTTTTTAGGGGGTGAGATATTAGGGGAGAGGCCAGCGGTTGGGTGGATTCCAATTATACAGTACTCACCACTCATACACACTGCATATACATATGGCATATAAACATGGCGTATAGACAGTACTCACCACTCATACACATGGCGTATACACGTGCTGTACTGCAAGTACTCACCACTCAGACACACTACATATACAAATGTCTATATGTATGCCGCATAGACAGTACTCACCACTGATACACACTGCATATACACATGGCGTAGAGACAATACTCGCCACTCATACACACTGCATATACATATGGCGTATACGCAAGGTGCATAGACAGTATTCACCACTCATACACACTGCATATAGACATGGCGTATACGCATGGCGTATAGACAGTACTCACCACTCATACACACTGCATATACACAGGGCATATACACATGGCGTATAGACAGTACTCACCACTCATACACATGGCGTATACACATGGAATACTGACAGTACTCACCATTCACACACAGTGCTTATTCACAAGGTGCATACGCATGGCATATTTACAGTACTCACCACTCGTACACACTGACACACAGTATGCACCACAGAACACACCGCATATACAAACTGTGTATAGAATGTGGCACACAGTATATCACACATACACACTGCATATCTACACTGTGTATACACCCTGACACACAGTATACAGTCATCCACATTGCATATACACACTGCGTATACACCCTGACATACATACTGTACCACACATTTACACTAAATATACGTACTGCATATATACACTGACACTGTATATTCCATCCATACACACTGCATATACACACTGCATATCCACATTGACACACAGTGTATACCACTCATACACACTGTGTATATACTGAGACACAATTTATACTACACTTGCACACTCCATATACAGAATGACACCCTCAAGCATACAACAAATATACACTGCATATTCATACTGACGCAAACACTCATACACCACAAAATACGCTGCATATAAAAACTGCATATGCACACTGACACACACAGGCACACCACAACTACAAACTGCATATTCATATGGCATATACATACTGCATATACACACCAACACACACACAAGCACACCACAGATGCACACCATGTATACAGACAGACACGTCCACATACACCATGAATATGTGAAAAGCAGTCACACACACAAATACATACATGACCCATGCATAGCACACCCGCAGATCCGACACGCCACAGACAGGCCACACTATAACCACACGAGGACACACTTACACTCACAGGCATCTTACACAGGGACCCACCACAACCACACACACCCTCACACATATTACTGCCCCCATCCCACCCCCCCTGCGATCCCGTATCAAATCCCCAGAATGACACGCTGTCTTTCTCTTTTTTGATCTTTCCTTCACTAAAATGACACTGCCGTTGCCACTCTCTGACATTATCATTCGGCAGGCAGCTCACATCTTCCGGCCAAACTCCCATTTCCCACAGGAAATCTTACAGCATTGTCCTTTGTTTGCTAAAAGATCCCACCGGAGAGACGCTGACGTCTGCCAGCGCGCCGAGCTGTCAAAGGGCCCGTCTACGAGCCAGCAGATTAGCCAAGACGGTGTCAGCCCAGACCAAACCACTGCTTTTGTTTAGCGCTATCTATTTATGGGACATTTCAAAAGAGTAATGTATTTTTCATAAGCATTTAACTGCATTTAATACAGTCCGATGGCGTTCTCTACAAAGCTAAAGGTGAGACTTAAGGAACCAACTGCAACAAGAAACCCACTGATGTGAAGCATCAGAGGACAATGTTTGTTCGCTTTTGGAAGATGGTTCATTTCCATTCGTGATTTAAATGATATTTTCAGAAATAACCTATTTAACTTAGAACAATAAACAATTAATGTTGTTCTTATGCTATAAAGTTCTTGCTAAAAATAGGTTCCATGTTAATTCAGCGTGTACCTGTCAGGCGAGACAGCACAGAGCTGCACAAGTCAGACACATTTTTTTCATTTCATTTCAGTGTTTCATCTTGTTTTTACACCACTACACTGAAATATTTTAGTGCTTTTATTGCAGCACAAAGTTTGTTGCTCCACCGTCAAACGCTATCAGGTCACATATGACAATAACACAAACAAACAGGTTTAAATGCTCAGTCTGGCATAAATGTAATCTTGCTGCAAACTAGGATGCGTCTCATCATCAGACTTTGGCTCTCAGTTCTAAGGAAGGAAACGGAGTCACTGGGTTATTCAGGATGTGTACAGTATATTTTAAAATACGATGCTTCATATCAGGAATAATTAATGGCCATTTAATCTAATTTTGATGAAGACATTTGCTCTGCAATTTATTTTGAATATGAAGATTTTTCCTCTTTCATCCCGTAAATACAGCACAGGCCCATCTGTTTTGCTGAGGTGTCTGACTGCATTTCTTGTTGCATTGAATATAATGCATTTTATTGTCAGATGTCAACTCCCTACTAAAACGGGCTTAAAGAACAACAGTGGCAGTCTTTCATTTATTTTATCCCATTTCAGATGTTTATTTATGTGTCATGAAAATATCCAATTATGTAATCAAACAAAAACTGTCATACACAGGCGGATATGAGTCATGTATTGCTGTAATAGTTAAACACGTAAGAAGCAGCAGATTGATTATTTTACTAAGAGCTTCAAAATCTGATGTTTAAATTTTTTTTGATAGAAGAGTTCAAAAAGAAAAGAAATGAGAATAACCAATTTAATCAGGCATGATGAAAAATGAGATAAAATTGAAATGTTGTGTTTAAATTCACCTCCGCTATTTTATTCTATAAAAGTGCAGCAACTAATTGCAACTAAACACTAGTTTTATTATTGAGAGCATAGTAATAAAAATGTGGTGGTGTAGTAATTATAAAAATGTGGTGTGAAGCTGTCACCCTTACATATGCTTGCCTTAAAAGAAGAAGCGGCTGCGATGTCAGGCATCGATAACATCCCCCCTCCAATCCGCCGGCCCCGCCGCCCTCCCCGTCAGGTGCTTTTGTCGGACCGCAGAGCTGCCGCTGCCGCCGCCTCCGCCAGAGGAGGAGAGACGGTCCGCTTCCGCCTCACGCACCCTGAGCACTTTTACTCGTGCTTGCGATCTAATGATATCATTACACCCTTATCTCATAAAACTTTAAAAAGAAATTATTTTTAGGTATACTTCCTGGCGACGGCCGTGATTCCTGCGTTAATCCTGGTTTAAATTTAAACAGGGAAAATGGAGTTTCTTTTCTTTTCTTTCTTTCCCAATGGAAAACCTGACCTCCGCAATATTCCCCGTCCTTGAGATACATTTTAAATATTCCGGAGATTAAAGAAAATGCGTGAAAGCCCGCATTAGCCTTATATTTAAAAATCCTATACTCAGATAATCCGTGTATTTGTCATAATCAAACACCAGAGAATATAGGATGGCAGATTACATAATGAAGGGAGGAAGAAACACACGATTATCTGTAGAAGGCAAAGAAAGTCCTTGAAGACTGTTATTGGAGAGCTACCTGAGGGTCGAGTGACTTAGAGGGCAAATCGAACATGTAAGAGTGTAAAAATAAAAGGTGTGGTTTTCTACGAAATGGTGCTCAAGAGGTTTAAACGCCTTTTTTGTCTTGTTTTGATTTTTGGGACCTTAAAAGGTCTCTGACTGACTTTCCACTTACCGTTAAACTCATACTCCAACACTTCCGGAAATGTGGAAACAAGAGTCTTACTTCTCTTTTTTTCTCCTTTCCTTTCTCTCGTTCTGTTTTTTTTTTTGCGCGAGTGAGTCATCGTGGCGGCTTGGCGGATGGATGCGGGCAGGCCGACGTGCGCGTGTGGTTCCGAGTGCAGGCGGGTGGGCCGAGTCCGTTTGAGAACAAGCTATGCCTCGGCCATCCAAACGTTTACGGTCCCACAGTGCACAGCGGAAGACAGCTTTATTCCCGGGATGGCGGAATTGGCCCCGGCCAGAATCCCAGCCTTTGATGGTTCTGCGTTTGAGGAGCCTACAGCTCTGGCTGGCCCTCTCTGCTAAAGTGCGCCATGATTTGTGACGTTACCTTCACAACTCCGGATGACATCAACGACTGCCGGTCCCATTCATAATACATACAGACTATTGGTAGCCTGTCATTACCGTCAGACCGCGAGGTTCTGCTTGCACATTTCAGTCGGCTGCTCTTTTACCGAGGTTCTGCACACATACTGTAGAAGCTGGAATGAAACTCTGATCCAGCGCTGACACGTGAACAATACAGATCTTACGGCAGGCCATATCACTCTACGATTATCGTGGATCCTGACTGCCATCTTGACACAAGCTGTTGGATCTTAACGTTCCTGCACATCTGTGAAATATGGAGTGACGCCTGCGCAATGGCGTCCTTTATTTCCACGCCGATTGTGGAAGATGTTTGTCAACACTTAATAATCAGGTCAAGGGGCTCACAAATAGCCAATTATTTGTATAATTGTCATTTTCAAATTGTGTTGTCAAAACAGTGTCATAATGAAGGATTCTGTGGAGTACACTCCTGTCTGAAATTTCAAGCGCAGCACTGGATTGCCAAGATGACTGATTGCCCTGTTTTAAATGGCAGACTGCAGGACTCACGTTGTTGCATGATGAGACAGAGACATATTAAAGCTGATTTAAAACAATTAAATGTGGATTGGTACAGTGTCAGGATGGAGACACTGGTCCTAGATTGCCATCGACAGGGATCATTTTAGTTCTGTTCCAGCTGAGAAGGGTGTGGAGACCAAGCTGAATTCAGACCAGTGCATAACTTTATCAGCCATAATCAAAAGGCGTGTTTTGTTTCCAGTGGCAAATATGGAAACCTTTTTATTTTTTTGTGAGGTTAAGCGAGATTAGCTTGCTTTTCTATGGACCTGCTGGCTCCTAAAGCCTTTTTTTCTTTTTTTGAGATTGCACATCCTGTAATTATGTCATGTACAAAAAACCTGAAGTTCTTGGAATCATTGAGGAGCTTGAGAACACAGCACTGTTATAAGGAGACAGGGCGTTGATTCAATAAAGTTCTGGAGATGGTTGCCAGTACCGTCATCCCGTTCCTCCATTGGGACTTCTCTGACCCACGGTCCTTTTCACAGATTTTATAGCCCAGCTGCAATTCTGATTGGCCAGTGAGTTTTTTGAATAGCTAATGAACAGCCAATGGGAACAGATGCTGGCTGCAAAGTTTGATAGCCAGCTAACTGGATTGGCAGGCAGTTGTTGAATTTTGAGCTCCCCTCTGATGTTAACGAGTGGATACAGAGAGGTCTCTGAAACTGGGCTGAACTGCCATTAGAACTGTTGGGTGCCCTATGGGAACAACAAGTTAAGAGGACTATGGAAAAATCTATAAGATCACAGGATTTGGATGATCATCAATACCTCTAATTTAACGTTTCACAGACCTTCAGTAAATGGACCCAGGATCTGCATGAACACCCACAATGTATGTTAAATGGCAGGAAACAGTCGCTGACAATTTCAACTGCAAATTCCATGGAATTGCTTTTTGTGGATACATAATATTTTCAGTGTTAAAATACGGGTTGAATCATGTTTCTTATAACAAACCCTTCTCGATATTTTCTTGCAGTTGGGTCCAGCTGTAATCTGCAGTTTTCCTTCAGTTGGGTTTGTCAGTGTTGCAACCACCCTCACATTGGGCACATTAGGCGCCCGGCCCCCGGGGGGGGGGGGGGGGGGGGGGGGGGGGGGGGGGGGGGGTTGGGGGGGGGGGGCCGACCGGCGGGTCGGGGGGCGATCGAGGAGCCGCGCTGCATTGCTGATGTGTGAAGGATGGCGCACAGCATCACA
>JAODLD010000151.1:621824-634182 GCA_026781065.1 Mormyrops boulengeri | reverse complement strand
AAACCCATTCGGGCTGTGAACTAAAGTCTGGTTTAGAAAGCTGGGGGCAAGATCTTTAGAGAAACTTTTTTATTGCGTGTTAACTGAAGACACACCAAGGCTGTTGGCTAGGTATACCTTGCAGCCCCCCCCCCCCCCATCGCACAGGAGGGGTTTTCATCTCTGTATGAAAGCTTTCCTGTTTGTCGAATTTTGGTTCTGCCATAAATGACAGCTTGTAGCATTCAAGTCCATATATAAATAAAAATACTTTGATGACAGGACAATTCTAGAGAAGAAATGCATTTTTTTTCTTCATGTTCTTATTAAATTGTAAAAATGTCTTTATGTATGTGGCGTCTTATCAGCTACGGATTTGAATTTGCCAGCACGTTCTATCCTTTCCGTGTATCTACCCTGAATGCATAATCCCAAATTCCTAAAAATGTTTCATACCACAATCGTCTGATCGTTTCAAATTAGAATCAAATTCCATTATGTGAGACATCTTCGAAACTGGAAGCTGGAAGCCGATCGGCACAGCAATCTAGAGAGTAACACACGCGAGGTTTTCGCTGACGCGCTAAAAGAAACGCACACCGGCACCTACAAACGCGACATGGAGTTTCTCTTTATTTCTTTGAGCTCTAGACAAGAGTGCCTAGAAGGAAAAAGCATCGTCGACAGCGCCACACAACAAACAAACAACACAAACTGTCATGTTCCATAATCGTCGAGGCCCACGCGGCTTCCCTCCGAGCGAGAAGAGCTTCGCTTGATCTTTTCAAACTTCGCCGACTGCCGACACCCTCGGCTCCATCGCACCGTGGAGGCCCAGCCTTTAACGAACTCCCACGCAAGTTCGATTTCCTGTAAAGTATACAGGAGGACCAGCTTGTCTCCTCAAGGAAATTCCCATTGTTTAGAGTGTTTGGCTTAGAAGGAGAGGAAATTTTATTACTAGACAAAACTGTGACAGCAGGGCTGCTGTCAGATGTTTCTGTCATGGGTTTCAGACCAATACTTCATGGTCTGTAAGAATGGTGGAGTTAAACCCCAGTGGGGACTCAATGTCACTGTTTTCCAGCTTGCAGTGTAGTCTCCATGAAGTTAACAAGCTGAGCAGACAGTTAATGATTTGAAGAGTAACAAAGGCTATTGAATATACATATACATTTACTCTGATATGAGGACTTAATCCAGATTTTGCAAGTATATATCGCTGCAGCCAGGAGCTGAGTGTCGAGTGTGAGGGGCAATGTTGAGAGGGAGGGGCAATGTAGAGTAGGAGGGGTTTATCACAAAGGGTAGGAGGGATTTATAGTGAGGGTTAGGGTATCAGATGATAACAGGCTCCTCGTCATAAACCCCTCCCGCTAGACATTGCCCCTCCCACTCGACATTGCCCCTCCCACTCGACGTTTGGCTCCTGGCCGCAACCATATGCCTCTCACATTTTGGACTAGGCCCCATTCTTTAACGTTAAAACACCACCAATGTTCAGGGCAAGGGTTTTTACAAACTGAATTAGGGATCTGAAATTTGAGATCGCATTCAGTTGTACCAAAGCTGTTAGAGAACATGTAGTTGCTCATGTTTATGACCAGGGGGCGTAACTAGAACAGGAAAATATCCAGTTGGGAAGGCCATTTGGGATGTAACCACAGAATGTCACGTGACAGCAGGCTTCACTTACACAGACCTGATATGTGGTGAGACAGGTATCATATAGGTAGGGTGACTGTAGTCTATTAATGAATATGAACAAGCATATTAATGCCATCAGAGACTGAGATCTCGTTGTAGTAACAACAATACGAAGGTCACAGCAGGGTGGTCACTGAATACCAACCAACAGCAGCAATAATAATAATAATAATAATACATACATACATACATACATACATACAAAACATATCTAATATGAATTCAAATCTGCTTTTGAAGATTAATTATTCTAGTTATGAATGGAGTACTATGTTGGCTATGTAGGTTTGGGGTATTTTTGGTGGGTTTTTGGAAGGGTCAGGTGACCCCGTGGGAACAGTGTGGTTGGTTTTGACTGTCTGCCAAAAGCTGCCTGTAATTTTCGGTGGTGACGGGGTTCATATTAGGGGATTAATATAAACGTGGAATTCTCCTGGTCGTGTGCCAGGAATGTGTCCAAATGACAGTATTCGCTCACGTCAGCCTTAACGTGAGTAAGTGCCAGTCCTACCTAAGCTAATGGTGCGACCAGTTAACTTTTGAGGTAAAAACAGTCGTTCG
This sequence comes from Mormyrops boulengeri, assembly GCA_026781065.1. Taxonomy (NCBI): domain Eukaryota; kingdom Metazoa; phylum Chordata; class Actinopteri; order Osteoglossiformes; family Mormyridae; genus Mormyrops; species Mormyrops boulengeri. The sequence goes on along the minus strand of JAODLD010000151.1, from coordinate 631,935 downwards.
GTAATTGTGTTGTCAAAACAAATGCATGAAATGAACAGACGCAATGAGCTTTTTTCACAAGTAGCCCTTTTGGGTCATAGCTGATTACCTGGGTTTTGAATCTCTACCTGATTCCTGTCCGGTATTGGAGGATGGTGACATTAACAGGACAGTAACTGTCTGATTCTCAGTGTAAATGCATTGCCTTATTTTCTACGCTTGCTAATAATTAAAAAGCTGTCAGGTTACAATACAGGGCAACTGTAATGTATCAAGATAATTTTTTTTTCAACGACACTGGCTATCCAGCTGGCTAACAAGCTAGCAACTGTTTAGCTCCCTAAGGGAAAACTATTAAACTATACCCCCCTGTACTTTTGGAGGTTAGAGACCACTAGTCATTACAAATGGAATTAGCCCGCAAAAAGAGAGGAAGCAGGCAGCTGCATGAAGCAGAATAATAACAAAAGAGTGTAAAAACAGGAATATTAGGTTACTGAAAGTTTGCTGGTGTCTCCTATGAAGAAGAGTTAAAGAGAGTGAAGAACAGGCTGCAGATCTGGAGACAGAGTCACGTTAAATTGCAGTAAAATAGGGGTCACTCTGAGTAAAAGTAAAAAAAAAGAAAAGGTATAAGGCATGAACAGCTGATGGCTGTCCATCTCAAGCACTATCCCGGAAAAGACCATCACAATGACAGCTGGGGTGTGCCGTCATGAGAACCTTTAGAGAAATTGAAAACACAGTATGCCAGATTCTCCTAGTAGTGCTTATATACTCATTTAAATAAAGTCATTAGACATGTCTTAGTCAAAATAGCTCCTCTCTGAGCTAAAATAACCGGAATGGATTGATGTTCACTGGCATCCAATCCAGGATGTGGCCTACGCTGCCTGGGATAGGCTCCAGGCCCTTCTGACAGCCCTAACCAGGATAAGAGGCTGCAAGATGGATGGATGGATTTAATGATACCACTAGTATGGTTAATCTGCAGACAGTAAATGTGAAGATACTCGGCAGGTCTTCTATATGGACTGACAGCACCACGTTACAAGAAGCTCTGGGCTCCCCATTCCATCTGGGCTGGTAGGAGACCATCTAACATCCTCTCCCGCTTGAAGCGGGGCTATTTTTACCAACAAGAAATTTTAACAATCAGATACAATGCCATCTAATATTAGCCGCAGTGACTTCATTGGCTCGTTAAATAATAAAACAGGTAATATTAGACTTCAGATCCAGCCAGCAGCTATTAAGTTGGGAAAAGCCATGGATCACTGTACTTAGGCAAGCGTGTTACAGAAACTTTGGCTAATGAGAATATCATCATCTACCTTTCCTCCCGAGTCCACCTCTGCAAAACCTCTCAGAAATTAACGATTAACGGTTGATTAGCGATACTGTGGCGCTCACCACTCAGCGAGACGTATCCATATCACAAGGGATGAGCTGTTGACAATTTCCAATATAGAATTCTTAATCCTGTGACGTAACGAACACAACAACAATAATTCTGCTTCCGGGTCTAGGTGCTGTTTTGTATAATCCTCACTAAAACAGCCTTCCGGGACCTGCTAGGTGTTTTGCCTCTTCGTAACTGTTTCGCTAACTCTGGCTAATTAATTCCATAATTGCCAAAACGTAGAGTGTAGCCTCACAACCCCAAAGTTAGGTTTGCATCCCACCTTGCTCTGAATGCACAGCTTTGGCAGGTTCTATGCTAGTGTTTCCCAACCCAGTCCTCAGGAAACCCTGGACAGTCCACATTTTTGCTTCCTCTCAGCTCCCAGTGCACCTTTACCAGGTATTCGGTGTTCCTGATTGGCTGGGAGCTGGGAGGGAGCAAAAACGTAGACTGTCCGGGGTTCCCCAAGGACTGGGTTGGGAAACATTGTGCATTTCCTGCCTGTATTTCGGTGGTGGGTTGGTAGACTGGCTTCTCAAAAGCCCTGTGCTGGGTAAGAGGTTATCAGGCTGATATGTGAATGCTTACAAATGGGCTTCCACAAGGAATTCCTTGGAGCATCTGTAGTTCCTCATCAACGCAAGCACTAGGAAAGACACAGCATTTATTTCCTCACATAAACTGATGCAAGATAATTGCTGGTATCAGATATGGGCCGATCCACAGTCTGTAACCTTCCTACATATCGTTTTTTTTACTAAATTCTAATTTTGCTCGGTCACCTCAGAATTTAGGTAACATTTAACATGGCCTTTGACAATCACGTTAATGCTGCCCAAACCATTTTGCCTGTGGTTTACAAATACTGCAGTGCTCAAGCTGCAGTAAAACATTCCTAGCCCTTAACTTCCAGGAGTCCAGGCTGTTCCATTTCCACCATAAAATCCATCTGGAAAGTACTGTGCACCAGCTGCTATATCCTCAGCACTGGCTTAAAGACAGACTTAATTAGAAGGCACCTGTCTAACTGTGCCTGTTAATGTGAACGAGCCAGAAGACAATTCCAGAGAGCAGGATGTGAGGTTCAGTAATTCCAAGAATAAATAAAACGTCAGGCAGTGAAACTCTCAGCTGCGGGGGCCCCTAAATTACGCCTGTCTGTTCACAGCGTCGCCGGCTGAGCTGCTGAAACAGCCAGAAAGCCACTCCAGCTCTCCAAAATTTTTACTAAAAGCTCGTAAATGCTTTCGGAAGGGGTTCTTATGACCCCCAGAGGGTTTTTTCCACCCAGTGCGTACCTTCTGGGTGAGTTTCTGCATCTTGCGCTCCGCTCCCCTCCATCCTTCTTCCAAACGGACTCGTCCGCTTATTTGTGATGCTGGTATCTCATTATTTTAACCCCATCTTGTTTGTAATTTTTTCATTTCATTACCGGGTGTTCTGTTGGCTGCTCTGGGCCAGTCCTGGAGGAACGTATGGCCTGGAAAAGAGCAGTAGCGTGGGGGTGTCACAGGCCACCCTGCACTTCACTGCCTCGCTCAGGGCTCTCTCCACACGCGCCAGTCTCAGTCACACACGATGACAGGGACACCTCAGCAGGAGGGTTAGCATCCAACAGACGGTGACACTAACCTTAACTCTCTTCTCTTCTCTTCTCTTCTCTGCTCTTCTCACCATTTTCCACAATGATCTCACTACAAAAAACACAAAGTGTTTCCCTAGAATTTGAATACTTTGGCCGTAGTGGGGGCAGTGTGTGTCTCAGAGGGTTAGGACATTGAGCCATCAGTCAGAAGCTTCAAATCCCAGAGTCGGCAGAGTGATGTCACCAGTGGATCCCTGAACAAGGCCCTTAACCCCCCAATTGCTCCAGGGACAGGCTGACCCTGATTTCTCAGTTGGACGTCACTTTAGATAAAAGTGTCTGTTCATGTATATTTCAGATGGGGATATGTCAGGAAAGTATGCTAATTGGTCTATTGTGGCATCTTAACCCTTGTTTCATGACAGTTATAAGAGAATGTAGCTGTCATTGTGAATTTGGGACTGCTAGCATCTCACCTTGTACGCTCTAACTGAGTACCATGCCAACATGTGTCTTTTTTAAATGATCACTATACCAAATCTGAAAATAGTTCATGCTGATTATTATCCATCCATTCTCTGTAACTGCTTGTCCTATTCAGTGTTGCGGGGGAAGGGGGGGTCTGGAGTCTATGGACACAAGGCAAGGAACGACCCAGGATGGGGCAACAACCCAATACTTCTGCACAAATATTCTTCAACCTGCCAAGTCACAATGCTAGAATAAAATTATTGTTTATTAAAAAAATAAAACCAGGTAAACTGAATAATAATGCCAGGTGAAAATATCAGTTATTAGAATTTAGTTTTTCTCACTAGGGTGGAGTTTTGGGTGTTCTGTGTGATCAGGTCTGTGAATATAAATCTGCCAGCTTACAGTCCCTATCGCCACAGCTGTGGGGTAATTACAGTATATGTGGTGTATGTGCACACACAAATAAAAACAAAAAAAGGAAAAAATTATTATTTTAAATTACTGATAATTGGTTGACCTTTTGACCTGTTTAGTAATTGGCTGAGGTGGAGTGATATATGTGAGTCTTTTGCCGCCAACGGGAACAGTACGAGAGAGAAGCTGGAAGTTGGTTACCTTGCCGGTGTTAGCGTATTGCAAATAAATAAAAAGGAACTTGTTGTTTCGAACCCTTTTGACTCGGGGGAATTATTTCTCATTGAGGTGGGTGCAAGACACAACAGTATATAACTTCTGGTCGGCTGTGGAGATGTGAGCAGCTCACAGCCCCCGTTGCCGTGGGGTAATTTTATAACTTCAGGCCGGCTGTGGAGATGTGAGCAGCTCACAGCCCCCGTTGCCGTGGCTGTGGGGTAATTATATAACTTCAGGCCGGCTGTGGAGATGTGAGCAGCTCACAGCCCCCTTTGCCATGGCTGTGGGGTAATTATATAACTTCAGGTATTGTCAGCAGACTCTCCTCACTGTTATTTACCTCAGAGTACGTTCCCACGTGTCTCTTCGTCTTACTCCTCTCCGACTTTAAGTTCCTGGTGCTCCTGGCCCTTGTTGTTTGCTGGTGCCTTCTGTCGCGTTACCTGCTGGTGCCTCGCAGCGATAACTGACTCTCCCCCCCTCCCCACCCGCCGAGCCAAGACAGATACAATCTTGACTAGCCCATTCAGCGAGCTTCTGTTGAGGTAATGCTGTCCGGACTATTATGATGCTGTAATGTGCCCTCTGGCATCAGCACTGCGCCGGTATCGTGTCGGTAATAGCCAGGACTGAACGAGAAAGATAGGCCTTTATGCTTTTCTACTCAAACATAATTCTCAGTATTTGCCATCTTGACACCATCATTTCTTTTTTTCCCTCTGAACACAACCACAATAACTTTATTTTATTTTTTCGCCTCGCTTCAATACACAATATTCAACCCCTATTTCTCCTTCGGCTTCTTTTCTTCTTGCTCTCCTTCATCTTCATCTTTTTTTTTTTTTAAACTTCCAAGGTCAGCTGGGACAAACAATGCCACTGGTGTCTGGCTCAATCGTGAATGCCACCGCCGACCATTGCCTTGGTCTCCTAGGCAACACACTAACCATTAATTTTCAATTAAAGCAGACAAAGAGATGACAGCTCTGGGTCTATGGAAGATGTCAAGAATCTGTATTAATATACGACACGGGAGCATAATTGTATGTCCATTTCTTGAAAACTCATCTATGCTATCAGTGAAATGTGAATGCAGTCGATAATTTGGGGCCGTACACACTGCAGGCTCCTACTTAGATGGATATCATGCTTGCAGCACACTGTCCGGAAGAGCAACTCCTCTCCCTTCCTTTGCGATTTCTGTGCTTCATGTTTACCAATCATTTTAAACAGGTACACACAGAACAGCGCATCACCTGGAGAGTGGCGTGCAGTGACAAGGCCCCACTGCACGTCCGTTGCGTACCCCTTAATTCCCTCATGTGCAGTATGCAGTGAGAGCTTAGATAAGGCTTCCGCAATGGTATGAACGTCCTGCGGACAGGACAAGCTGATGAGAGGGTGTAAATAGTCTAACCGTGGTGCATCAAAAGAAACTGGTACACGCAGTCAGGAAAATACTAATCGTGGGCAGTTTCCTAAGCTGAAAATAACTTGTGAGAAAGGGACGGATGGTTCCAGAGGTGGGGCTGAAAACAGCACTGTCCAGGCTCGGGACACCGTTTAGGGTGGGGGGGGGGGGTGTTTGAATGCCCCTCCCATTTTTGGAGAGAGATTGTTATTCGTCCCCCACGCCTGTCCAGAATGAAGCTACCCCCCGCCAATGGCTGCCAGCCCATCATCAGGCTCATTGGGGGGCGGTCACCATAGACTTTCAGCCATTATTCCACATCACTCTGCCCCCCCTTCCGCGACACTGCAGTCCTTTGAAATGTTACATGGAGCTGCCAGCCATCAGCACATGGGCGCATTAGGCACCCGCAAACCCAATGCTGGCCCAGCACGCGGCTTCATTCCAGGGGAAAGGGGCATCATGGATACACGTAGCGGTGGGCGGCGTTCCCGCTCACCGTTTTCCACCGGCCACCTCACGGAGCAGGAGTGCAGGAGGGTGAGAATAGCTGTGAAATAACAGCATGGAACAAGCCCACCTTAAGGCCAACGGGCCCTGGTGTGGGGGGGGCACTCAGGAATGAACGGGGCACCCAGAGATGTTTCTGTGATCCCCTGTTAAAAATCCACGTCCTTGTGAGAGGCTGGCTGGGAAAAGTCGCAGCTGGATGATAAAAGCTGACAGGATGCGGCCCCGTCTGTCTTGTGAGCCGCAACGTGCTCATCCAGCCTCCCCCCCCAGCCAAACCGCGCCTCACGCTGGTTTTACATTTTTCACACGCAAAAAAAGCCTGATGCTAAAACCACACCGCCACTTCCCAACAAAAGCCGGCGGTCCTTGTCAGTGATCATACAGCAATTCCTTTTATCTGGAGTAATTATCACACTGCAAAATTTTTGTTTTTTTAGTTAAATGAACTGGCTTTTCCGAACACAGTCCTTCATATCGTGTAAACAACTATCTAAAGATGTTAAGCGGTGATGGCCGTCAGCGATACCAGGGCGCTGAGATTCCAAACCCGCTTCTCAAGGATCTTATCAGTAAGATGTTTTCTCTTCTGTTTACTTGCCTTTCAGACTCCTGTTTACCGCAAGACAGAAACCACCGGCACAACCGAAGGAAATTCCCATGTTAAAAACTCTATATGGTATTTCTGCGAATGGGAAACAGGGACGAGGATGTAAGCGTTTTTGGAACGTTTCGGTGACGGCCCCGTCCCTTGCCATGCAACGGTTTTATTCCACGAGCCGCTTCCCGTCAGGTATTTTCATCGGGCCTCTCGCGCCGCCGGCCAACGCCAGTCCTCCCCTGTCCGCATGAACAGCGGGGGCCAGGCCCCGCCCACAACCCCCGATTGAACAAAAGCCCCTCTTGTTGGTAAGGGAATGACATAAAAGAAAAAAACTTAAAGAGAAAAAGAAAGAAAAGCAAGTTTCTCAGGGCCCCCACCCCCAGAGAGCCACTGCGTATCGCCCCGTCTGTCCCCCGCAATACCTGCAGCCAGGCCACACTCAGATGCCGCAGCAAGAAATCCCACAATCCCTCAGTCGGACCACATTCAGGCCCCCCCTTGCCTAGTGCTTTTAATTAAGGTAATTAGTTTCAAAGCAGCCATAATAGGATTTTTTCCTTACCTCCCTGACGCAGTAAATACAGTTTAGTATGCATCCCCTAAACCTGACCTATTTTTCCCTGACCATACCTTAAAATACTCAGTTTTTGTGACGCGCTTTCCCAGGCGCCAATGCTCACGGCCCCCCGTCCTGAAAGCGAGGCACGTGGAACGCAGCGCAGACGGAGGAGGAGAGCGACTAAAGGGCCCTCAGATGAACACTGCATTATTTATAAAAACATGCAAAATTAACTCAAGGTTTGATGAAGATCGTCTAGACTGAACCTCTTGGAAGGGATCGGTTAATAATTAAGCACCTATTAGTTCTTCCCCTAGTCTTTAATTAATTTTATGTAACAATCATTTTTAATTCACATATTTAATTTTGCGTAATGTACCTTTTCACTTAGCATGTTTGAGTATTAATCTGCCGTCGCTGAGATCGGAGGATGTGGAGATGTGGTGATCAGAGGCATTACAGATGGAGAAACGCCTTCGTGCAGAGTGACGGGGGCAACTGGATGAAACCCTCTCCCCCCATCTCTTGGAGCTACGCCTGTGAGGTAACTAACACACCAATGCATGCACACAAACATGTACATGTCACTGCCAGCTTTGGGTTTATGGCTGAACTTTACCTGCAGTGTTAGTCTATGTCTTATGATAGTTAAAACCCATTACATGATGAGGACAGGCACTTAGAAGATGGATGAATGGGTGGATGGATGGATGAATGGGTGGATGGATGGATGGATGGATGGATGGCAGTCAATGCAGATATTAGACCTTATGGGAAAATCGCGTTTGTATATGTTATCAGCTCCTCTGAGGTTCAGTGTGCGGGAGCGCATGTTGGTAGCACACACCGCTGTGTGTGGAGGCTTAGATGGGACACGACGTTTCAAAGGTCCCGTCTCCCCTGCTTTGTAGAGCCAAAGCAGAGATACTGAGCCTGTGATGGATACGCAGGGCATCGTACGGACAGCTGCATGCTCAATGGCTTTAAATTGCATTTCTTCAGGGTGATAATGAACATGAGGACGATATTTATTACTATCTTTGTTGTTTCCTTAACCAACAATCAGATGCGTTATACAGCTAGTATATTAGACAAAAAATGCATTGCTTTAATGGTGAGATAAAATCTGCCTGCATTTCATGGAAGTGGAATTTGACACCACTACTTTGTTACAGTTTGTTACATAGCAGGACAGTAATAATAATACTGATTATTATTGTGAGATTTTGGCATTTTTATTAAAGCATATTTTGAAGCACTTATTTCTTGTAATTTCTTACATATTTATGGGGTTGAAATGAATCCATTAAAATATTTATCCTCATTTTGAGCAAATATTTGTAATATGGGCAAGATATAAATGAACAGTTTAGCCCAGCATCATTACTTAGATCTCTAAACAGCGGCGAAGAAAAACAAGTAATATATATTGATAGAATAAAAAAACAGGTAACAACCAGGGGTCGTCTGTGGGAGATATAAAAAATCCCTACTGATTATGCAGTTATAAATGTTCCCATGGCAACGGAGATGCCGGAATTCTAGAAAACAAACATGTAAATGAGCCTTCTGACTGACACTGCCTACCTTACCTAATTATCGCCCATTAAATAGAGCCACACCCCCAGGTGCCAGAAAACAAAAGGGGTCACACAGGGACGCGGTCGGCCTATTTCACAGGAGACGTGCAAAACTCGAAATGCAAATGGAACGGAAATAGTTTCTGTGCAAATCAGCCACCAAAGGAAAATTCTCTGACATTATGTCCTACTGCGAGTGTACACTTTTACAAATTCTTTCAGAATAAAAGAGACTTCTTCCTAAAAGAAATAGATATTCAATATCATAATGCAGCATATTTCCAGTTAGTTGCCAGTTAACAAAGACATGCTTCACGCACACAGAATTGAGAGGCAGCCTCGCTAATTGCGAAATGGCTGAAACAGTTTGGTCCCTCTGATTACACTTGGCATCAGAGTCTTTCCTGTTCAGTACAGGAACCAGACCTCGCTGCCCCCCCTCCATACTTTCCTCAAATAAAAAATGCAGATCAATTCCATCAATTTAAAGATGTTGGTGTGTCTTATTCTGTTCTGAAGTTGTGTTCGAAGCGATGCTGGGACAGGGAGGATGCAGGGAGCAAGTTGATTAAATGAGTGGACGGGTAACTCGAGGCCTGGGCGGAACCCTGCTGTCATACAAATATCTGTGCCCTAAACCAAGCATGGAACCCGGAAAGACACCCCAAGGCAGGGGAGGCAAAGGGTAAGCAAATACAGCAAGACACATAAGAACATAAGAAATTTACAAATGGCAGGAGGCCATTCGGTCCATCAACCTTGTTTGGGGAGAATTTAACTAATAGCTCAGAGTTGTTAAAATCTTATCTAGCTCTGATTTACAGAAACCCAGGGAACCACAGCTGTGAGAATAGCCAGTAGTTTAATATTTGGTTTGAGACTGCGAATCCAACTCGAAGCGAGCCAGCCCGGCTGATGCTCTGATAGGTGGGGTCTGCAGCCATGCCAGGTGAAGTGTTCAGAAGATGGTGCGTCACTCGTCATCCCGGGAAGAACTAACGACCTCGAACTGGTGGTGCTGAAGTGCCATGCTAATAATGTGTGACCAGAGGCAAGGCGGGGAGGGCGTGGGAGGGGAGAGCCACCTGGCCCCTGTTAGTCTGCCATCATGACCCCTACTGCCCCCCCCACCCCGACCCTGACCCCCTCAGACCAGACGCCTAGTCAAAATACGGGCCTAACATCACTGTGGAAAAAGGAGAAGAGGCCCACTTCAGTAGGAAGTGGAAAAACAGCCTCTGGCTCCCTTCCGCCAAGGCGCGCCCCCCCCCCCCCCCCCCCCCCGGGGGCCCCCCGCCCCCCCCAAGCACCCAGGCGGGGAAGGGACACGGGCAGGCCCGGGGGGCCCCCCGCGACCGGCCCCCCCGGGGC
>JAODLD010000151.1:597991-618289 GCA_026781065.1 Mormyrops boulengeri | reverse complement strand
AAAAAAATTTCAGACACCAAAGGGACGGGAGGGGGGAGATAAGACAAAACGGAAGAAAGAGAAAAGTACGGAAATGAAAGCAGAGTAAATCAATCTGGCTTTGACGAGCACTTAATTATATATTCTGTAGTATTCTCCATCATTGTTAGTGTTTAATTAATTCAGAAATACTGAAACAAATTACCTTTGCATGGTTGAAAATTACACCTAAATGTAGCATGGCGCTTTTGTATTTCACAATTAAATATTCCCTCAGATTCAGCGGGCGTGATAGAGTAACAATTCTGGGGTGAACCTGACCGCCGCTGTTGACATTTTAATGTTAAAAAGGTCTGTTTCCTTCCGAAGACCATTCATTTCACAAATAATCAGGAAGGCAGATGCACACCCTGGCACATGGGTTCAAAAGCGGGAGAGACTGTGGACGTGTCCGAGGCCGTCTCTGAGGTCCACCCCACTATAGGATGGTAGGGGGCATGCTAGCTTGGAAGCTGAGCTTGTGTGGCATCCACAGGAACAAAATTAAGCTATTGGATCATCCTGCTGTGATCGAAATGCTCACTCTAATCAGGCCCACTGCCCATAATTCCCGGGCCTGGAAAAAGAAAATTACTTCAACCAGGTCCCCACGATGCATAACCCTTCCCAACTAGGGTTCTGCTGCCCCCACCGGGACAACTTTCCCAGCTGCACCCCCAAGACAGCAGACCTGACTTTTATCACGAAGCAGTGTCTATGTGAACAGCAAACACCTCCATCCATCCATCCATCCATCCATCCATCCATCCATCTATCCATCCATCCATCTTCTAACCATTTGGGTTCATAAATAAATGAAAGTTACTGGGTTTCAGTTACCTTAGTGTAGACTGTAGCAAGTCAGGCCTGACAGCCATTGTCATTCGGACCAGCTGGTTACTCTCCTGTGGGATCTGATCAAAGGGAAGAAACGCAACACCTTAAAAACACATTGCGTGCCACTTTCCCTGCCGAGCGGGAGGCTTTGTTCCCCTTTCGGTGGGCCTTTGGTGTTAGGTGTTCTCCTTGTGGTGGGCGAGGTCAAATGCAGCCGTCCGCACACAGCCACCGAACCATCTGCTTAGACTGCTGGCTACGCTGCACCATCTGCTCCGTAGCTAGAACCTCCACTCTCCTCCTGGGTGTCGGACACTTTCACTTTTAATTTCTGCCACGAGGGCTTTTAGCTAAAGACGAAGTCGAGTTGCAAACTGGAAAGGCCCTAGTGATATTTACTGGAAAGTTAAGGTGTCAGTGCAATAGGAATGGAAGGGTAGCTACATCCCGCACCTCCGGTCCACCGCAGTGACATGGAGAGATGCTGCTCTGCGTTGTAAGAGATGTGGGCGATTTAACAGGGAGCAAAAGCAGCCCAGCCCTCCGATGCGATCCGGATATGCCATCCCGAAGGCAGTATGCTTTTGTCGGTTTTTCTTTTCTTTTTCCAAAAAAACATTGCGACACAGAATGTAGCTGCAAACAACCACGTCCTGACATCGTTTCCCACTGATCCCGGTAATTATTTACGGGTTCACCTTGGAGTCGCTACTGGCTAATGGATTCGGTTTCACGGCAAGGTAAGCCCCCCATCCCGTGTCATCTCACATGCTGACGCGACCGCGCTTTCCGGGGGGCGGGGGGTGGTGGAGATTAGGGGGTGCGGAGGAGAAAACTAACAGGGAATTAGAATAAGAAACAAAAAAAGAGGCTGTGGATTTCCTCGCTGACAGGTATTGCGAGGCTTTTGGCAGACATTGTCATGGCTTTGTACAGGAACACAAAGTACAAGGGGTTATAGAGTAATAAACACAGAGGCAACAACCAGCTTTGCGGAGGGAAACGGGGGGAACAGAGCAAAAAGATACGTATAAACTGTCAACAGTTGTCATAGAAATGGGCCTCAAATTAAGGGAAACATGTGTGGCGGCGCGAGCAGACCGGGAAGCAGCGCTTTATCACGTCCACAAACAATGGCCAGCCTGACAGCGCTTAGCCAGATAACGGCGCTGCCTTTATTTACATTTTTATTCTCCACTAATTCCGCTGCCTTTTCTCTGAGACTTTGCCGTCCTCGATAACTGCGCTCTTTCAAGTGGTTAATATCATGCAAAATAAGGCCCCCCGCCCCTTCCCCGTCCCTCTTTATGGGGATAAGCACTACAAAGCGGCTCACACTGCATGTTGGGGATGTTTTTTTTGCAGATGGACCTCTCATTATCATCTCCTGGTTTTTTCCTCTGTGGTTCCCTTTCAGCATTAAAAAACAGGCCCCCTCGTGTCCAAGTCGGCCCAAACGGACTGCAGTGGGATTGCGACAATAGTGAGATTATTTACAAACACGAGTGATTACAAGCAGGGCCTGCCTCGCCGTTCGGCTGTTGAACTCGCCATGGCGCTTTCTGGCTGCTGGACATGGATTGTGAAGACCCGGAATAACGCATTTGGCTAAAAAGGGGGGGAATGATCTGATTGGCTCCCCTCTAGGGGCGTGAAGGCCATTCTCACTTAACTGCTCTGCTCCCTGAGGTGACCACTATCCCACAATCCCCATCTTCTCACAGGAAAGCCCCAGTGGCAGAGAGCTTCCAGGGCCTGGCTGCTATATGGGTAAGTCAGGCCCAAAGCTAAGCGGCAGCAGACCAGGCGAGTATACACCCCCTCCCCTCCAGGCCCCGTGAAGTGCAGTGACCATTCCAGCTGACGACAACTCAAAGTGACCCCCAAGAGCCTCACGCCCCAGATACATGATCACTGACTTGCAAATGCCGTTATTTAACGTTGTCTCTGTGTTTTTGTAAAATACCATTCTGAGCATGTAGTCTCATACATGTGTCCAGCTTGGGTTTTTTATTGAGGAACAATTAGCGGAACTACGTTTGGTGCATTCAAACATCTTATGATGTAAATTGTTGTCTGGACAGAATATCACACTTGTGAGTCATTTAATGTTATTATTTATTTTTATTTATCTTTTTAGATGATATTCTTTGCATTATGCATTTCCCTTTGGAGTTAAATCTACTACTGTGTGTAGAGTTTGCATGTTCTCCCCGTGTTGTCATGGGGTTTCCTCCAGGTACTCCGGGTTCCCCTCGCAGTCCAAAAACATGCTACGGTGAATTGGAGTTCCCAAATTGCCTGTAGGTGTGAATGTGAATGGTGTGTGAGTGAATGGTGTGTGAGTGAATGGTGCGTGAGCGACTGGTGTGTGAGTGAATGGTGTGTGAGTGAATGGTGCGTGAGTGTATGGTGTCTGAGTGAATGGTGTGTGAGTGTCCCCTGCGATGGGCTGGCCCCCATCCTGGGTTATTTCTTAGGTGGTGCCCGTAACCTCTGGGATAGGCTCCAGACCCCCCAGGACCCTGAATAGGACAAGTAGACACAGAAAATGGATGGATTGATGGAGTGCAATCCACGATGCAGGTGAGAATAGCATTTCAATACACACGTATAGTGTGTGTTTGTGTATGTAACAAATTAAACAAATATTCACTTATAATAATTTGCAGTTATTGCAGTTTGCAACCATCATGATTCCTGTCAGTGCAAAACACCACTCTCTCCTCCCTGGTGAGGATTAACTCTGGTGTTAAATTCAAAGTGGCTTATTCACAGCTTTCCACAGAATGGTGCGAGTTTTAACCAAAAAATGCCAAAATACAGCTAGACGGAAGGCTTAGATTATTCTCTCTGTGCAGGAAAAAAATATCTCTTATAGAAGTGGATTTCCATAAATAAGTACAGCCCATGCGATTGCACAAGAGGATGATAATATGTCTATCTGTGATGTATGCAGGTAGATAGAGCGCGTAAACACACAAAAAGACCCGCACAGCTGACAGCTTACAGGAGGCCAGATAAGCCGCTAAGACCGAATTCGGCTTTGAAGTGAGTGAAGGGGTTACGTTTGGGTAGCTGAGGGAGTAGCCGGCCTCTGTGCAGGTAGCGTGGAGCAGTGTTTGTTTGGCGTGGAAGATAAGATGTTTTTTTTATTTTGTTATTATCTTGAAGTCATAAGCTCCTGCGTAAATTAATGGCCCAACGAGGACAGACAAAGCGAGAGCTTCAGGATCAGAAGCGGCAGAATGGCATTGGCGGTAATCCGTCTCGCATGCTGCCTGCCTTCATATCTGCCACCTCCATCTCCCCGCCGCTGGAACCCGGTGCCGCCGAGGGGCCCCGGCTGCTGGATTTCACGGGCTGGGCAGCGGGCCGCTTAAAGAAAATAAAGAAACACTCGCGATAAACAAAGCAATTACGCTTCTGGGCAATTAGCCGCTGGTGGGAGGCTAGTGAAGCGCCAGGCCTGTTTCACGGTTGGGGATCTCGTTCCTGGAGTGTGCCGCTGCTGATTGGTGTTCGCCTCACCGGAGGACAGCCTACACGCTCGAGCCGGGCCGCATCTCATTATCTGTACAAGGCTTACCATAAATAACCAGCAGGCACCCCCAAACAAACGCCACCGCTGCCTGTGCCGTCGGCCGCGGTGACAATAATGGAAGTAGCGCTGTATTTCTGATACAAACACATGGTGCACCTGCCCTCGATTGTGATCGCACACTTACTCCCCCAGTCCCCACACTAAGGATGTGCGGATAAGGACAGCAAAGTAAAACTGCGGCAGTGCAATATCCGACCGCCCCGCAGATTTTCCCCCCATCTGTTTTGCGATGTTGTTCTGACAAATCAAATCGCCCCCCTCTGGCAACCCTCCCCCCCCCCGAAGCAAGTGACGTGAATCTCCATCATTTTCCTTTATGTCACTGGAGATTCAATTATAATCATCTGCATTTCAGGTACTGGGACAATATCCCCAGCTGACGTCCTCCTCATTTACACCTAATGAGCACTTGTTAAGGGCTTCCGCCTCCCTACATGTGTGCCAATTCAATATTCTTGCCAGGTTTCCATTGGCCCCAGAGCCCCCTCCTGTTATTGGCTAGGATTCTATTAAAGCCTGTTTAATATTAATAGGTACCTCAGCCCTCGCCGTTCAGATGGTGGGCTCTCCATTGAGATGTTCCCTTTGAAGGCCCCAGAGATGACAGCACACTTGCAGTTCCCCCAAATTGTTTTGATGGTCTTTCCCTTTGGGAGCCTTTAAAGCGATTCCTAAAAGCCCCAGTAGTATAGGGACTGCCGGGGGGGTGCAGTATGATTTTGTTCACTATACATCCTCACGTGCCCCCGTTTGACATAAGAGTGTGTTTGTCGGTGGTGTGCGTCTGAGAACATGGGTGGGGTCGGTCGATGACGGCCAGCCCTGTCATCTGCAGTGCGGCCAGGGTTCAGATGGCACACACGCTCACACAGAGGGACCCGAGAAGGATTAACAGCTAAATAAATAAATCACGTTTCCATGGCGCGAGGTGACATGTATTTCCATGTGTGTGGCATCTTTCCGAATTTTCCTCGACAAACACATGCAGAAAGTCCTCACAGGTGGAGCTCACGTGTGCGAGAGATCCCTGCTGCTCTACAAAACATAAATGAACACAAATAAATGTTAAAACACCGGATGAAAACGGACGGATCAAACCCGTTTTTTTCACAGAGCATCACACTCGGCGGCTCACCCTGACTTTATCACAGACGGTCAATTTTTTCGATCCGGATGTAAGCGTGGGCCCTGTCCACTGTGAGAAGGGCCTGTGGAAAAAGAGACACTGGGGGATTAATGGGGGGCGGCCGGGTGGGGAGGACGGCCTGGAGGAGTGTCTCTGGCTTAGCTGTCGGCGATGGATTGGCCCCAGGCTGTTTTAAGAGAGATAAAGGCGGAGAGGCGAAATTTGAGCTGTGGGTGGACCCAGCCTGGTACGCAGCGACAAAGTGCTAGAGAAACAAACACTGGCAGTAAACAGGCGATGAGCTCATTCTGGAAACTTCTCCCGGCTGAAGTGGATGGATGTCTGATGGCAGTACAAAAAAAAAACAGGCTAGCCGTGACGGGCCCCGGCTGAAGTGATTACTCACGGTATTCAGAGATGGATATCGCTTACACAGACACACGCTCCGTGCTCAACGCACACACTCACAAACATAGCGTCCGGGGAGGGGCTCTCGGCAGTACCTGGAGACTCTGCTTCAGTAAACTGGGATCTTTCGGATTCATTGGTAAAGAAATAACATCATTTTCAGGATTCATCTGAAAAGCCTCGAACAGAAATGAATAAGCTTCAGCCCACTTGGTAGCTGTGGTCCACAGATCTGTTGTGCGGTAAACTTCCCCCATTGCCGTACCCCAGTAATGTAAGACCTGCAATTGGCTGGAGGTCTCGCTCTGACCGATTCTGATTGGTCTGTCTTTTTGGGGAGGTCCTACCACCAGCCTGTCATGGGACTCATGAAGGAGCGGGAGGGAGCTGATTGGTCGAAGCCCACAGGGACTGAGTGAAGAGCTTCATTAAGGGAAAACTGGGGACCTTTTACAGTTTTAAGATTAAGGCCGCAGAGGCGCTGCTGTTAAACTGTAGCTGTCACTCACAGGAGGATAAGGGTGCATACAACCGCGGCGTGTCATCTTTAAAAAGAGTGTCCTCAACCCCTTAAATAAACAGCCCGTGATATGCAGGGGTTTATACTGCTGGGTTTTGCCATGCACTTTTTTTCAGTGCATCAGGAATTCATTTAGAAAGGTGTTTTTCCGAGGTGCTGCTGGATGGTGCAGCATGGTGATGAACCACAACATAATTGCCCAAGCAGGTAGAAGTTGGATGGATGGACTTCATTACCATTTTTGTAAACACTGCATTGTGTGACACCAACAATGTCAAAGGTCAAATTTCCAGGGGATTTATTACAATTGTTTTAAAGTGCAAAAATAAAAACCACAATGCATTATGGTGCTTCAGAGAGGCCCATGAAAATTAGTGCATAATAATAATAGATACATTATTGATCCCTGTTGCGAAATTGTCTTGATACCTCCCCTAACTTGCTCTTTGTAGAGTAAGCTGGCTGTGAAGGGCAGCCACCTGTTGTGGTGCCCAGGGAGCTGGGGGTTAAGGGCCTTGCTGAAGGACCTGCAGACGTGCCGAGGCTTGGTTTTAACTGGTGAACTTCTGATCATGGGCACAGAGGCTTAGCCCACTACTGCCCCAATGTATATGTAAGTTTACAGCCTCAGCAGATCTATTGGACGGACTGGTTCTGATTCTGGATGGCTGTGTTCCGCTTCAGAAGACCTCTACCTTCCACACCCAAAACATTCTTCAGGGCACCATCCTCCTGCTAAGTGCAGCACAAAATGGACACAAGAGTGACCCCGTCCAAACGGAAATAGACACATGGGTGACCTGACCCAAACGGAAATGGACAAACGAGTGACTTGATGCAAACGGAAATGTTCACAGAGGTGAATCAATCCAAATGGAAATGGACACAGGGGTGACCCAATCCAAACGGAAATGGACACACAAGTGACTCGATCCAAACGGAAATGGACACAGGGGTGACCCAATCCAAACGGAAATGGACACACAAATGACTCTATCCAAGCGGAAATGGACACAGGGGTGACTCAATCCATACGGAAATGGACACAGGGGTGACCCAATCCAAACGGAAATGGACACAGGGGTGACTCAGTCCAAACGGAAATGGACACAGGGGTGACTCAATCCATACGGAAATGGACACACGAGTGACTCAGTCCAAACGGAAATGGACACAGGGGTGACTCAATCCAAACGGAAATGGACACACGAGTGACTCAATCCAAACGGAAATGGACACAGGGGTGACCCAATCCAAACGGAAATGGACACACGAGTGACTCAATCCAAACGGAACTGGGCACATGGGTGACCCAATCCAAATGGAAGCAGCAAAGAGCTCAAATGCTGAACACCTGTCAGCGGCTTAGGGTGAGCACTGACCATTTAGTACACTCGCATTCGCACAAACACAGCGGGCTCCATGTCATCGCATGGAAGAGTTGCAGAGAAGAGCGTCACCGATGAAGGGATTAAAATGACACATCAGAGGAGAAGAGAGGCAAGGTGAGGTGGGCTGTCGCTCTTTTGGAGGTACAGCTTCTGCACCTTGTGTTTATGTGGAATTAAGAAAAGGATCTGTTTACCAGGATTAACTTAGACCCGACATCAGGTCTAGACTAGTCGCAATCTGTCACTCAGCAGGGCTGGCTGGCACAGGCCGGGCTCACGCGCCGACGTCAGTCAGGAGCAGAGCGAGCAAGCGATCCAATCCTCTTCAAACCTGTCAAAGGAGACTCATCAGCGGGAGAGAGAGAAAGTTTTCTTTCCCAAAGAAGTCACAGATTCTTTTGCGGATGAAACACCAGTTGAATTCCACTTGACGGCTTGTTTGCGTTGCCTTTGCGAGGGGAAGCCTGTGAACTGCCGCTGACACAGCCTCGTGTTTCGGAAGGCCCTCTGATTGGCAGGAACAGAGAGCCCCCGCTGAGAATGTGCGCTAGAATCACGGGACTGGGAAACATGCCGGAGCCTGCCGCTGCCGAGCATCGTGCTTTCAAGGGGGAAGGTGAGCTTGGCAGAATCAAACGCTGATAAAAGAAGAGTCACATGCCCATTATTGCTGTGGCGACAAGGGCTGCACGTTCCATTCCACATGGTCGTCAATCACCATGATGTAACGTCTCCAGTTTACAGTGTCAAAGCTGCACCTTCCAGTCTTTCATTTCCCCTAAATGGATTTTCAAAGCGGCACCTTTCTTCTGACTCGATGCAACGAGAATGTTGACAACATCCGATGCTTTGAATATTAATATTAATATTTTTTATTGACAGAGTCAGCCCTTCAAAGCAGCTGATCTTCAGTGGAAAAACTTGGATTAAAAAAATCCTGTGATCCAGTAAAATGAAGCTGATTGCTTTACAGGTACAAGTGGTTCGGAAATCTCCTGGATTCCAGCTACAGGTGCTGGGAAGGGAGGGGGGGTGGTAAAAGAGCAATGGAGACGGAGACAGGCTGGGCACAGGGGGTGACTGGGGAGAGAATGGGAGACGCAGAGAGTGGGCCACCCCCTCACCTCTGCTGATGTGTCCGTCAGCAGAGTAAAATTAAAGATGAATGCTGTTGTGGGGCCAAAACTGAGGCGGCTTTAATTTCAGATTCCATAACTTACGCCCGTCTTGAGGGCTTGACAGCCACCGCAGAACAGACGTCTGCCCTTTTAAGATACTGCCACGGGTCCCGGGGCCCGGGGCCCAGCCGCTGCCTGCTAAATAGACTCGGCTGTCCCGGGTGCATAGGCTGCCCTGCTGGCGGTGGCGGCCTGCTCCCTCTGTCCTTGTCACAAGCTCTGGGCTCAATTGCCTTTTATCGCATTTTATCAAAGGCCTCTTTTCCAATTTCACCATTTTCGTTTTCAAGCCTTCTCTGCTAAGCATCTTTCTTTTATATATATATATACACACACACACACTCACACACACACACACACACACACACACACAAACACACACACAAACACACATACACCTGCAGTGTTTTCGGCAGTGGTTTCTCCTTCCTGGCCACACCTCCCATGCAGGGATGCCAGCGCTTTTCCCGCCATCTCCACGGGAACACAGATGATTCTGGATGGCCTGGGTCGTCCTTGGATTCACGGTGATTCTTCCAGCTGGATGGCCACAGAGAAAAGCCCAGTCCAGAGGTGTTCGAGCTGTTCTCCATGCCGACCCGCAGCCGTCGCTCCTGACGTCGCGTGCCTTAACCAATAGACCCAGAGCACCCGTCCGTGCCCAGATGCATGCCACAGCATGAGGGTGACTTCACAAACACAAAAAAATCAGTTACCACCAATAATGTCTTTCTCTCTTTGCAACAACAAGATTGCTCCTGTTGACTTCCTTCTTTCTCTGTTGAGAAGCTGGGGGCCCGGGGGGATGGGAGCGGGGGCAGCAGATGGTCTCCTGGCCTGTGGGCATACAGCAACCTACGGCATCATATTGCAGAAACGAAGAGAGCTTTTCAATCACTGAGTAACGTGGTTACTCCTCACCCTGTGTGGACGTGGCCGGGGGCGCGATCGAATGGGCTGGACCTCAAGGACCCCCTGGAGCTTCAGGCTGACTTAGTTACGGAATCGCGGTCGCCGGGGGTGACATCTGTGGCCTATCCAAATGCCATGGAACGATCCGGAACACGGTGTTAATAAAAACAGCAGGAACACATAGACCTGTTTGTACTCCTCTTTTCTGGGCTTTGTTTTTTTTTTTTGTTCTGCTGACCGGGGGTGATTGTGGGAAAAGGGGAGAAGGCTCCGGAATTGTAGCAGTATACAGTAGGATTTGCTCTAGGGTAGCTTCAGGAATGAAGGTCAGTGAAGTTTTATTAGGAGTTGGAGGAGACAGAGTGTACCTGGGAGATAGTCACAATGACAGCTGTGTTATTGGTGCCGGCGATGAAGAAGAACAGATCCACGTCCTGAGGGACCAGCAAGGGGGGGGAGGAAGTTGCCTTTCACTCGTGACGATCTCGTATAAACAGGCGCTCATGCACTGAGACACACACACGCGCGCACGCACGCACGTGTTACACACACATACACCCCCGTGCGCACTTGCATGGGCCTACTGCTGTAAGTACCTCTTATTTATGGTCATGTGCTGGACAGAGAGCAGCAGCTCATACACTTTGATGGGTCTGCGCTGGCTATGAGAGCTCAGGTCCGGCTGTCATTGCTCACCGACTCTTCAAGATATCCAGCAGGCCCACGCCACCAGCAGCCGCCCATAACGCCGTGTCACTTATTACTTTTGGGATAATCCCCTTTGAAGGGAAATCGGCACCTCAGCCATGAGCCCTAATCCCACAAAATCTGGTTAATTGCCTCTTTCTGAAACGGCTGCGAATGCCATGACCATGCGACCGGCAGCGAGCCTCGGGGAAGACGCCGATGTTGTCCGTGGCCGAGGAAGCTGCTTGGGGCAGCCTCAGACAGGGGCGGTTCCCTGGGGGATGGGGGGACATGATCTGTGGTGAACCAGACGTAGCGTTTGAGGTCTCTTTGTGGGACACTGAGGCATGCGGTGGTGCTCAGGGTTTGTGGGGGAGTTAAACTCACATCCCCCTCTCTTACTTAAATGAACGTCTAGGGTTTAAAAAACGAACTGCGAGTACAGCAGACGTGTAACATTCCACACAGAGGGAGTTCAGCTCGCAGGCCTGTGGGATCACACCATTTGTGAGAAAACATCAATTTCCTCTGAGACAACATTAGGACACACCAATTGCTGCGTCACATGGCCCGCAACGCCATCACTCTCTTATCCCCATTTGTACCTGTGGCTTTCCTTATCCTAAATGTGGCCTTTAATCCAGAACTTTCTGGGGACACACACACATGGCGCACATGGATACATAAATGCCTCTCTCACATGCAGACTGTCCTTCTCTCCCACATGTCTGACACACACATACAGTCATGTGACACATACCTGCTCACTAACACACACACTAACTTTGTATGACATACACCCATGTTCAGCCTCACACACATACACACTTAGACACACACATACAATCTGACATACCAGATCCACACAGACACACGCGCACACAGCAGTGACAACCATGGCCATTTATGAGGAGGAATTCTGGGTGGGTGAATTGATTCAGGCTTTGGGTCCAGAGTAGGCACTCCTTGCCCCCCCACTTCCAGCGAGTGACACCATGGATAGAAATTACACAAACCCCCTGCCCCCCAGGGACCTGATGCATCAGAAAGCCTCCTTTATAAACCCTGACCAATCATTTAAGAATAAACCTTCCATGTGAGTGCATTCCCCGCATCACCAAATGTGTAGCATTTACTAATCGATAAAGGACCAACAAAAACTGTTGCCAGACCATAATACTACCGGCGCTCTATACGCTTTCTGACTCTGCCCAGTCTTGTTAAGGTTACCATGGGGGGATTACCTCCTCCAAAACTGAACGAACATAAGCAGCAGTCGCCCCCCCCGACACCAACTCGAACTTTGCCTGAGTCCTCTGTCCACCTCCTCCCCCCCTTGCCAAACTTCACCTCAACAGACTAAACAGTTGTGACTTGGCTGAGTGGGCGCTCAAACTCCAGATGCGGCTTCTCCCCGTGCGCCCCCCACCACCCGTGCTCCCTCCCCTCCCCCCACACGTTGCTTTAATTGGAGTGGCAGGCACAGGCGCAGCGGAATACACGGGGGGGCCAGCTCCTGGCCAAGGCGCTCCATTAGTGCTCCAAATAAAAGAAAGCTGAGAAGTGTTTTCAGGTGTTTATTGCTAACTCAGCTCAAGGCAGCTGCTAATGCGAATCATGCCTCCTCCCTCCTGCTTTTGTCTACTTTGTCCAAAAAAGTAAGGAAACTGGGGAAAAAAAGAAGAAAGCCAACTGCTGTGATTAGCTTGACCAGAGTTAACCATGATTAATGCTACTCTGATTAGCAGCCTGAATGCTAACCCCCGTTAGCATGGCCAGAGTTAACAATGATTAACACTACCCTGATTACAAGCCCAGTGCTATTCTGATTAGCTTAGCCAGTGTTACCCTGATAGAATCCCTTCTGTTACCCTGATTAGCAGCCCCAAAGCTAACTCTAATTAGCATGTCCAGTATTACCTGTTAGCAGATACCCAGATTAGCAGCTCCAGAGCTATTCTGATTAGCTTGTCTAGTGTTACCCTGATGGTATCCCTATTGTTTCCCTGATTAGTAGCCTTAGTGCTAACCCTAATTAGCATCCCCCATATTACCTCCATAAGCAGATACTCTGATTGGCTGCCTCAGTGCTAGACCCTCATTATCATCTCCAGTATTAGCACCTGATTTTTTTGTGCATTGTAGAGCTCCCTGTTGCCCCCCCCTCAGGTGGACCAACCCAGGCTAGGCCGCCATTCTTATGAATCGTGGCTGTTCTGTCAGGGCTTGGGGGGGTTGGCACTCACTACTCCGTGGCGCGCTGGGTCCCCCCTTCCTCAGTGTGCCTCGCTGGACCTCATGGAGAACACACAGCGCAGGAAAAACCGACCCCCCAGCCAAGTTTCAGCTGTATTTCCCAGGTGCATCCCCCTCAGTATTATCCCTCCATTAACTTTCTTTTTTACCCAACTTCCTCTTAAATTTGTTCAAAAATAAATCAAAAGCAGAGGGGGGACGAGTGAAAACAATGGCCCCCGCTGAGCGATTCCCCCGCCGCGTGCGCCGATTCACACCGTGATGCGCCACGGTGTCGTGTTCTGGAAGGAGCACGACCCCAAACCGCGGTGGCCTCCACGGCCGCACTGAAGGTTGTCTGATGACCCCCAGCCATTTAACCCCCCACCTCCCACCACCATCGTATTTTTAGATTGAGGTCCAGAAACACTGCTGTTTTTTGTTTTTTTTGGGGGGGGGGCTTTTTAAAAATCCCAGGGCACACAAAGGCAGCCCCATTTCAGTAGATTTGAAAACAGCACCTCTCAAAGCCCATTCCAAAATAAAAGAAAACATGGAAAGAAAAACAAGAAAGCAGCACAAAAAAGAGGAAATGTTATTTAAAAGGTACCAGACCGCATCATTTTCCACTGATATTATATACTCCCTGCAGTATCCAAAATATATACGGGCCGCAGGCCAAGAATTTAAAAATAAAATACATAGACTCAACATCTGGACAGAGGCTGAACAAAACTTCCATTTAATCACAGCTGAATAAAGTATTCTGTAGTTTACTTCTGTTTTTTCACTAATTCAGCTTCTTCTCCCCGAGGGGCTCTGCGACTTCTCATCTAGAGACGGCTCGCGTTTCGCCCAAGCTTCCTGACATGCTGACAAGACGTTCATTTTTATTATAATTATCCATATTGTCCGGAGCATAGGGAAGTGCTGTGTTTTCTGAGGCAGGAGAACTCCACAGCGTACGTATTGTACCGATAGTCCAGAATAGACTCTTGGGTTTCCGTAAGCTAAACAAGTTAGTGGGTTTTGGCACCGCCGATGGAGGTAATAGTTGTTTAAGCTGCAGGTTCAAATCCTGCTCAAGGTACTTCCTGGATACCTTCCAATCATGTCTGCTCCTAACGGAAATATTTACCCCTTTAATGACCTGGCACTGAGGACTTGTACGTATAGTGATTACAAGATAAAGTCTGCATGGGCAGTATACAGAGGACGTCGTTTAGGCAAACTGTAGTGGGACAAGGCTCTATGCGGCTGCTCAGGAAGATCTGCTTTATGATATCTCTGTGTGTAATACATCAGCTGCTAATAACATTAACTCGGACAAGTCGTGTTAAAAGAAGACATTCTGGCAAAACCGGGTTGGGATTCTTGGATGTTCCTCGGTGGTGTAGACTCTGGGGGAGGGGGCGCATCTCGGCAGCATACGGGAAATTCCACAGATTCCAGAAACGGCATAATCTCTCACCCCCTCTTTATGGGCAATACCTGAACGGGAGGCCCCCAGTCACCTGACAGCGGCCCAGATCGTCCTTCACAGAATAACGGGAGTCCTGAAGGAGCTGCGTCAGAAGCGGAATGTCTCCTGGCCCGAGGGCAGATGCTGTTTACAAACGGGCCCCCTGCACCCGTCTCTCTCGTCTGCATTAGCGGGGCACCAATAGAGCTGTCAAGCCTCGATGTGGGGGGGGAGACACTTATCACGCTGATAAAAAAGCCGGCGTTATTTAAACCGGCTGCTTGGCACGAAGCATACCGCTAGCGGGCCTTTGTAATCCACGCAGCGGCCTGGGAGAGCATTATAAACGCATCACGGGCTCTATAAATACGGTAGTTAGCGCCTCAACAACATGCTGACTGTGTACAGCGTGCAGCGTTGGATAAGCGGCAGGGATTTCACTGCTGGCGTGATACCGTGCACGTCTGACATGGTGTCAACGAGTGCTGGCATGCTCAGAGGGTCCAAGAACTAGACGGCGACACCACCAGCAGGCATCCATAAGAGGCCGCTAATGAGCTCACCGATGACACGGTGGGTTCGAGGCAGGCAGGACGACTCAGGGAAGCCTGCTGCTTCTAGGTCTGGCTGTGTGGGACTTTCATATAACCTCAGCTGCTTCAAGAAACCCACCTATCCATCCTTTCACTCATCCATCCATCCATTTACTCATCCACCCCACATTAACTCATCCTCCTACCCATCTACATTCACTCATCCATCCATCCACTCATCCTCCTACCCATCTACATTCACTCATCCATCCATCCACTCATCCTCCCACCCATTTACATTCACTCATCCATCCACCCACCCACCCATCCATTTACCCATCCTATAGCACCTTATTGGTATTTGTGTAACTGACGGTTTCTTCTCTGTATGACAGTAAATTTTATAAATACATAAATACATTTTATTTATGGATGTTTTTTTACAGTACAGGGTAACATGCAAAAGACAAACAAGATTCTAAAAGTAAGAGAAAGACAGTAAGCTATTGAACCACTGAATCCATCCATCCTGGTCGGGGTCTCTGCAGCGACAGTAAAATGCCCCCCATTAAGGGTTTCAGGGGGCAAAGAACAGAAAATAAAGCCTCCAAAAGGGCGATATCACAAGCAGGCTAATGAAGATTACTCTTCAAACCAACAAGTACTAGGAAAATGCAGCGTGATGTGCAGCGTGGGCTCATTAAGGAGCTAGCGTCTGCGTGGAGGCGAACTATAAAACATCCCTTTAAAGCCGCTTGCTTGCCGTGGCGTCGCTTTAAAGGGGATGGAGCTGAGCCAGCTGTGAGGTCACCACGCTGCCGCTCCTGACACACAGCACTGCACCGGCCAGCGCACTTATTAAACTGGACCCCGTTCAACTATTTATAGAGTTTGTAGCTTGTTTCCTGCTAAACATCCATTTAATTTCATCTTTCTTCATAATTTTAGGGTTTATGGCCCGCTGATGTCAGCATGCAGACAGATGCTGTGACCGGGTTCCTCGGTAGACCCACACCACTTCGGGGGGGGGGGCCCTCAAGGGGGGCGCTAAATAAGAAACGTGATACATACTTTTTCATCAAGGGAGAGAGATGTTGTGATTCCCGGAGAAGCGGTCGCTACAGTAACAGCAGCAGCCCAGCCGGCCCATTTATACTCTGTGACCCGCTCCTCTTGGCTCCCCTGGTCAAGCCCTTGGACAGGTGTGTTTGTGTGTGTATGCGTCTGTGCGTCTTTTTGCTCTGGGTACGCCACATATTCCCTGCAATGGACCAATATCCCTGTACTGCCTGGGATAGGCTTCAGCCCCCCCCCCCCCAGTGACCCAGTCCAGGATAAGCGGTTATGAATTGGATCCATCTTAAATTTCCCCTTGGGATCAATAAAGTCCTTCTTAATCTTAATCCACAGTCAGCGGTTCAGTGGTAACACTCTTACTTCACGCCTACAGGCTGTGGGTTTGAATCCTGCCGTCTGCCTGCTCTCCCTGTCTTCTCTGTGTATTCCTGCGCAATGCTCTGCTTTCCCTCACACATTTAATGGAATAGTGATACTTTATTAATCTGAATGGGGAAATTGTCTTCGCTCCTATCCTATCATGTTTTCTGAGGGACATATAGGTTGGGGGTCACAGCGCCGGGTCAGCCAGCATGCTGCATCCCTGGAGCTGGGGGTTCAGCCAATTGGTGTCTAATTTGCTCATTGTGGGGGCGCTGTGTCATGGACTGGAAGTCATCCAGGGTGTCCCCTGCCTTGTACCCTGTGCCTTCTGGAATGGGCAGTTCTAAGATGGATAAATGGAAATACAGATTAAGCACAGTGTTTCTAGGCAGGGCGGCTAGTCTGCTCCCCGCATGTGAACGGGAGGCATTTTACCTTGGCCTGTCAAACGCTGGCCCGTCACGACAAGCGAAACCAGGCCGGTCGAGGTAGCAGCTGATAATCCAGAGCAGTCTTTGCAGATGAAGACAGTTTACATCCTCAGCGCTGAAGCGGGAAAGCTGAAAGAGGCCTGGGCACTATGCTGGAGTCTGATATACTTTAAAGCACAGCTCTTTGTGGTTGGGAGAGGTCACTGAGGTTTTTTCTGCATCCCCAGAACTCTTAAAGTTCAAGGAACACTTGCTGTTTTTCCGACTGATACTTTTACAAAATTAACATTGCCGAGTTTCTTTGTCAGGCTCGTGGAAGTTGCCAGAAATCGTAGCTGTTTTTTTAGCTTGCTCCACTCCGGTTTCAAATCACCACTGGCAACGGGACAGTCTTCTGGTAAAAACACGCCCAGCCCTGTTATTTCCTGGTATCCCGGTCACTCCTTGGCCCTGGTGAAATGAGACCTTTGCATTCAGCATGGGTCTCTCAAGGAATCTGGGAATGCGAGTCCAACACAGCCCGCCAACAATGGGCCCAGAACCCAGGGTCCGTAATTGGCCAAAATAGTTGCTGAGCCGGCATCATATCCGGGTCTGGCTGCTGATCATTAGGCACAGCTTGGAAAACAATGAATAAAACAAATGTCACTAAATATTTTCCCAGGAGTAAAGCGTGCAGGCGACTTGAGCTTTGTGCAGCCATTTTCAGTTCTCTGCCATTTACTCATTTATTTAAATCTCTCTTTTTTAAAGTAGCCCCGTGAACAAAAAAGCCAATGTGCTGGTTTTCGGACAAAAATTCCATTGTGCTGCATGTGCAGTAGACATGAAAGGCAGCCCCGTGGGTCACGGGGGCATTTTCATACAGCTGTGCAGAATGGCCTGCTTCATTAATTAATTCGCTGACAGTTAATCACAATCTCCTCCTGACATCAGGAAAAGAAGGCGCGCTCTGTTCGCGGGTCAGCGCCGGCCGGCTGCCTGTCCCGGACCGGGCGGAGCCGGGCCTGCTGGAGCTGACCCTCCTCACACACTCCTCAGTGGTGGGGGGGGTTGCCCCCCTTTGCGGTTTCCTCGGTGTGGTGCTGGCCCCCACTCACCCTGTGAGGAACCAGGAAAACAAAACAAAGATCCCAACAAGCGACACCTTTCCTGGGCGCTCGCTTTTGCTGACATGCTCATTTCAGCCATTTTTACAACTGGACCTCTTTATTCTGTTGGTCCCCCACCCTCGGCCCTGTGCTCAGCCGCTAGCCAGAAGGGGCCCGTATTGTTGGTCTTGGTTTTGCTGGTTGTTTTTTTCTCTTGCACGGTAACCTGTCAGGTTCACGATGGTACTGCACTCTCATCCTGCCGGGGTATTCCCCCCCCCACCCCTCCGCCCTAAAGTGATGAAGAATAGGGGTGTGAATTTCCAGCAGAGTGTAACACAGCCATGCCAGCCCTTGGCATCGTTCTGCCCCCGCATTCAGGACAGTTGTAGCCACGCCCTGAATCAGCTCATGACATCAGAGGCAGGGGGAGGGGCAGTTTGGCGGGTGAGGAGGGGTGGGTCAGTTCTTCAAACTCCTTCCCGTGTAAATTGGGGGAAATGTGGGAAACTGGAAACAGGTGGAAACACAAGGACAATGCTAACGTCACTTAGCAGGAGACACACCGCCCCCACCACCCCCGTTTCACAGAGCTGCAAGGCCACACCGGGCTGGGCTGTCTAGGCCAGCAGGCGCAGGTGCCTCTGTAAGGCCCTAGCTTTTACTGACGGGCAGCTAGCAGGCCACCTCAGCAAGTTAGGGCCCGTGACACTGGCCGGTCGCCACCTGGCACCAGGTGGCTCCTGCCCAGCGACTTTACCTCTTCACCAGTAAGGACGAAAGCAGCAAGATTATCGTGAAACCAAATAATGACAGTAGCAGGCTTACCGATACCAGAGCATCATAATTCTGCATTAATAATTCATAAAACCTTTCCCTTATGACTCATTAGCGGGTCTGTTGGAGACGCGCTCCTTCGCGGCAGAAATAATAACGCTGAATGGAGGAGACGGCGTCTGCGGTCAGCTCCCCCGAACGCCTGGCAGACGCTCACCGGCTGCACGGCCGCACTCGCAGCCCTGACGTCTGACGGCGACGGGACGGGTTTAGTGGAGTGGGGGACGAGGGTCGGCACAGAGCCGGGGAGGGGGGGGACAATGAGAGCCGTCAGCAGCACCGCTAATTTACACCCCCAATAATGACTGGCAAGGCGAGATAATGAGTGGCCATCTGACAAGAATAGCAGCTCTGCCTTATCTGCCGCCATCCGCGGCTTGCATGCCTCACCTGCTTCTCCAAGGGCACCCCCCGTGTCACATGTCACCCCCGCAAAACAATAGTGGCATTGCCGGCCCCCGCTTCCTGACAAACACGCCAAATTAAATCCCTTAAATATGCAACAGCTATTGACGACTGAACCTATTTTTCTTTAAAGAGATTAGTCCGGCTGATGAATTTGACAGCATGATGATCTTTAAGCCCCCCTCCCTAGTACTCCAGTACCCCCCCCCAACCTCTCAGAGCCCCCATCCTTCTCGCTATCCCGTTAATATCTAGATCCTGCCTGCTGCATGGGAAGAATTGCATTTGCGGTACAACTAGAGTGTTTTTCTGTGCTGTTAACGTGTCTGCATTTGTTTATGTGTGTCTGTATATGAATACAAAGGTGTGTGTGTGTCTGTATATGAATACAAATATGTGTGGTGTCTGTGTGGGGGGGGCGCGTGGGGGGTCATGTGTATGTATTTACATAATTTCCTCAGAGATCAATAAAGTATTCTGAATCTGAATTAATATATTATATTGTGGGTACCAAATTTCCCCAGTTATTTTGACATTGTGAGGACTACCTGTGCGGAATCTGTGACTGCAATTAAGCAACTAAAAATGCCAAAAGTTCTAAAAGTTCTGTATTTAGTTTGGTGGCTTATGGTTAAAGTTATGGCTGGGTAGGAGATAAGGTTGTCATGGTTGGGATTAGGGTTATGCCCCTAGAAATGAATGGAGAAACCCCACAAATATGAATGTGTGTGTATGTCAGTGCACCCCCGCACATGCCAGGGAGGAGGTCTGCCTTTTCTCCAGCCTGTTTCCTCCGCCTAGGCCTTGTTGTGTCTGCTGATAAGCTAGGGCCCTTGGAGTTTGGAGGCATGGGTTGGGGGGGGTCACCCTCGCCAGACTGCAGCAGAAACAGCAGCCACTGTGTGTCACCTCAGCGCCCTCGCGCAGCTGGACTGTGGCCCGGGGTTTCATCACTTCCTTCTGTACGCCCACATGCGTGTATGTATTCGCATCTTTGTGGGGATGCTCCATTCATATCCATGGGCATAACCCTAATCCCAACAATGACAACCATATCCGCTACCCAGCCCTAACCTTGTGGGGACTGTACAAAAATGTCCCCACAAGGTAAAAAGTTACAAGTATTTATTATACAGTGGGGATTTCTGGTCCCCACAATGTAATAGTTACAAAAACACACACA
>JAODLD010000151.1:569598-580773 GCA_026781065.1 Mormyrops boulengeri | reverse complement strand
CCCCCCCCCCCCCCCCCCCCCCCCCCCCCCCCCCCCCCCCCCCCGAGACATACATGATACACTCAAGCTGTCATTGTGAGGTCTGCAGAACTGTGGGGTCGGTCTGTCGCCAAGGAAGCCGGAGGCTCGATGCATCGGGGACAGCCCCGGAGCCCTGCGCCGAGGACCAGCATGCGATAACGAGACCCATAAATATCTCTAATTGAAGAGGCACGCGCAGGAGACGCCAGCTTTCCCCCTTAAAGACACCTCAGCTTCACTGACCATGAATGATGCTGCTATTTAGCACGTAATTTCTCCCGGTGAGAAGAGTGGCCGCCTTTAATGTGATTATTAAAGGGAATGACTCCATCCGATCAGATAGGCCGGCATTTTAATTTGCCGCACATTTTCTCCTCTCTGCATTCAGCAGATTCCTCCAGGACGGGGAGCAGATAAACAGCCGTGTACATAGCTGATTACTGCTGTCTCTCCACGCTACTGAAGAAAACGGCGTACAACAGCCAGCATTGGGGGGACGTGACAGTGCATCGCTATGGTAAGACTGCACCTCCCCCCCAACACCTACTCCTGGCCTCCCATCTACAGCAGAGCCGTCCAGAGATACGCTACCACTCTCCACAACATTTACGAAACAATTATTTCTGGAATAAAATGCCTTCTCAGCGGCGGCCCCTAGCAGCCAAAGTGCTCCGTTTTTACGATAAAGCTCGCTCTCATCTCATAGATGACTTCTAGGTTATTGTATGCATTACGCTAAGTAAATAAAATATTTGCGTGAAGTGTTGCCAGCAGTCCCATCAGCAAAATAAGCAAGACATTAATTATGTTATAATCTCACTAAACGTTTCAACAATCACCTCCCTGCTGAACTTGTTTGGGGTGTTGGAATTTTATGCCTGACACTCCAACATCCATTGCTAAGGAGGTAATTTACAGAAAATACTACTTGAATTTGATTATATTATCAGCCTCACAATTAATGTAAAAAAATAAAACAGATAACCTCAGAACTGTATACTCTCCAGCAGCATTAATTGTCTTAAAATTATTCACACTTTGATTATAGATGGGAATTTACAGTGGGGATTTCTGTGTAGTTAACATGCACACAAAGCAATTTGGACCAGAACAAGATGGCTAATTTCTCTTTCTGTTATCTTAAGCAAAAAAAGGGTCAAACAAATTTAAAGAATAGCTTTAGCCAAACATGGTGGGATATACACAACAGACAAACTTGCCAAACATGCCGGGGTGCATGCAATGGACGCACTTACCCAAAACACCGGGGTACATGCAATGGACGCACTTACCCAAAACACCGGGGTACACGCAATGGACAGACTTACCCAAAACACCGGGGTACACGCAATGGACAGACTTACCCAAAACACCGGGGTACACGCAATGGATGCACTTACCCAAAACACCGGGGTACACGCAATGGATGCACTTACCCAAAACACCGGGGTACACGCAATGGACAGACTTACCCAAAACACCGGGGTACACGCAATGGACGCACTTACCCAAAACACCGGGGTACACGCAATGGACAGACTTACCCAAAACACCGGGGTACACGCAATGGACAGACTTACCCAAAACACCGGGGTACACGCAATGGATGCACTTACCCAAAACACCGGGGTACACGCAATGGATGCACTTACCC
Organism: Mormyrops boulengeri; assembly: GCA_026781065.1. Classification (NCBI taxonomy): domain Eukaryota; kingdom Metazoa; phylum Chordata; class Actinopteri; order Osteoglossiformes; family Mormyridae; genus Mormyrops; species Mormyrops boulengeri. Next base: position 579,098 of record JAODLD010000151.1, on the reverse strand, counting down.
AAAACACCGGGGTACACGCTTTTGTACTCACTTGCCAAACACACTTGGGTACACGCACCGAGCACACTTGCCAAAATGCCATGGTACACGCAACAGACATACCCACCAAACACACAGGGGAACAAGCAACAGGCACATTTGTGAAACACACCAGGGTACACCCTGGGAATCCACACAGTCCTATATAGAACGATACCTTCATGTTAATTCCGTTCATTCGTTTTTTTTTCTGGGTGACAGATTTAATTTGGGGCTGTGTTTTAGCGAACCAGGCGAATGAAATTGAATTTGCGGATGTGGCCCCGCGTGCCCATCGCTGCCATGTCAACAGCGGCATCTTTCATTTTTCCTCCACGCCGCTCAATAAATCAACACAGATCACAAACAGAGTTAAAGATGGGTAATTAAAAGCAAGTGAAGCTTCCTTCTGCCATAATCCAATCTAGCAGAGCTGTTCGCTGGTACAGCATCCTAATCAAGATGGCACTGCAACATAATCACGGTGGTGACAGTAGAAAAAGAAATATAACACTGATGATAATGACAATAAGAACAACAAAATAATAATGATGAGGAGGATGATGATGATAACATAAAGAGAAAGACCACCTCTCTATGATACATTAGTAATGACACATTCTACAAAACCAGAGTACCTAAAATGCTTAAAATGGCTGATTCAAACTGTGTATCTCAGGTCTCACTAACGACCAGCCAACCCCTCGCCCCCTTGATTTGTCCATCACCGTCACAACGCTGCGGTCGGCTCGCAGCTAGACCCAACACGGTGTGGGTTGGGTCAGAACCATGGGCCACCTACCAAAACCCAGAAAGGGTAAGTGACCCACAGGAGAATGTGCATCTGTGAGTGTATCTGCGTGTGTCTGTGAGAGTGCGCGTGTCTGTGAGAGTGCGCGTGTGCGTATCTGCGTGTGTGAGAGTGCGCGTCTGCGTGTCTGTGAGAGTATGCATCTGAGTGTATCTGCGTGTCTGTGAGAGCGAACGTCTGTGAGTGTATCTGCATGTGTTTGTGAGAGTGTGCGTATCTTCATATGTGAGAGTGCGTATCTGAGAGTGCACGTCTGTGGGTGTATCTGCGTGTGTCTGTGAGTGTGTGCGTGTGCGTATCTGCGTGTGTGAGTGCGCGTCTGCGTATCTGCATGTGTGTGAGAGAGCGCGTCTGAGTGTATCTGCGTGTGTCTGTGAGTGTATCTACATGTGTCTGAGAGTGCGTGTGTGTGTGTATCTGCATGAGTCTGTGAGAGTGTGCGTCTGTGAGTGTATCTGCGAGAGTGTGCGTCTGCGAGAGTATCTGTGAGAGTGTGCATCTGTGAGTGTATTTGCGTGTGTCTGTGAGAGTATGTGTGGGTCTGTATCTGCTTGTGACAGAGTGCGTGTGTGTCTGTGTGTGTATCTGTGTGTGTCTGTGAGTGCATGACTGTGAGTGTGCATTTGTATCTGGTGTTTCTTTGAGTGTATGTATGTGTGTTTTTCTTTTTGTAATTATTACAATGTGGGGACCAGGTTTCCCCACAATGTGTCAATAATTTTTTGATCCTCAAGTCTGTGACTGCAATCAAAAAACTAAAACTCACAAAAGACTTTTGTTTGGATACTTTTGGTTAAAGGTAGGGCTGGGTAGGGGTTAATGTTGTCATTGTTGGGTTTAGGGTTATGCCCATAGAAATAAATGGAGAGTCTTCATAAAGATATGAGTACAAATGTGTGTGTGTGTACATCTGTGAATGTATGTATGTCTGTGAGTGTATGTGTGTGTGAGGGGAGAATATGGCCAGGATACAGAGGACTGGGAATAAAAATGACAGCCAGCGGGGCCCCATCTCCGTCACCCGCTGTCACCGGCACTGGCACTGGCCCCCTCAGCTCAGACGTAATTAAACAATTAGTCTGTTTCAATTAGCACAACCTTTTTTTCTCTCCCCAACATGCCTTCATAGAAAAATTAATTAGTCAATTAGCCAATTAACATCTGAACAGGGCTTTGTGTTAACAAGCCTTTTACAAGCAGCGGTAACCCCTCTGTAATGACGGCGCTCTCTGTGCGTGCCAAGGGGCCCGGCGGGCAGGGGGCGACAGGGGTGGGCAGAAGGACCGGAGGCGGGCGGCGCCGCCATCTGGCCGGCGGACGGCTGCGCAGCATGACACGGCCCCAGAGGCACTGTTTATATGCTAAACAAACACTAAATAATCCCTGTTTACTTTATATCGACACAACGCACTTGTGCGTGTCGGCAGGGCTGTAATTACACAGCTACATCAGCCGCCAAAATAACGGCCATAGTATAAACTTTGTCAATAATCATTAGGAGCACTGCTGAATGATTCCAGCTCAGGTCTGAGAAAAACAGGCCCACCACATCCTCGCCAAATGCGCCCCCCCATCTCCCCTGGCCCTATCACTAAGTCAATCTGCAATGAGCACATTTGTCCTACAGGGCAGTCACGGCAAGCCACATCACAACTGGGGCAAAGGTCACAAAGGTCTCCCTGACCCAGAAGCTAGAGTTTCCAGGGTCTGTCTGGGCTTGAGGGGGCGGGACCTTAGCTAGCGACAACGTCCTGGTATCGGACAGGGGGCCAAGAATGGGAGCGTTTGGGGAGTTGGGGCCTTTGCTAATGACGACCTCCTCATGTCGGACAGGGGCCCCAAGACCAGAAGCGTTTGGGGGGGGGGGGGTCGGCTACGATTTACAACCTCCCAGAGAGTAGCAGTTTGCCGGCTATTCAGGGAACAGGAGGCTTTTCACAATGTTTATTTTCTCGTGCCATCTCTAAACAATCCCTTAAAAGGACACACAGCTGTTTGGGGAATGTTTGCACACCCAACTCTGCTGGCCTCCCTTCCCTTCTCCATGGTAACCCCCATCCTGGCCAGATAGCCGCGGCAAGTGCTCCTGGGAAACAAGTGCCGAGTTCTCCCACCGGACGCCACGTTGCTCGTAGTAACCCCCCCTCCTCCGCCCTGCTCTAGACGGAAGTTCGACCTGCTCTCATGTCCTCATCACACATGACATTATAACATTGTCACATGGCACATGCCGGAAAGGCCCAGAAAGCGAGCTGTTAGGGTGGGGATTAGCAGCACCTCCAAGAGACACACAGACACATTTCCTCAAAGTTACTGCGGCAAATATCTGAAAACAAAATAGAGGTGGGGGAGGGGCAGAAGAACAATATCACACACAAGATCCAGGCCAAATGTCATGGGGACTAAAACACGTGGCCTTGACCCGATGCAGCCAGCTATGCTTTAAAAAGCCTCATAAAATATGCCCCCGCCCAATCCGTCATCACAGAGTTTCGAGTTTTCCGTGTAAACAGCCGTAAGTCTTCGCCTTACATGGGCAGGCCCCGTGCTACAGGTTAGCCTTATATATTTAGGGTAAATACTCACCGATAATTACCTGCATCAGCGCCCATTGAGAGACACACCTATGTGCCGTGCGGCCTGTTTACGGCGACCTTTGTCCCGGTGCTTTAAGATAAAAGCGGGACATAAAGAGTGCTGAGGGATCCATTTAATGGCCGCGGGCGTCTGGGCACTTACTGCCCGCCGAGTGTCATTTTTCTTTCATATCCTCTCCTCATATCCTTTTCCTGTCCATCCATTTGTGGGGACCCTAAAGAGGAGTACATGGTTATTAGCCTGAAGAGAGGAGAAAGAGCAAGGAAAACATGAACATAAATGTATCATATATTGCATTTGCCTGTCATTATGTATTAAATTCCTTGACCAAATAAGCTTCTTCTCTGGACAGTATGAAATTAGCTTGCCCTATATATGGGTATATACAGCAGGGCTTGGTCAGCCCCCCGACCGGATAGAGTTTAGCCACTCACACAACACATTTAGCCGATGCGTTTGCCCAAAGTGACGTACAAGTGAGGAAAGCTTTGGGTCATAGATCAGGGTCAGCCAGCGTCCAGTGTTCCTGGAGAAGCCGGCATCTAATGGCTTTGCGCAAGGGCCCAACGGTGATTTGATTTCTCAGGATTCGAACCCACGACCTTCCTAACATGGGCACAATGTCTTACCCCTGTCCATATGAGTGGCTGGCTGTAAGACACTTTTCATCATTTTATTTTAAAATCATGTTCAAATCCTTCTCATTTCACTGACTTACTTCATGTTTTTGGATTTCAAATTAATAATTGAAAACATCTGGCAATGTGAGTCATGTAATAGCGTCTCGCATAATGAAAGGCGATGAACTTTGGTGCAGAACAGGAGCAGAAGGATGAGTCTGAATGCATCTTAGCTGGTTAACTGTTATACTGGAATATAGATACATCATTATGGGATGAGGTAATGTGTTTATATGGCAGAGACTATACTCCAAAACCTATAATGTATCGCATAAATCAGCCATGCAGCCAGACTCGTCAGCATAACATTTAACTGTTTCAGTTATCAGATGTGAGAAAGATTCTTTGCCATTGAATTTCTGTCCCCCCACTATCTAATTATCCTCTGTCATGTGCCATTAAAGGTGATGTCGATATCGATTGGATAAGACAGCCATCAAAAAGACATGCAAGTTCCTACAACGCATGTCATTTTTCAGGGTCTCCTTACGGGTGTCAGTACGCGTAAATGAAAGGCAAACTTCAGATTTTCTTTAGACAGTTATTAATAAAAAAAGAAGTGGCTGTTGCACCTTTAAGAGGACCATTCATAGCCGGGTTTCCAGGAAGCAGATGGATCTTCACAGCTTTCCTCGGCACGGCTGGAAGGAGACTTGGACTCTGCTGGATTCTAGCCCTCTTTCTTCATCCTGTATCTGGAACCTTATCAAATGGATTCCCTGAAACGGACCCCCGGGGCTTCCGAGTCAGCCTTAGTCACAGCGGCCCACTCGCTCCGCTCCCAGCATCACTGCTGTATCCAGCTGCATCTGTTCACCTGTAGGGGGCATGCCGTGAGCACCAGTCAGGCCCTCGAGCTGACAGCTCGCACATTAGCGGCCCGTGTGGGTCACGGACTCCGTCGTTCCAGAGGTGTTGCACGAGGACGCTGGGCAGACATTTAACGTGAGCAGGGGGTGCACTTTAAAACGACCCCATTATGAAACACGTCGGGGTCTCGGTGTGAGAATCACATACACAATTTCACCCAAATACTTGGAGGATTTAGACAGATTGACATCATGGAGCATGTCAGTCATTATCCTGTATATCAGTTATCCCACTGTATGTCAGGTATTACACAGTATATCAGTCTTCCAACTGAATGTCAGTGGTTATATAGCATGTCTTTCACAATGCAGAATGTCAATCATTAAGCAGTATATAATTCACATAGCATGTCAGTCACACTGAATGTCAGTGGTTATATAGTTGGTCAGTCACAATGCAAAATGTCAGCCGTTAAGCAGTATATAATTCACATATCATGTCAGTCATTATACTGAATGTCCGTGATTATACTGCATATCATATAGCTGTTACACAGCCTGTCTGTCATTTCACTGCATGTCAGTTATGTACGTTTTTTTGATGATTTTTGAGCTGAGAGACAGCGTCAGCTGGCAAGTCCTCCGTCCAGCAGGGGCAGAAGACACCAATGGAAACCACCCCCCAGGACTGAGAGGCACCATCACCCAGGTTAGGATCATGGTTTAAGAAACTGAGTTAGTCAGGTACAAACTGCCGCCAAGCCTAGTACAGGTGGATCCCTTAACCTGATGACGGAGCTGACTCAGTCACCTCCTCCGCTGGGCTCTCCTGTCTCCCCCCCCCATTATTAATGTCTCAGCGCCGGCAAACAGACGAGCACTCCCCTGCCAAGGGGAACAGTTTGTTCCCATTTAACGGTAAACATCCGAATTTATCTCGCCGGCCCGCTTCACTGCTCCGCTCGTAAAAGCCCGCCGTTTGACATCAGCGCGGTGACACCGGAGAGGCAATTACCCGCGGGCCCGCGCTTTCACTGCCGGCAACCTGCCGCGTCCAAATAAACAATTACGCGGCGCTGCGTCGCCGTCAAGAGGAGCGTTTACACGGCACAGCTGCCGGGAAAGGTCACGGCTGCGGAGGCGACGTCGCCGCTGGGGGCGGCGCGTCTTTTTAAATCTGGATAAAGATAGTAACCCTTCCGCTTCCTTGGCCCCAGACTCGCGGCCCTCTCCGGATGATCCCGCCGTCGGAGGCAGACTGACAGCTGACATTCTGAGCCTCTCTGGATAGACCCCCCCCCAGCCTTTTGGGAAGAAGCGGCGGGCTGGCTGGGACCCCCTCGGTGTGCGTGCACGGGTACATCTCCATATCTCACTGGTGAAGAAAAAAAGGCCAGCAGCGCAGGGACGGAGCGCTGACAGGTGCAGGGAAGGCTTCCTCATGCCCCGACGTCGGCGCTGTGACCGGTGGCCTGGACAGACCACCTGCCCCCCGGCAGCACCCCGGCTCTCTCTCTCCCCCTCTCTATTTCTTTTCAATGCGCTTCAATTTAAGCTACTTACGAGACTTCGCCGTGTATCCCTATTACATAAAAAAACAATAATAACGAAGGCTAACGTTTAATAAAGGAAATGTGAGGGGGGATATGGGAGATAAAGTTTTACATTTACAACAAATCATTTTTTTTTTGTTTTAAAAGTTTTCTTTTTCGTTCTCTCGCCCCCTTACCCCGTCTCTGTCTCCTTCTGTCGGTCGCATTTACGGACCGGGATCCCGGTTCCTGCTGATTCCGCAGTCATGCGATACCGCTGCGCTTGCGCGGTTCGTACCGCGTTTTATTCAAATGAATCTCCACACCTGTTTATTCATACATCACTTTAGGAAAATTGTGACCACGTCAAAATTTGTAACTTAGGTTTTGGAGCAATATAGTAAAGTAAAAAAAGACAGAAATTAGACACTGAACGTTCAACTAGGAGCAAGATGAATACATCCTCACGTTTAATGACTGTGTTAATTCGCCTTTGCAAATTGACTAAATATAGTGCATCGGACAGAATTTAATAGAAAGTCAATTTGTCCCTTATAATTTGATTCAGTTTAAAGAGTGAGAATCTGGTAGAACACTCAGAACCTACAATCATCTGTTTTAAAAGCCAAGCATTTAAAGAAGAAAACTCAAATGAGTAACCTAACCTTCAACCCTTAATGGCGATGTAAAAAACAGCCTATCCACTTACACCACAACAGGAAACACGCTCACTTTCACAAACGTCAGGATGTTTCAAACATGCTCACTTCAAAAGTCGATCCATTTGGGGCATAAAGGAAAATGCCACCAATAAAGCAAAACCAATTATAAGCTGCTTCATTTCAGTAATTGTTTTATTTCATACTCTATTTGCCAAACCCGTCCTCCATCCTCAGTCACAGGGAGACGCAGGGGGAGAGTCTGTATCGTGCTCTCACACAGCAGACGCACTAATAACTTTCTGCTTTTCCCCTTTATTTCATATTTGCTTGCCAACCCTAAAAAACAGTAGGAATTAAATTACGCTTTCATTTCATACAAGAGCCCATGCAAAATCCATTCCACCCATATGTTTATCAAATTTTCACTCGCCTTAAATTGGGATTTATAACTTAAACAGCCTCGTTTCGAACAGGAAGTTACTTCCCGACACAGGCTGCGTCTCCGATTGCTCTTTCAGACGCGGGGACGTAAGTGATCGTGTCGTTGAGTTAATAAAAATGCGTCCGGTGCTGGGGAGATTCCGCGCAGCAGTAGGGGCTGTTTGCTTCTGTACGCCGGGGTACGTGCCGCCTCCTCTCCTTGAGCGGTACTTAATGGTTCTGGGGGTGAGAAGGGCACTCAGCAGACAGGAGCTGGCAGGGGTGTGTGCGTTAGTGAACGCGCGCACTTCTTTATGTGTGCTTGTGAGGTGTCAGCCTTTTGCGTTTTTAATGGGGGCGCTCTCTTGCAGCACCAGATGCTGGCCCTGCTGGCCCTGACAATGAAACACATTCAGTTATGACATCAGTAGTCGATTTACGGTAATTATTTCCAATGCCTTTCGACTTCGGTACTTGTAGCATCTTGCGCGGGTGTTTTCGCTTGAGTGTAATACCCAGAGTGTCCTGTGCTCGCGCCATCGAGTCATGCATGGGGTGAAGGGTTTGTTTGGGGTGCTACGTGTCCTGCTCAGCACCATTGCCGGGCTCCAGCTGGCGGGCGTCACGGATATGATTGGCTCATACGAAACGGGGAAATGGCATCCGTGCCGTGGCGAGAGCCCAATGCGGTTCACAGAGGGCCAGCAAGCCTGCTGTCAGAAGGCAGGCTGAGGCGATACAGGGCTGAGGAGGAGGGCAGCCCCCCTGCAGAGGCAGGCTGGGGTAACCCTCATTCTGGGGAGGTCATCGAGGGAAACGTGCGTCTCCCCATGTTCAATCCGGCATGTTTTTTGGAGCAGCGTCGACAGGCAGTCTGATCAGACTCTCGGATAAACACCGCGATCGATTGTCTCTGGTTCGGGTCTGACCTGTGGATCGTTCGGAAGTTGCCTCTATGGTTCCGCCTCTTCCGGAGCGAGGGACCGCTATCGCGGGGTCGCCACCATGGGGCCGTCACAACCCCCCCCCCCCCTCGCCGATTCCAGCCACTCAGATTGATCTATTATAAAGCCAGCAGATAAGAGGCTTCCTGCTTTCCTGCAGATTGTGCTGGGCCTGTGCAGTGAGATTAATAAGAAATCTGGAGTACAGGGTGTCACGGACGGGCGGCCGGGGCAGGGGAGAGCAAGACAGGAAAGTAAAACCCAACTTATCTTTCTATTGGAAAAAGTCTCTACGAGGAACCAGGGCTCTCAATGTCCAGAGACAGCCTCGGGCGACGTGGCGGCTGGGGATTTTTGGCCATCGGAACACTCTGGAATGAGACATCAAGCCCTGGACGATACCGAGATGAATGAGGTCATTGTCGGCAACTGATGACCCTTTTCTTGCCTCTGAGAACAGCCTCGGATTCAGACCCGGAATCGTTTTAGTGGCCGATGCGGCGAACATCCCCCCGATGTTCCCCCTCCCTCCCAGTCTCCCGGTGAGAGATTTCCGTGGGGAGCCCGTCCCCGGTGCATCTTCATCATCAAAGTCAAACACTTGAGAAGACCGACATTAAGCATGCGTGTCAGCGGCGGGCTCCACGTGCGAGCCGCTTAAGCCAGGCCCCTAATAAAAGATGCATCCATACATATTCATGATAGGGATCTAGTAATTAGTGAACCCCCACCCCCCTTCATGAATATTAATGAAGGCAGCCTGGCAAACAAAGACGTTGGCAGACCGGGGCATTATCCATTAACGCGGGCAGCCGCGTGTGATGCCGGAGATAGCCGCCCTGCCAGTCAATCCAGACTGGACCTGCTCGTGGGGAGGGGGGGCCTCCACTCCAACGATCCCCGAGTTATGAAGTGCAATGCTTACATCACTGTTGCATCAGAGGTGTGCTGCTTGCACCAAAACACCTTAAGCCCGGCACCATGACTCGATGGGGGGGGGGGGGGGGGGGGGGGGGGGGGGGGGGG
>JAODLD010000151.1:544082-554412 GCA_026781065.1 Mormyrops boulengeri | reverse complement strand
CCCACCCCCTCACTTATCTCCAGGGGAAATTTTTTAAGTTCAGCACGACACCTGTATAACAAGAATGCAATATTTCATAATGTGCATCAGTACCGTGATGTACACCCCACAGTTCTCGTTAATGAAAGGACTTTTTAAAGTTAAACTTAAAAAGAAATGGATTGTTAAACGCTGGTTGCATAACGGTTTGTCATAAATTAGGCATATCATAACAACAGGCCAACTTGGCAAATCTCAAGCAAACTTTATATGAAGTTGTACCACAAAGAAATAGAACTCCAATTGTATTACAGTGGTGTCTATGTGTATTATAGTGTATGATATATACACACACACATTTATACATGTATAATATATACATATATATTCATATACACTCACTTATACACCATGACCTCAATTGGATAAATGGCCAGAGTATGTCTATATATGCTGTGTGTATATAACAGGAAAGTTTTAGCAAACTGCAGTATTTGCTTTCAGTTACTCATAACCCAGCCTCACCTTTTGGTCAGGAAATGAGGAAGACGGTACGGGTTTTAAACTACCTCACTGTATTGTCCGGCTAGACTTTTAACATTTATATTCAAATGTCTTCACATACACTGCTTGTCTACTAATGTCATGACTTAAAAATTACCAGCAGGTCGGTTGAATGTAGTTGGGTTGCTGTGCATTCATTCTTTTTTTTTATTTTTGTATTTTTTATAAATCATTTATATGATTTCCCTATTGTTATGCTATGTGTGTAATTTATAAATTACAAATACCAAAACTTGAACATTATACTTTACCAGTTCTTGGGCGAAAGTCTGCAAACAGCCATTATTTGTATATCAAAGCTACTTAACATACAGAAACTGTATTGTAGGTGACATACATATTGATGCATGACAGAAGCCTTAAAATGAAAAAAACCCACCTCATCAATAGTTTGGAAACTTCTTGTAGCTCAATATATCATCAAGTGATGTTAAGATGTAAGAGAGTAAAACTGAGGGTGTTAATGAACTGTACAGACATGACGCACCGAGACTGAGCGTGTAAATGTACAGTACAGCCACGACGCACTGACACTGAGGATGTAAATACATTGTGTAGCCATAACGTGCTGAAACTAAGGGTATAAATACACTGTATGGCCACAACTCACTGAAACTGAGGGTTTAAATATACAGTACAGCCACAATGCACTGAAACTGAACGTGTAAATACACTGTACAGCCATGATGCACTGAAACTAAGGGTGTAAATACACAGTACGGCCACAATGCACTGAAACTGAGGGTGTTAATACACTGTATGACCACAATGCACTGAAACTGAAGGTGTAAATATACTGTAGAGCCACAATGCACTGAAACGGAGGGTGTAAATACACTGTACAGCCACGACGCTATGAAACGGTGTAAACACACTGTACAGCCACAACACAATGAAACAGGGTGTAGATATACTGTACGGCCATGACGCACTGAAACTGAGGGGGTGAATACACTGTACAGCCACAATGCATTAAAACTGAGAGGTTAAATACACTGTACAGCCAAGACACACTGAAACAGGGTGTACATACACTGTAAGGTCATGATACACTGAAACAGAGGGGGTATATACACTGTATGGCCACAACACACTGAAACAGGGTATACATACACTGTACAGTCATGATGCACTGAAACTGAGGGGGTAAATACACTGTACTGCCAAGGCACACTGAAACTGAGGGGGTAAATACACTGTACTGCCAAGGCACACTGAAACAGGGTGTACATACACTGTACGGTCATGATGCACTGAAACCGAGGGGGTAAATACACTGTACGGACATGCATCTTCATCCCAGTCGCTTAGATTCCCATGTGGCCCCAGCATGGGCCCATCCATTTCAATTAAAACCCTGTTTCACTTGAGAAGTCCTCAATTTTTAAACGGGAAAATGACCGTATAATTATATTATAATGAGCCACGGGTGAATTTCTCAATGCATTTCCTCCTTGAATAACCATTGAAAGGAAGCAGAGAATAACAAAAGAATGTATCTTTGACACGATCGCGGACTATAATTTCAAAGGATGCCGGTATCCAGTCATCTGCTATTTAAGGGAACACAGCTTTGTGGTTTTCGAGTTTTCCTTTTTCACACAGGCATTTGTTCATTTAAAGAAATCTTCGGATGAAGGATGAGTCGTCCTCACGGTCGGCATGTTTGTTACGCTAGCAGTCTGTCCTTGCGGTGTCCAGCACTCGCCAGCAATGCGGACAAACTGAAAGAGGATAAACGGCCAGTGGGAGCAAATGTGCTGGGGGGGGGGGTGGCAGGTCAGTGAGCGCCGGAGAGGAAATCCTTCGCTCCGTCCCTCAAACACAAGCGGCATGGACGCCAATACACACGACACTTAAATAAAGACGGCATCGACCTTTTGCTCTCACGAAAACCACCACGCTGTCCGTTTTCACCATTATTTATACACACAAATGTTTATTTCCTCACCAAAGACTCTCGTCCGATCTCTTATCCCCATAAACATGCTGAAGAGGAGGCATTTTTCTATAAAGTATTAAATCTATAAACACAAACAGCGCAACCTTTACCAGAGTGGCCAAATCGACAGGAATTTAAAAAGCGATTTCTCTGATGTAAATAGAAGCCTCAGTTGAGTCGAACCACCCCTTTGGGGGGTGTTCTCAGCTGCTCAAAGCGGTCAGGTGGCAGGAAGGGGCCGGGTGAGAGGATGCGCCGTGTGTTTCCTTCAGCACGCCGCGATGCCACCGGGGCAAGCTGCGACAGGAAGGAGGCTCGCAGAGCACACAGCCTTTCCTGGAGATCTATACCACGCTGATCATGTTGCCGGAGAGTTAGGTCGGGCCACCTCCCTGCCCTGGGGCCTGGTGCTATATCACCTGCTCCTTGACAGCCTGAGTGTCTAATTCTCAAATCAGACATCCATTACAGAATAATAGGGCTGCATTGAGGGTTTGAGTTTCCCTATGGGGGATTAGGCTGTGATAATTTATAATCCATAACTTGGATGTGAAGTAATTCACACCCCTTCCTCCATAATGGCCCTGTCACTCAGAGCGGCCTGACAAGCGAAACAAACAGCCGCGCATGAAAGCTTGCTATTTTTCTTTAGTTGTTGCCCGAGCCCGAGTCACGCAGTGTGAAGGCGAGAGCTTTTCCCGTGAGGCTGACACGCAGCGCCCGCCTTACCTGCGTGTTCGTGTGCATGTGTGTGCGTGTGTGTGTCTGCACGTGTGTCTGTGTGTCCCAGTGTGCAGCCACACCGGCGCAGAATCACACCGATTTGTCAGGACCAAGTGGAGTTCACACAGGAGAGGCACATGTGGTAAATACACACAGTATATAAATATAAATGTACGCTGTGAGGCTGTACTGTATAAGCGCTCACGAGATGGCTGTATCAATACTCGGCATGCGTGCGCGTGTGTGGTGTAAGTGCTGTACATATGCATTTCTGTGAGGAATTAAAAGGGTTTTGTTGTTCTAAGTGTCCCTCATTTTCAGCAGCACACACCGCGAATTCCCAGCTTAACCTTAACCTTAAACCCCAAAGGCACTCTGCTCAGTTTCAAAGAACAATCTGCTTCTGTGTGTGTGTGTGTGTGTGTGTGTGCATGTGCATGTGTTTGTGTGTGAGTGGATTATGTTTATATTACATCATAGAGACCAAATGTCCCCCACGAGGTGATAAAGACCTGTTATTTTGATATTCTGGGGTCCATTTTTCAGGTCCCCACAAAGATCTATGAATGCAATCAAATAAGTAGAAATGACATAAGTATCATATTTTGATTGTTTACTTATGGTTAAGGTTAGGGCTGGGTAGGGGTAGGAGTTAAAGTTGACATTTTTGGGATTAGGGTTATGCCCATAGAAATGAAAGGAGACTCCCCCACAAGGATATGGGTGTCTCTGGCTATCTGTATGTGTATATTTATGTGTTTGTCTGTCTGTGTCCGTGGTCCCCCGCCCGCCCCCCCCCCCCCACATCCCGGTTCCTGCCCAACCTGCTGCGTTCAGGTTCCTGAGTGACACTTGAGATTTAGACCTCAGCGGCTGAGTCACAGTCAGCAGCCGTGATTCCCGAAGACCCCGACGTTTCCCCCACCGGAGGTCAGTGGGTTCTGCGCCGGGCAGCCGTGGTGCAGCGACCGGCCATATAGCTGCGTGTGGGCTCTCATACGCCGACAGCAGGTGGCACAGTGATTAAGGACCTGGACTTGTAACCGAAATTGTCGCTCCCAGGGGAGCATGCTGGAGTACCCCTGGGGACGCCACTTAACCTGAATTGCCGGAAGATTCCGCGATGTAAATGGATTAAAGGAACAAAAACGCAGCATATGTATGTCACTGAGGAGGCGTTTAGTGACAAAATGATGTCGTTTGCCGGAGTGTGTTAGGGACATGCTCAAGGTTAAATACTTTATCATAGAGCAATAATAAAAGTATGATGTTTATTTACTGATACTGAATTGGACTCTCGTGTCACTCCTACAGGTGATGTAGGAGTCCCAGGGCCATTTGCACCATCCTCCATGGAGGTCCTACAGAGCACGCTTGCGTTTTCCTTCTCCCGCCGCCGGCACTCCTGCAGCTTTTCCGAAAAAAAAAGCCGGGCGCTCGAATGACGGTGGCCTTCATCTGGGGGGAAACGTCTCTTTCCCCAAGCGCGAGCCGTCAGGGACGGGCGCCAGGCAGGCCGACGAAATCACCGAGATTCATCTCGGCTGGGGAATCCACGCTGCGTTTCAGGCGACTCTGTTTAATGCACCCAAACGATACCCCAAGCTGCCAAGGTGTATGATTTTCCCAGGCGGCCGACGTTTCTGAGAGTCTCACCGCTGCAGAATGGCTTCTCTGTGGATCCGTGCGTCGACTGAAAAAACAGATGCCCTCTGATATCCGCCTTAAACTTCAGTTATGCCGCCATTTGGGTGGAGGCCCCTCCCACTCCTCCGACAGGTTTGTCACAGCCCTTTTAAAGGTTTTGGAAGTGTCCTCAAGGGTCTCCTAAGCTCCACGGCGCATTGTGGCTGCCTAAGCGAGCAGGAAAGCACGTTTGTAAAAACTCTGGCTGCGCTTTGTCATGTGACTGACGCCAGATTGCGAGTGGCCGGCCTGGCATCGCCACATTAACTATGCGCTCTTGGGGTCGTGTCAATTCTCCTCCAAAAACTGATGTGCGATCTGGCATCTCAACAGAGAGCGATAATATTGCAGCCTCATCAAGGCACTGTCCCCTTTACCAGACAGTGACACTTTGCATTTCATGCTACCATATTTCCTGTTTTAGTCATTTCTTTTATCTTATATTTTTCCAGATATTTATCATTTTTTTTGCCATATTATCTATTCCAGCCATTCCTTCTATTTATTTCATATTTAACCCATAAATATATACCTCTGCATTTCCTAGTCATATGTCGGCTCTGGTGCTGTGAGAGTGCCTCTTATTGTTTTGCGCTGTCTAATCCTGTTACCTGTTACATGTTACTGTTAGATGGAGGGAGCAAGAATTTCACCGGTTGAGTACTGCTGATATAGTTGGGAAATTCACCTTTACATGAGTGAAACTACGCAGAACAATTTAGGGGGGTGGTGAGGGGGAAGGTATAAGAATGGTTTTTGTCATCTTTGTCAATGGGGGGTGACGTCCACATCTCAAGCCCCAGCAACCACCAGCAGCTTCTTGCAGTGATAGGCCAGGCTTCTGCAGGTTGTTGTTGCGCTGAAGGCCCCTGATTCAAGCCAATTTGGTCAACGCAGGGTTAGCCAATTTTGTGTGTGATTTACTAGGGTAGGTTTGTAATTGGACGGTTGCTGGTTTGAAGCAGAGCAATATCACTGTTAGGCCCCTGAACACCCTGCATTTGCTCCAGAGGATGGCTGCAGTGACTTAAAAGCATACATTTCTTTGGATAGAAGCATCTCTTAAATGATCTGCAGCGAGTAAAAACACTCTTCTTGCAGGACGATGGTAAACTCCACGCTGGGGTATGAGTGTGGCTAAATCGCCATTGCCTGTGGATGATGCAACCGCACCATTAACATGGCTTTTTATGCTGCTCTGGATAAACAAGGACCAAAAGCTGGAATCAAACCGGTCATGTGACATGGTGCCTACTTACGCCGATGTGCAGAGCCTGGCGCTTTAATGTGGACGTTCTTTAAGAAAAAAAGACAGATGGTCCCCATAATGTAATATATATACACACACACTGCCACTTAAAATGTGTCCCTAACAACTTCAAAGACCAGACCCAAAAGAAAGTTCTTCACAAGCTTCTCCACACACGCGCACATACAGACACACACACACGCGCGCGGCCTGCCTATTCTGAGCGCCTCCATCAGGGAGGGGATCAGTGTGTCAATCTGTCACACTACCTGACGCAGCAACAGTGTCAATGTTCTGCTAAATGAAAGACATTAAGCTTTTAAGTCCAAAAACACAGGCGAAAATGTCATTAGGCGCAGACGAGCGTTCCTGCTTACGTGACGTTGTTAAAAAAAAAAAAAAACACCCGGAACTAAAGAGGGCGCCGATCCCGCCGTACCCGCGGGCTACGAAAACCTCAGGTTTTAATCAGGTTGAACTCTTACTTCAACAGACTCCCTGAGAGACAGAAAATGCTCTGGCATGAAGAGGACGCAATGCAGCCAACTTCCTCGCAAGACAAAGCGCAGGAGCGCCGTGCATGACAGCAGCAAGCGCGTCTATGTCTGCGTGTCTGTGTGTGTGCGTGTGTGTGCATACGTGAGTGACATCACTATTGAGTTACTCCATTATTCTCTCATTCCATTGTTATTTCCTCTTCTGAGAGAGAAACTGGTCAGATGTTGGTGTCCCTGATGGACATTCCCTCCCGCCTTTACACACCTGACCGGAGGTGTGGTCGCTGTGTGGGTACCGGGCCGCAAGCGGACCCCCTCCCTCCCCCGCATCTGTCTCAGCTCCATGACCCGTGCATAAATAGCATCGCTTCCAGACAAGCGCAATGTCACAGCAAACCTACCTCTTGAGAACTGAGCACTGTTTACTTGCATCTCGACAAGCAGTGTCAGCAACACGCTTTTCTGGTTTGTTCTTTATTTCTTGGGTCCTGAAGAGCTCCCTTTACCATCCGTTCTCTTCCCAGCTGCATCTTTCCCATGAGAGCTTGGGAAATGCATCACGGACGTCGGATTTCTGCACCACTACTCGCCAATGGGGCCTCAGGGCAGGATGAACTGTTAAGTTAATGTCTTTTCGACGTGATCGACCTTTGACCTCTGTCTTTATTGATTAAGGCACTGGGCAGCTTAGACAAAGGGGTCTGAATGAGCCCTCGACAGCAACAGGTAGACGTTTCCTCCATACCTGCACGGGAAAAAGCCATTTCAAGAAGAGGAGTTGCAAATCTATCATTCAAACCAAATTTAGGATGTCATCCTTTACATATATTCACACAAGAGGGTGTGACCTTGGTTCGTTGTTGCACACAAACACATGGCAGATGGAAAAAAGACAGAAGAATCCTGTTTTTGATTCAGATTCTGGTGGCTGTGGAAAGCTCCGGCAAACGTGTCCCTCCAGGTAAAGCACAAAGGGGCCGGCAGGTGTCCCCGAAAAGGGATCCGCCTTAAAGATTCCCAGATATAAAAGCTGACACCTGTCATCCTTTGTGCCGGTGAGTCGCACATGAGAAAAAAAACACGAGTTGGGGGGGGGCACTGAATTATTTTATGACTGTACAGTGTGTGCGAGTTCAAACCACCTTAAGAGGGCGCCGGGGAGAGGTGACCCCTGCCAGCGCCTTTTGTCAGGCATCTTCTGCTACTGTGGCGGCTCTTTTTTTCTCGGGCTGGTTCCCACATAAATAAACAAAGCGGCTCATTGTATCGCGATGTCGCCGCACGTCAGTCCTGTTCGGAGATCAGTTTGTCAAAAGTCCCTGTGGTGAAATGGAAAATAAAGATCTCTCTCTCTCTCTTGCTCGCCCGTCCGCTCGTTCTCTCGCTCGCCCGCTCGCGCCCTCCCCTCCCTCCGGCTTGTCAGCTGCCACTGGCCTGACGCCTCCTTTCATGTTCTATGCTTGGCCTGAGCTTTGAACATTCGTTTGATTCCTTTAAGATAATAGCTGGTTAGCTGTCAGAGAGGGGATGATCAGTTAAAACCTTAATCACCGCCTGTCGACTCGCATGACAGTTATTTTATTTTATTTTTTTCACCCCCGCGCTCTGCTTCCAAAATTAATCCCATGACCAACAGAACAGCAAACAACACAGGGCGAGTGGGGGGGGGGGGCGTTCAGTGTTCTGTTTTGAATGCGTCGTCAAATTGGGCGCAACACACTGTGATCCCCCCGGTGGGTGACTCGGGAACAGCTCAATGCCCCCCCGGACCGCTGCTGCCAGAACGTGTCTCTCCCTCCACTGTCACGCTGCCTCAGAATCACCCTGATCTTCACCGTCTGACAGGACATGACGGTCTGGTGGCACGGTCTATGCCTGACGGTTTGGGGTGGGGGGGGTGTAACCGGCCCAGGGAGGGCCTTGATCACATCGAAAGGGAGCAGTCAACTTCAGACGTGGGATGTGACGCCGCGAAAGGGCAGAAGTGTGGATGAAAGGTCGAGCCAGAACCCAGCGCCTGCTCCGCAAGAAAGGTACCATCGCTCTTTTCAGGAACCAGAGGCATCAATTAAGGAAATGGGGCTGCTTTGCCATTTATACGGCACCTGTCAGCCCCTGTTGACACTGACATGTCCCATGAGGGTGCAACATACATGAGTTGCATCAGACCGAAGCGTCCGCTAAGCGTCTCCAAAAAATATAAACACGATCGACCCTTTGGGCCCCACGTGCGATTCTGTCTGCGGGGTCCCCAGTTCCCAAGGGTCAAGTACTGTCTCCCAGCAAAGCGAGTGTTGCCTCGTCCAATGGGGGGCCTCCAGGGCACCCCTCGTCGCCGCCCCCCCGGGCTGATTCCACACGCCAGCCATGCTGACCTTTCGTTTCTTGCCCCGCAGCAAATGGAATCGCCGTGCTTGGGGGTTTGCAGGGGCCACCCCTAGACCATGCATAGAATTCCAGAGAGCTGGCAGGTCAAAGGTCACCTTCAATCACAAAAGGGGAGCAGAATGAGGAGCAGGCTCTCCACACTGAAGAAGGCAGGAGCAGAATGTTGACTTGAGGGTTTTTTGCATCGCAGGCTGTCGACCTCCATCCTGGCGATGAAGGTGTGATAATAATGTTTTTTTTTCTAATCCTGCACCCTCCTCTCTGCACCATTTATTTGGCTCCATTAATGGGTGTATATCGATATGTACAGATGATGGTGTGGATGACTCACAGTGAGGCCCCATGCAGCACTGCTACAGCTAGTATAGCAGCACTGACAGCCAGCCAGCAGGGTCAGCATCCCAGTTTAGCTAGTGTACCAAGAAATTTAGTGTACTGGTACTTTTAGCATACTAGCAGAGTTAGCAGGGTTGCCAGCTCCCACACATCTGTCGTGACTCTCGCGCATCTGTCATGACTCTCATGCTTTCTGACTCTCATGCTCACGCAAGAAATCTTACGGTAAATGTATTATAATTCCGTTATAAGCCTGAAATTACCTACATCAAATGCTTTGGGGTACTTTGCAAACCCTATAGCAGGGGTCACCAACCTTTTTGAAACTGAGAGCTTTTCACGGGTACTAAGCCATACGAAGGGCTACCAATTTGATACACTCTTCTTAAATCATGTAAAATAAATATCTTTTAAATGCTTTTTTTTAGATATTGACATTTTTAAATCTATATAAATTCAAATGTGATTAAAGAAGAATAGCAACAGGATAAAATTAAATTTCAGACGCTGCTCACTGGTGAGTTGTGCTATTTTTAGAACAGGTCCGTGGGCGACTCATGTGGTCCTTCGGTGCACCCTGGTGCCCGTGGGCACCATGTTGGTGACCCCTGCTCTACAGACTATTTGCTAGGCAATAGAACAGTTAGATACATGTGTGCAGACTTGTTTCAAATTGGAAATCTCACGGCAGCCAGCTGACCAAAGTTGGAAACCCTGAGTTTGAGTAGTATCAAGCTGGCATGGCAGGAGATTTAGTGTACTGGCAGATTTAGTATATTGGTATGGCTTGCATACCAGTACATTCAGCTTAGCGGTACAATTAGCATTAAAGTTGCCATCCAACCAGCATTTTATGGGATCAAAAATTAAATTCTGTGTCCCATTTGAACCAATATGGTATACAATTTCCATATTTTCATATCTGGACCAAAATACAATGTAATCTGGACCATGCAATTGTTCATT
>JAODLD010000151.1:509630-534429 GCA_026781065.1 Mormyrops boulengeri | reverse complement strand
GGGGGGCTCCTAGAGAAATCAAGGACGGGGTGGGGATAGGGGGGTTAAAATAAAACACAAGTGGCTCCCATGTGGTACATGAGACTCGGCACAGGCGTACAGGGGGGGCAGGGCGGGGGGAGGGGGAATAAGCCTGCAACGAGCACTGCACTGAATGTCTACCCCCACCCCACCCGAAGGACCGGGTAGTGCTAATCCCTGAAAGCCTTACCTGCAACTGTAAACCACATCCAAAGATGACTCGCACCAATCGCCCCCCCCACCACCACCTCCCCCAAGCCAGTTACACAGCAAAGGAGTGAGTCCACGTGTCTCTGGGCACTAAGCTGCCCTGTAACGGCTGGAGGCCGTCAGACGCTGCCGGGGGCCCCCAGGAGCGGCAAAAAACACAAACGGTGCAGGTAAAACTTCTCGCTTTCAGGCTGGTTCATCCTGAGGCCATTTACCATGGCGGCACTGGCAAGGAAGCAGCTTAACGGGAGCCCTAACCTGAAGCCTATCCCTAACCCTAACCCTAACCTGAAGCCTAACCCTAACCCTAACCCTAAGCCTTTCTGTTCTACGAAAGACGGAGCAGGGAGAGGAAAAGAAAAACACGAAAGTAAAATCTAATTAGGGGCCGACGGCGCAAACAGCGGGAGAGTCACGTTAAAACAATAAACAGCACGCCTGAAAAGCGGCGCGATCGCAGCACGATCCCCCGGCTAGCAGTAAGCCGATACCTTGTTTGTTTGCGCTGAGATTTTTCTCGGAGGCCCACTGACACGGAGGAATTCCTGGTGGAGGGGCCAGAGGCTCCTCTATGTGCTGTGAGTGGCTGATCAAAGCCGCATGCCTGTCGCCCGCTCGGCCCCTCGGCCTGCTACGAGCGCGGCACAGCTTAATGCGCCGCTCCTAATCTGTGGCACCACGGAAAATCCCTTTCCAAGCTGTGGAGGGCCTCCATGAGCGGGAGCACTGTCGGGGAGAGGCAGTCGGTATCCCAAACTTCCCGTGGAAGAGGATCGAGTTACGGGGTCCAAAAGAAAATAAACAGGTAGCCTTATAAAGTAAATGAAGACTAACTGGTCCTCCACACTCAAACCTGGAGTATCTCTTACATGAGCACCAGAGTGTCGGGGGGGGTAGTGTCACTTGGGTCACAGAGCCCAGACGGCACGGCCAGGAGCAAAAACGGCACCAATTACCGGGATACACGCCAACAGGCCGCTTCAATTCACAATCACCAGCAAAGACGATTCGTTAGACAGTCACACGCTATTTAGCGAATTAGCGCGATTTGGGCAGTAACGTTAAGGCACTGCACTCGTTGCTCTGTGTGACACGCAGTGATACCTTTGAAATGCAAGATCTTCTCCTCCATTCTCATTTTTTCCCCTTGCTTTGCCAAACAAAACAGCACCTTCACTTCAAGCAGGAAATTTCTCATTCATACCAAAAATATTCCGTAACATGTTTTATTTTTCGAGAGGTGTAAAAAGCAACTCTGCTGTGAGAGCAGATGCATGTGCGCGGCGGTAATTTGAAATGTACAACAGAGAAACACTGTGGTAAACAACTAAAGAGAAAATCAATACATTTTAGTCATCGATCGTTTGGTTAGGTGGCAAAATTAACTACTAAGCCAAGCACTGAAACATTACATAACCGCAGTAATATCCAAGGTGTCCAGCAATACCCATCCATTAATTTTCTGAAACCACTTATAATATTCAGGGTCACAGGAGTCCAGAGCCTATAGGTGCAAGGCAGGGAACAACCCAGGACGGGGCACATTCACAGGTCATTTAATAACTCCTCAGCCTGTTTTTGGATTGTGAGGGGAAACTGAAGTACCTGGAGGAAACCCCACGACAACACAAGGAAAGCATGCAAACGTCACACACATGGAACCCTGGCAAAGACTTGAACCTTGGTCCCCAAAATGCAATGTGACAGTGCTAACCACTGCACCACCATGCCTCCCTCATGTCTCAAAGCATATTTTATAGAATTGATATATTTTGTATAAATTTTATAAAATATTCATGAAAAAGGAGAGTGTTGGAGAATAAACGTCTTCAAAAAAGCTGGCAAGCCAACCAGTGTGGTGACAGAGGACCAGGGTTTGAAAGGCAGAAGCGGTGAATGACGTGGTCCCCCAACCCAAATCTGAACGCAATGATCACAGGAACAAAACCTCTTTCTGGGTTTCCGAATTCCTGTCCAAAGAAACACTTTTGCCGACATTGAAGGTGTATTTACACCGCACTTCTTGTGGATGAAGCACAGGATGGGAGTTTCGGGGTGGGGAGGGACTTCCCCCCCAGCTGGCGGGTCAGTGCGGGAGCCGGAGATGCGCCCCCCCCAGCTGCCATGCAGGACAGACGAGGAAATGCCCATAAAAGGCAAAAATCTGCTGCCCTGAATTCAGCTGTTATAAACAGCACACCGAGAAGCAAATCCGAATCCCCCCACCACTGGGGGGGCGAGAGCAATGTCAGAATTGGAGAGCACTTCCATGAGGCCTTGTTCGTTCTCGTTAATACGGCAGCTTAATACCATCTTAATGACTCCTCCTGTCCAAAGCCATAGCTTAGCACCACACCAAACCAAAACAGGCACTCAGCACCAAGGCTACGGCCAGGACAGCAGCGATCCGGAGACAGAAATGCTACTCAGATGAAGGAAAGGACAGCAAAGCAGCATTTACCCCACCCCCCACCCCTAAGAACAAACACGCCACACTGTGACACAGGACCGGGGGTGCTGGGGGGGCGTCATTTTGAGTTACTAACGCAACACAGTCCAGATCACAAGCCGGCACTTTCAGCACAGCAAATACACTCCCCTTTATTTGGGGGGGGGGGGGGTCTCGCTGGGCATCAGCCCCTCACGGCATTCCTCCAGCCTGACTCACTGGGGGCCTTGTCCATACCTCCCCCCCAGATACTCCAGTTGCCTTTTGGTACCTCCTGAACCCTGAATCGAACATGGAAAAAGCATAGAGAAAACTAATAAACTCAGAACGGGAATGAAGGCGATTCCAGGGGTGAAGAGTAATCTGTGGATCGAGACCAGCCACCCTCCCCCCCCAAAAAGCACCCTTTCACATCTCCTCAGTGGTCAGTAGAAAACGCCCTTCCTTCCAAACAAAGAAATTCACAAATCAGAAGTCAGAGAGCCCCCACCTGCCTTGGCCAGGTGTTTTGAATTACTCCGGTAACTGCTCTGGAAGGATGTGTTAATTACAAACACGTGTGCGGTAAAGGCAGTATCAGGGCCCCCACCCGGCAGGCCCCCCACCCCCACCGGTCTCTGTGTACTCCGTAAAATACACCACGGATTTGACACCCCGGAGGAAGCGACCTTTCGAGTTGACGGAAGTGCATGATCATCCCTGTCACGTGGCGAGAGGCACGGGCGGCGCCCATTAAACATCGACAGGGTAATTGCTTTTAGGTGAGCGGCGGTCCCTGTCAGAGCTCGCAAGGCGTCAGCGAAATGCAGCGCTTAACCATGCAAAGTAAAGAACAAAGACGTCCTACGAGGCATGAAAAGATGTACGCCTGCTATGACAAATGAAGAGAGTAAACCGCGGTAAATTCGAGGAAAAGCAGCGAGGCGGAGGGGCAGCGGCGGGGTGGCGGAGTGGCTGATTTGCGTAATCTCATCTCGGGAAATTGAGTTTTAAATGTATTATTCAATTTCCATGTCAGGCACAAACCCTGTTTTTTTTTTAATAACAAAAATAATCATTTGTTTGAAACATAAAAGCCTGCATGGAAATGAAGAGGGTCAGCGTCGGAGTAGGAGGCCGATTCTACGGAGATTTTCCAAGGTGCAAACACTCGGGCCGACAGCCTTCGCTAACAAGGGCACGGCGAATTGGTTTTGCTCTGGCCTTTCACGTCGCACGGTAATAAAGACGCGTAAAAAAAAAAACTGCAAGATGACATTTGCACAGACAGGATTTAACAGAAAAAAGCTGAGATCAGAATTGTCCTAAAAGTAAAAAAGACACACACACCCCTCCCCCATCACGTGGATTCCATCCTACCACCTTTTTGTCTATCCAAGAGTTACTAAGGTGAGAGTTCCTAAGAAAAAATCTGCCCCCAAAGACCTAACAACAGTATCGATCATTCTGTTCTGTTCTGCCCGCAGTAATCCCTGATGGAGATCCATCGTATTAGCATCCTGCTAACACATTCACAATTGGTGGTGCGCTAAGAATCGCAGAGAAAAAGCCAGTCATTAACAGTGGACTAAGCCAGCGGTGGCAACAACTTTTTATTCACGGTTCCTTTGCCGGGCGTACCACTACCTGTCAACCTGTTAGCAGGATGCTAATGCACCGGGAACATGTCCATCGGCCATTCGTAGGCGCAGTGCTGTTCAAGCTTAAGGGGCAGCGTCACAGCCCGGACAATTTTCTCAGGTCCAACCCCCCCCCCCCCCAGCTCCGTTCAGCCTCACCTTCCCAGATGACGAACGACAAAAAAAATTAAACGAAAGAGCGAGAATGGAGTCAAACAAAAGGGTACAAATGAGGGAGGAGGAAGTGAAGCACTAAAAGGCAGGAAGGTGCTGACAGGTATTAAAACAGGCAGATGATAGTCAGAGGTTCTCTGGGAGCTCATGTAGCGGGAGATTAGTGAGGCGAGCCCAGCAGAGCTCCGACTGCAGAGCAAAACAGAGCCGCTCAGTTCCTGCTGCTCACAGCGCCAGGACAAAAAGTGCAGTGTTCCCCAAGTAACCCAACACTCAATATTTTGGTAGCTCTTCTACTGACAGATAGCAATCTCTCCCTGTGATATATAATATTCCCCTGGCCAACAAATAGTAGGGAAATTTATTGCTGCCGTGCCAGTTCCTCACTTTATGAGTCTCTCGAATGGATGAAACAGCAAAGACTCAAGGAGAGTCAAACAACTTGTTTAAACGTCAAATACTTACGGCCGAACGGGGGGGAATTCGGCTTTCCGGTGTCTGTCTGCTCATAGCGAGATTCGGAGGCGTTTATTATCATCGAGCACCGGCTTTTGAGCACTTGGGGCTAAGAAATGCAATATTTCATAGAGAGAGATTTGGATAAAGAGGCTGCACTTTACCAGGTTCTCTGTTTACAGCAGATGGAAACCAACTGACTTTGGTGTGAACAAACTGACATTTCCTGTGTGATCTAGGCCAACAGAGCAAACAAGTGTAAAGAATGAGACAGATATATTTGTTTAAAAGTGTTTTTGTTTATTGGCCTAATGCTGAAATCTTCTCCTTTATAAATGCCTGCGATATTTTTTTGCCCACATCCCTCCCATGACATTGTTGGGATAAGCAGCTGGATAAGCAGGGAGGAATGGGTGCAGACCTTACAACGAAAATTCTTTCACAGTGACAGCAACAAAATCAGCAACAAAAAGGGGCAAAATCAACAATTTAATGCTATGCAACAGCAGTTAGAGGGCAGCCGGCTGACAGCGCACCCTGCTGGATCATGCTCACAGACTTCCTGTCCCTCTCCCAATCATAATTCAGATGCAAAACCCCCCCGTGTTTAGGCGTCGTCTTCATTTTGGACACCTAAAACAATGCACACGATTTCACATTGCACGCAACTCTGTATTTTAAATAAAATCGATTGAATCCACCTCGTCTCATTTGAATGTAATAGAGACCTTGGTGCCCATTGAGAAAAGCATAATTATGGGTCTCCCAAGCACAGTGCCAGTGACATTGACAGGTTTAATGTAGGGTAGGCACTCAGAAGCAATCTTCCCCCATCTTGGACCTCGGGAGGCAAGGAAATCCTTGGCTGAAGAAACCGTACACTGCAATTTTACCGTCTTAACACACACTGGTGGAAAAGCCAGAGAAACGTGAGGCCTTGCTCTATTTAACGGAGCGGCGGTGTCACTGAGGGCCGATTGGATCCTTCCCCTCACGAACTCACGGTCTTTCTGAGTGACATCACTTCAAGCTCATGACAGCAACCGAGGACGGGGAAAGTGCATCAGTCCTGGGTGTGTAATCTAATATACCTTGTGCTCCCGAGGCAGACACTGGAGGATATGAACTATCAAGGATGTAAACAAACACGCGGTGTGAAGACGGCCGCCTGCAGCAGGGTCACTGAAAATCAGACCCTTAGTGAGTCAGGAAGAATGTAGACTTTAATTATTTTAATTACATGCTGCTTTGTGGGCACAATGAAACGTGGTAACCGCGTGTGGCAGGGCACGTGTTTTGCCCACGTCAAGGCTGGCACTCAACACACCACTCGAGGGCATTCTTATTCACTGGTGTGGATTACATGGCTTTTTTATTGTTTCTCTTCTGGATTTCTGCAGAATCAGCCTTCAAAACCCTGTTTCTGAAATTTGCTACCTGCAGATTCTTTATTTGTGTGTGGTTGGACCAAAAACCACCTGACAATTTTAGAAACAGGTTTTTTTCAGTAGCGGGAAAATCAGATCGGTTAATTTGCTAAATATTTTCACAGGTGATGTATTTAGCGAGTTGCTTTTGGTAAAGATGGTGAGCTCCTGGTAGTACTGGCTCCATGCTGAGGTCACCCTTTAACTGGCGAGATCACCGGCTTCAGACTTCTCTTTGACAAACACAGGCGGGTATTTGCTGCTCTGATGATCTGAAATTCGCTCCATCTTTTCGGTCAATACAGATGTTGTTTCTTTTCCCGAGTTTTGATTTCCCTTAACTCCAGAACCAGCCGGCCTGCACTGCGCTAGAGGTTCTCCTCAAACCAACACCCCAGTCCTTTACACCAGTGTTAATTTCATTGACGAAAACGACGACGAAAATTATTCATCAACAAAAATTTGTAACTGACAAAATGGAAATGATAATAAAATTTTAAGTAATTTATGGTGCCAAAAACTATGACAAAAGGTACTGACACTTTCGTCAACGAATAAAGACAAGACAAAAATGTCAGGAAGAGATTTATTTGAAACTGATATATTCAGAAGTAGTATCTTTAGTTAGTGTTGATTGTAGTTTCTTGTGATTGGATAATGTTGATCTAACTGGCTTCAATCGCATAAAAAATGCAGTTCGATTCTCTAAAGTCTGCCTGCGGACTATCGTATCATCATGTCTATGCTAGGCTTGGGGGAATTTTATCGTGCAGACCTCCCGCCAGCTCACTGAATTTTATCCACAAAATTTAAAAATACCGGAATAGCGTTGCTATTGAAAATACCGTCAAAATATCATATACTGCTGTGTAATCTCTAGATGGTATGAAAAATTAGACACAGCCCAAGCCTCGTCTGTGACACAGTCAGCTTTCGATGGGAAAAAAGAACCAAGATAAATAATTTAATACATTTCACATTTGAAAGAAACAAAACAAAACAAGACTCGGTGCCAACCGTGTGGAACGACAGTAACGGAGATAAACACCATAAACTCAAAGTGCCATGAAATGAATGGAAACAAAGAGTTGATTTTTCTTTTAATGTGTTTGAAATGTTCACTGTCATGAACTGAACTAGGTGTAGAAATAAGTGCAACCCAGTTGATTTTCACTAGACTGCTACTTTTTTTAACGTCTGAATGACACTTGAATTCTCTTTATTCTATGAACTGGTGTTTTTTCTTACAATTTGCATGAAAATGCATCATACACAAGTCTTTTGAATAAGACTAAATTTTGATATTATTTACTGATAAATAAAATGATCAATAAAGTTCATATAAAGCCTTTTTTGGATGTGTGTGGACACGTGGATTGTGTATATATTACGTTGTGGGGACCAAATGTCCTCCACAGTGTGATAGAAACCTGTTATTTTGACATGGGGACCATTTTTTTAGTCCACCAAGGGTAAACTCAATCTTAGAAAAATCTGTGACTGCAATCAAAAAACTAAAAATGTCAAAAGTCTTGTATTTTGTTTGATTACTTCTGATGAAGATTTGGGCTGGGTGGGGGTTAAGGTTGTCATTGTTGGGATTAGGGTTTTGCCCATAGAAATTAATGGAGAGTCGCCACAAAGATATAATTACAAACCTGTGTGTGTGTGTGTGTGTGTGTGTACAGAAAATTAAGGAAATTTTTCAAAGAAATGTACTGATGTATTAGACCGTAACTAAACCTGTTAGTTTCATTTGCTGCACGTACTGGCTACTTATCCTTATAGATTACACCTAAATCTAAATATGCTGTCAAAATAAACGCTGCTCGACATCCGCAGCCAATCAGCCGACTGCGAGGGTGTGGCCCAAACTGCCATGTCAGGATCTACCTCAGCGCCTGACAGAGGATATGAAGCCATAAGCTGCAGGCACCCGTAGGTCGGGGGCGAGGCCACGGAGAACCGTGTCCGCTTGGGGAACCAGGTCCCCTCACCAGCAGCAACTCCCAAACATGCTCTCGGAACATCTGGTGGGGTGAATCAGGTAGCCCCCTAACCCTGGGGAACACCTGTGCTCCGAGGTCCTTCCTTCGATCAGTAGCTGGAATTAGAAGGTTCTACAAACACACAGTCGAGAATCCACTGGGTTTTCCAGATTTGGCACACTATAGAACGCAGACAGCTGGCTGTGGTTCATTTTCGTCGATGTGAGCAGACCGGGGTGACTTACACTTTCGATAAGTGTCTTGCAGGCTGCTTACAGCATACACAGAGCTCATTCATTTTTCACTCGTTCTTGTGTTTTTACCCGTCGATAAACCTACGATATCCAGCCAAAGACCTCACACTACAGCCCCCAAAGTGGAATAAGGCCACCCCTCACCCAGCGTGCCAAAACACGCCACTGTTTACTTGCTTTAAGTTCAGCAATCCTTTAAGGCACAAGGCTGGATGCACAGGGGACGCAGGCTGTGGACACTTTGGATGAATGGCTAGTCAATCCCAGGGCCCATAAGCCCCGCCTGTTAAATATCCATATATATCAATATCATCGAGAAATGTGCCGTGAATAATAAAAGAATAGAATAATGATTAGAGTGAATAAAGGTCAAAGTTGTGCCCTGCGGGGCTGTAAATGTATCCTTTGGTGCTTACAGTGCCTTGGTGTCTGCGGAGTGGGAGACGGCGCTCAGCGCATGGCTGTTTATGTACTGGGTGCAGAGCGATTACACCCGAGTGTCGGTCCTCCCCATCGCGCCGCTCTGCGGCAGTGACGCTTTATGGACCATGAACCCAAATGTTCGGAGATGGGGAGGGGGGATCTTATCTCCAGCGTCCCCACAGTGTTTGAAGTGATGGGGCGGGAAGGGGAGGGGGGGGCGCATTACCATAAATTCATTACAGGCACCCAACACAGGTCCTAAACACAGGGAAATGTTGTTTGGAGTAGCCGACTTAACAGATTACAGACATAAACGTTTTACTGGGGGAAGCGGTGGCCAAATATGCAATGTTTACATGGGGGGGGAGGTGGTGCTCTTAGGAGGGGCAAGAAGCACGTTTAAGAAATGAAATAAACAGCCAATAAAATAAACAGAGCGATGCTTGGGCATGGGGAGGTGCCGCGCCAGGCCCCACTGTCTAAGCCCCCCAGGTGCTATGAATTGGCCCCGGATGGGTTTCAAAGATGCTGCCCCCCCCCGCCCTGCTGGGGTTGGGGGGATGAGAGAAGTATGATGTTACAGAGATGTCCCATGTCCCCCAAGCCATTAATACCTCCCTGGCCTTTCTGCTGAGAGATGCATTAAAAGCCCCCACTTTTGTTGGTTGGCGGGGGGAATTACATTAAATTACGGTTAGGGTGTGGTTAACAGGAGAGGGTGGGGTCCTTTCATCTTCCTGTTTGGTCGTTCCATGCTGTTTTCTTTTTGTGGGGCACGTGTGGGGGGAAAAGCGAGGGCACACTCAGCCTAAGCCCCCACCCACCCTGTCCCTCACATGGAGTGCTGAATGCCTAACTTATGTGGCAGCCTTGACCACCGGACAGATAGGAGTTTCCTGTGAGGGCGCCATGGCAACGCTCTGCTCCAAAATAGCAAAACATTTCAATGCCCATTTTGAACGCCTAAACTAACAATCATAGCGACATGTATCAGCACACGTTTGCCCAATCACCTGCCCCAACATGCCTCCGGAGGCATGATCCCATCCCAAACTTTCACCCACCTGGCAAATTAGGCCTCCTGAAAGTTTCAGGAGTAGAAATTGAATGAACACGAACAAGCCACTCCACACCGAAATCTCCATTATGTTACGCTCTAAATATACACTTTCCCCACTGTTATAATTGCCTGACAGGTTCTGTAATCCAGGCTGACAAATTGTATTAGCCGACGTATTACTTTTGATTTACGGTAATCACAGGAATATACAGTCGCTATATGGCACTTTTCCGTCACGGAGGAAGTGAGGCCGTAACATCTTTCTCAAAGGAAATGTCTCTCGGTGAGCCAAGTGCAGGTTATCCTGCGGAGAGAGACAGGGAAGGGGGAAAAAAGGAGAGATAGAACGAGAAGCAGATGAGTGCGACTGCTTAACGTCTCTGTGACATTTCCCCGACGAGAGCTTCCCCTCGTATTTTCATCAGCGCTATGGAAACGGGGCCTGTTAAGGCAAATAATAAAAACAGCAAAAGTCCAGAATAAGGCTAGACGTGGGAGCCTGGCCCGGGGTCACATGACCCACGCAAGGTCAGGGGTCAGGGTTCGCCAGGAGGCCGGGGAAGCTGGCTAAAGCTGGATCAGGTTTCGCTGTAGATATACCTTCCTGCGTTATTTATTTTGAAGGTTATCGTGGCCCTTTTGCGCTGCGGTTCACCGTGTACCTTGTGTACCGCAGCCCTCGAAATGCCCCATAGCCATAATCCCACAGAAAAGATCCCATTTCCCGTAGAATCTAAACGAGGCAAAGGACAGGTCCATCCATCCATCCATCCATCCATCTTCTGTAACCGCTTATCCTATTCAGGGTCGCGGGAGGGCCAGAGCCTATCCCGGAGGCTATGGGCGCAAGACAGAGTACAGCTCTTCACATTTATATATGTTATTCATATCAAGCCACCATGATCGCAGCAGCATCGATGCTGCGTCACTGAGACGCTACCCCACTGGAAAATGAGGCAAGTTATGTAGTTTGCATACCACAGAGATATTGCTTACATTTAATTTCATTATTAAACATTAAACATGGGCAAAATGAAAACAGAAGAATCCTGGGTGAAGATGGAAGATCACGCAGAGCTAAGCAGACCAGCCGATCATGTTTCCTGTTATTATGGGAAAACACCGTGTTTACTTTCAGGCGGACATTTAAACCTGGAGAGCTCTCTACGGAGTGAAGCCGTTGACATGTATTATGACATAAATGTATGAAAATATGATATATTAGAATGCATACTGGAGTCTCAATCATAATCTATAGACTGCTATGTCAGGCCTAACAGATTTTTCATAATTTTAGGAGCCTGGAAGATGGAACATGATTTTACAAGCGTAATAGTCACTGGGTTTATGTGCTAAACATTTATGTTTTTTTATCAACACAC
Source organism: Mormyrops boulengeri (assembly GCA_026781065.1). Lineage (NCBI taxonomy): Eukaryota > Metazoa > Chordata > Actinopteri > Osteoglossiformes > Mormyridae > Mormyrops > Mormyrops boulengeri. Next base: position 522,966 of record JAODLD010000151.1, on the reverse strand, counting down.
TGCAGCCATTATTTGATTTGCGTTAATAGTTGCTTACAAACTGCTGTTTTCCACAGGACGCCGTCACATGTGACCCCACAGGCAGCGCCGCCTGGGGATGGTGCTCGGTCACCATACAACACTGAGAATCCCCGAGGTGACGCTGCCGCCCGCCTCAGAGCCCCTCTGACACCTGTCACCGCGCGCTCCTCCCGCGCAGGTCGCTTTAACGTTGGCCGAGTAGCGATCTGCTCAGCGTCTCGCCGACATGCTCGCCACGCCGCCGGAAAGCCGGCCTCGCTCCACTCAGCCGCAGCCACTGTGAGTGACACACTGTATAATCTATCTTCCGAGCAAAACAAAACTGAAAGCTGTGCGTACGCGGCCCAGCTGTCTGCCGGGGCTGAGCGAATCCCATGAAAAGGGAGCCCCTGTTCCAGCTGTTTCAGGAGCCTCACCAAACAACACAGCCAGCACTGGAAGCTTGCTTGCGGGGGCCGCCAGTGACCCCTCCCTCTGAACGCTTGCATACCCGGTACGGTGTCTACCTGGGGGACGGTCTGGCCTCGTGTGACACCGCCACTGCTTAAAGAAACAGAGCAGAATCCCTACAGTGTCTCACATGTGCGTTTTATTATCTGTGACACGTGAGACAGTCCACAGACCCCGGTAAGTGGCACCGGTATCTTCACCAGACCGGGGTCACCGCAAACATCTAACATCAGCAACAGTTGCTTTGACGACGCCATAAACAAAATCGTATTACTGAAATACCCTTTAGGAGTCAATCGAACAAACGTTTTATTTTGTCAGCTGGGATTGAGTATCTCTTATTAAATCCCAGCTCACTGGAGAAAAAAAAGAAACCTGATTTTAAAAATGCAAAGGCAATTCTGCGAAATTCACTAGCCAAGCACACAGATATCACAACAAACTTCCTGTCTCCTGTAAACCTCAAGAGGGGGCAGGCTCATGACAACTGGCCGCTGCTGGGGCATCACAGTCTCCATGGGCCACACCTACTCACTTACAGAAACACTGTGCCCATCATCTGACCAAACCCACTGGGAGAACAGACTAACCAATGGGGCAGTCCCCTCAAGGTGACCACTCCCACTAGGCAACTACTCCTATTGGGTGACCGCTTCCAGCAGTTGATCACATGTCCCTCACTCTTAAAGACATGTCTGTAAAGTGTGCCGAGTGCCAGCGTTTCACCCTCTACCTTGAGCAGTACCCATAATGCCTGTTACAAATGCAAATCCTCCAGGGCCATACTGGAGAAGGCAGGGAGCAGAGTCATTCACAGGTGCCACCTGTCTAGGGGCACTGATTAAGTTAGCAGAATGCCGTAGTCATTTCCATTAGTGTTGCTTCCCTCAGTACCCATTTACTTTAGTGGTGTTCAAAAAGCCTACTTTGTTTTTAATTGTTTTTAGGGAGCCTTCGTGTTTCAGCTTCACTCTCTGATACTCTCCGTGCTGTACCGTGCAGAGAGCTCTCCAAGGGAGCTAAACATTTCATTTTCTTTTCGTGTGACACAAACTTTGTAGGAGAATGTGTACAGTTCCCACATTAGTTCATAAACTTTTTCACCCGTCATTGAACTGCACAGGAACACAAATCATGCTGAAGCAAACAGCGACTGGTACAAATATAAATCTGCCGCCCGGGTACGTCACCTCCACCAGCTCCGGCAGCGTACACTTGTTGTCAGACGGGTAGAATTTACACACAGCACCACCTGGTGGCTAAGGTAAACATGCTGTTTTTTTGAGAAGTGGCTCTGAGATTCTAGTCCTGGGGGCTGTTCCAGGCTAACAGTGTAAGTTGCAGTATTTCCAGAAAACATTGCTATTGTTATTTGGGCATTTATATACAAACAGGCAAAATCACGGACAGAAGTGTCACATTCCTGGAAAGGTTTTAGCAGCCCAAGTCGTCTATGAAGAAGTCTGTAAGAGAGAGGGGGGGCCATACTAATGGGCGAAAAACCCAAAATCCACTGCGCGATTTGGAATGGCTTCCAAAAGTAACGGGACATCGCTAATTGCTGCCACCTAGTTAAATCCAAGATGTGTAAATGCAGAAAATATCCCGTAGCTATAAACAAAATATGGGATTAGGAGCCATGCACAGCGCGAATCGCGGCCCAAGAGTTCAGGCCACGTGCCCCCCTGCCCCCCCCCCCCACCTGGAAATCTGCAGATGTTCCATCTTCTGCGGCGTCTGAAACCTGAAATGCAATTATTGGTGTTATTTCCTAATCAGTGATTAATGATGCAGTTGGGTTTATTGTTTTAGGGAGCGGGGAGGGGGCAGGATGGAAGCAGGGCGGGGCCACAGATGACACCATCCTGCCCTTCACCCTGCCCCCGCCCCCACCAATCATGCAGGCTGAGTGGTACGCGCCTGAGCCACCTGCAAATTACAACTTAGTACTTGAAGAGTTAAGAATGTGTTTCTTTGAGCCTATTGTTGGAGTGTGTGGGTCAGCAGGGAGGGGGTTAACAGAATCTGCTAAAAGCCTTTAATCCACAGTCTGTCAGGCCCAAGCCCTGCTTGACGTCCTATTGATGTGTAACAGAACAAAACACAGGGCCCCTGACTAAGCTGCAGGCTGGGCCCCATTCACCACGACAGGAGAGCAAATTCTTCTACCACCGAGGACAGATCTTAAAGGGGACACGCAGCTAATCGTATACCGAATGCACACGCTAAAGCGAAAAAGGGGAGATTTTAGGTGAAAAGAAAGGGCGTTTCCTGCTCTAAAATCACAAACCCAACAAAACAGTACATTCGGGAACAAATGTGGCACAAACACAATAAACTATCTTTTAAAAGAGGTTTATTTCCAGGCTGTTTTGACAGTGGTGTTTATGTGTGATGCTCTTCGCCTCCAGCTCTGAGACACACGCATCCTGCAGCACGGAGGTGTGACGCGTGTTTGTAACATCAAAATAAATACATTAATACTGTCACAGCCAAGACAGGTACAAATACGTTCTGGCAAACAAAAAAAGTCCAGAAACTGTGGGAAGAATGAAAATTAAAAACGTGGATTTTGTATGCTACTGGGACAAAGTTCTTGCGTAGAAATGGGATTTGGGAATATCACAGGCCAGATCTGTTTGTCGGGGGTCGGGGTGAGGGTGGGGGAGGTCACGCTGCTTATCAGAGCCACCCCCCCATCCTACAATCTTTGCTTCCAATACTCAGGCGATGACAAAAAGGGAGACTTTTTTTAATCCAGACATTCCGTAACCACCCTGAAAGACGCGATTCGCAGACTGCCTTCCGTTTCCTCCTGTCCCAGCTCCCGTCGAGCGGTCTGATTCCAGCGTGGAGGCTTTCCCAGCATCCGCCCGCCGTGAGCGGAACGCTGCCGTGCTCCAAACGTGTCGCATCAATGTGGACAGTGAGCGCTGCGTCTCCATCTTACCGCGGCATATCGCCTTTTCAGGGCATCTCGTTTTTTAATAATACCTGCTTCTTTTCATCGGCTAATTCAATGCCTTCTATCTGCTGCTGCAAAGCCGGTCCTGCTCCTCTGAGCGGGAGAGTAAGCAGCACCCAGTGTGTACCCTGCCGCGGCAGGCCCGACATGACCCTATGAGTCATTTAACTGGACATGCGGGGGGGCTGTGCAATAATTATGTTTCTGTTTTTAGCAAAACAAAGAAAAAAAAAAGAAGTTCGGCCAAGAGCATCACCCTCAAAATGAGCAAACGGGCGTCAGCCAGCTGGCAGCCACTGCGTGTTTCATTCTGGTGGATGTACAGACATTTCGGTGAAACTAATGTTCGGGCACCAGTTTGGGCAGTGAGGCGGAGCCAGCAAAGGGTCGCGGCATCGACCCGTTTATGCTGGAAACGCCACCAATCGCGCGCCTCCCTTCAGCTGCCAGAAAACAGATCTGTGTCGACCCGGCACTTTGGCGGGGCTTGAAATGTGGGGTCCCTGTGAAGAGAGGGAGAAAGACAGAGAGAGAGAGAGACAGAGAGAGAGAGACAAAGGGGGCCAGGGGAGACAGGATCTGAGAGCAACCGGGGGCAGAGGATCCGCGAGGCCCCAAGGACGAGGAGCGCCAGGCGTCGCCGAGCGGCACAGCGGCCAGTGGAGCCGCCACACGCAGCGGTGCAGGTCACCTGCTGCATATTCATGGGGAAGGTATTTAAATGCAGAGGCACGGGCGCAGAGGCACGGCCGCGGAGGCGCGGCTGCGGCGCCAGAGCACTGTCCCCTGCTCAGACCAGTCGTAATGAGCTGGTGCAAGAATGGCAAGCGACTCCTGGGCCCTGCTAGCAGAGTTCTGGTCACACAGGTGCCCGGCAAGGGGCATTAGCTAGGCAATGCCCTCTGGCTCCGGCACGGACGGCACACAACCACCACGAAGGATATTTTTATTTTAGAAAAAGCAGATCTGTTTGGTCCTCGTGTAGCTGCATAGGAGATACCTCCATCCACGGTGCCTCTTTCACTAGACTACTCTTTCACTAAACACATTCAGGTTAAGTACCTCGCTCAAGGGTACGAGCGCTGAAATCTTCTCACATAAAGCACAGTTACAATGCCTAATGTGCAGCTAGCATTTGCGGATGTGAGAAAAGCGTGTGGAACAATCTCTCCGGCAGTGTAGACTCCCCCACTCCCCCACCCCCAGACCCCCCCGATATTTAACTAAAGGGACAAAAATCAAATGAGGGACCCAAACAATCTCCATTGATGACCACAACCAAACAAAATGCATGACTTTGATAAGCCTACACTGAAATTCACCAGGGTTACAGCTACGATTAAAGCGCGCACTGGGCCATACAGATACGCAGCTGTGAATTATAAAGCTAAATATATGAAGACGTACAATGGCGGCATGTTAATTATTCATCATCATTACAAAACGTCGTGAAGCAAGACGTTATGTCGCGTGCTCAGAGGCTGTGCAGAATTTGGTTGAAATCGGTCGCATTTGTGATATTCATTAACTACCGCTATTTTCAATTATTTTTGCTCTAATTTTACAGCTGCATTTAAAACACTTAGTACATGACAAAAAAATAAATAAATAAATGAAGAAATCAATGAGTCCCAATTGCGTCGTGTAAAAAAGTAACGGTTTTGCATGTTTGACCGCAACTACACTTAACTAAACTCATGGTGCTGGAAATGAATACATGCGTTTCTTTTTGATACAGCTGTGTGCGATATTTCCATATGAACACACTGGCACAGCACCTATTTAAGGATGAATAAAGAAATATGTTGCATAATATACCGCGACCCTGTACTGGATAAGCGCTTATGGAAAATGAATAGATGGGTGTACATAATATGCCGATGTAACCGTAACAGTCTGACTAACGTTTGAAGAATAAAAAATAATACATGATTTACTTTTCTTTATAATGAATATTGACAGCTGTTACGTAGTTTTGCAAAAATAGTACATTATACTTTACTTCCAGGAAATGTCTTAAAATATACCATGAATAAATGTTTTGACTACATCTACAACAATAATCACTATAACAAAACACGCACGACACGTTAAGTCGTGTCACTCTTTAATGCACTTGAAATCGCTTTAGTACTGCTACAAAAAACAGCAACAGTACTTCTCAATCGCTGTATACGGTTCAAAAAAGTCGTAAAAATAATAATACTTTTGATTCGTCATTATAGCTGCAAAAAGTCGTAAATAAGCAGCATGTATACAATCGAAAATATTCACTTAATTTCGGGGTCTAATTTTGCAATTTCAAATGAGTTTAAGCAACATTTTGAGAACATTCTAAGTGCTGTTAAGCAGCCTATTGTTACCGGGTTTTGGCGATCAATAATGTTCCGGAGACGAATTTGATAATCGATGGTTAAGTAAACGCTGTTTGATTTTTTGAAATCGTGAAAATACTTCATATTAACAGTCCGTAAGATGATATTGCAAATATTTTTTTCCCAACGGTGATCACAGTCTGGACTGAAAATCCATCGACTGCGATTTAAATACAGTCGAGCAGTACGGAGGAGTTAAACTCAAGACACATTTTCTCTTAAATTGGCAATATATTGCAATTTTTCAAGCTTGGGGTGAAATAGTGGAGTGCTCATTATTTATACTTTTAAACGAATTAATCGTTAATATATTTTAAGTCTAAACGTTTCAATTTAGTTTAACCCGATATTTTTGATAAAGTGTAAAGAGAGAATTTAAGTAGCCTAATGCTATTATCGGAGCCACTTTTATTTATGACTTATTTTGATGCATATTATGTTTTTTAATCATGTTTTAAACAGCAAAGCAACATGCCCGACATGAATCAATATAAATAAAATCTATGGATATTTGCCGTAATATTAAAAGTAGCTTGACTAACTAAAAAGTGCCTTAAAATCAGAATGAAATTGGATGAGGCTTGTTTTCATCGTTACTTATCCCTTTATAATGGCTTACGTCACATGTCATCATGCGGTGCCACAAAGAAACGGGGAAAAGCCATGGCTCTCGGTGCTTATTAAAGATCCGGGGCTGTGCGGATTACTGCGAGTAATGGTCTGCATTGTGGAGCATAACTGCGCCATCTTACCCATTAAGCGCCGCCGCCACACGCGCTTTTTACATGTTACTCAGGCAGACTGAGCGCTGGTGGGAAAAACACTGTTTATTTAAACGTGTAACTAGAGCAAAAACATCTCCCGGCCAAACTTTACAATAGCTGCAAACTATGCGCCATCCCGGCCGCCGACTTTTCATGCTTAACTATGGGTATAATTCAGTGCAGATAGCCATAAAAGCGGCCGCCTTTGTCAGGGACTCATCCGGCAAAAGCAGCCTCCTTCCGGCACGTTAGTAATCAGCCTCCTTTCCGACAGGTATCGAGACTTGTCAAGTTCAACGTAGAAGTTCGCATTTTTAAAAGTTCAAGTTTGGACGTTTCCGTAACTGCTTATTGTAAAATTTAAATAACGAATAGATTGTCTAAAGGTTGCTAAAAGAGCCCACATGAAATTAATCTTTGAATGATTTCTTCTCTTATGTTTCCGTAATGGCTCTGTTTTATTTATTCATTTATCGAGGGCTTGTTGAGTTGGTGTCCAATAAACAAGTTAAATAATATACTGCCTTCAGTATAAAACAAAGGATTTTTATTCAGCCATTGGGGAATTGCAGCGAACCACTTTTCCCTAATGGCTTAATTAGCAATTTGATCCTTTAAATTAGTTTATTGAAAGAAACACAACTTTTATACTGACTCTCGTAATCAGAATTCATAATAGCCCAGAAGAATAGAAAACATAAAAGCGTGTATATTTGAAGTTTTCCTTTGTTCTAACTTTCAGGTTAGGCAATAAAATGCAAGTTGTTACCAATTATTTGCAGTGGGGTTTGGGGGAGGGGAGCTAAATGGGCCATTGATTTAGTCATTTTCCTCTTTTAAAATGTAAAGTGAAAATACAATATCTAAAAGGAAAAAATGTATACGTTATTTTCTTCATCTGCATAATTAAATATTAAAAGTGTATTCACTGACCAGTTTAATTCTGCCTACTCTGTAGACTTTTAAAAATAATATGTTTATGTTTACATTTTTTTTATTACTCGTCTTGTTAAGTCGTGTCGATCTTCATGCATTTTTAATATACCTCAATGGAGAACGGAACTTTTTAATTTACCGTTTAAATCTAGCGGCATTTCTATAGGAGTAGAGACGTGTTTGTTAAGTCCATAGTGTACATTAATAGTCGAATGCATCTAAACAGACGTTAAATCTAAAGTATCCCTGTTATGCATTGCGTATTTAATTATAAATTACATTATGTAGTTGTATCGAGCTGCCCGATTTCATTTCGGACTTTGAATTTTAAAATAAGTAGCTGTATTTGTACTCGAGCAATCGCAGTATTTTGTTCGGGAGGAGAGTCTGCACCATAATGCACCGTAACCTTCAAGTTAAGAGGCCAGAGCTTGAAAGATTTACTATTCGCCCATGTCTGAAATTATAATAAATTATTACAATAACAATCATGTGCATATTCTCATCTGAAATGCGTGGCGACGATACGGGAGATAAACTGGCAGTAATGATCTCATCTAGTTAGACTCTGAAATAGCCAAAGGAAACCTTCTGTACTCTTCGCACCACTTTCGCGTCCAATATTCATTGCACATCGAAATTAACAGAAATTAAATTACGCCCACGTCAAACCAGGCTACACCTAGTTTAATACACGCTTTACATTTAAGAATGCAATTATATATGTTGTATATTCTGTGCGTTTTTTCGGTTTCGTGGAAAAAAAATCCATTAGAAACGGCGAAGTTTCTCTTGTAACGCTAATTATCGAGCAAGACGGATCACATTTGTTTGTTTTCATAAAGTGTAATATGTCGGTCTGTTTTACCACTACGTATTATCAGTGTGTTCATTTGAACCGCTTTTCAGATTTAGAAAAAACAATTAAAACGGACGGCAGTATGTTGAAAATGTCATAACTGATGACGCAAAAAATATGGATTTATCCACTTGTTTCGCAGCACGTGGCGGGGATTGGTGTCATGCTGCCCTCTCGTGGCGAAATGCGATAAGATGTTTCATTTGCAAACCTTCCTGTCGTTCTATAAAAATTTGTATTGTCTGGCTGATTCAGGCCGGCTCTAGCTATAGGAAGAATAAGCAGTCGTCCAGGGCTCCCGAATTACAGGAGCTTTCATGGTAGGAGGGCCTCCCATGAAGCGCTTTGCTTGGGCCCCCAAGAAGGTAGATATGGTCCTGCTTTGGCAAATTCAACTTAATATATACAGCACTAGAGTACTATGTTGCACTAAGTATTATTATCCCCCATTGTCAGTTTCTTTTTGACCTGGGATAACACCAACACACACAGGAAATTCTATACAACAGCCTAATAATGAAGAAAAAGTCCTGTATTGAAATCTGCAAATAAATGCAACACTTTTAAGTAACTCCAAGAATAATTTCTGTGAATTTTGTTGTACACATAATAATAAAAATTGTGGTTTCATTCTTAGCGTCAGGAGGTAATTTGGTGAGGCCACATGAAACACATTCAGGATGTCAAGACAATATTTCAATATTTTTCATCCCTTTGGGTTGTTCAGTCGTACTCAGCCAAGAACACGGCAAGCTTACGTTCACCAAAAATGCCAAAAATATGTTTAGAAACAGATGCCCAATCCATCCAGCGCATGCGTTGCAAACCCACAATGCATAAGGAGCACTTGAAAGCAGGAATGAAATTCCGAGAGCTTAGTAATGAAGCATAAAGCTTTTTTCTCCAGTTAGCTGAACACATCTGTCAGGTCTTTATATAACCTCCTGGCCACCGAGGCAGACACCAGCCTGCCCTGCGGAACCAGTAACATTTACTTTAGCTAATCTGTGCCGTCATCGCTACAAAGCACCAACAAAATGCCAAGGAGTCTGTGTATGGTGGCGTATGTATGGTGTGTGTGGGGAGGGGGGGGCGTAATCTCAATTTGACAGAGCTGCTTGGGATGGGAAGCAAATTTCAGAGAAGTCATGACTGTTACTTCAACAAATGTCGGTGCAAATATGAGCTGTTACTAAAGGTTCCACGAGTGCCAAATTCGTTCAGACGCTAGCAGATATGGGCTTTTGGTTCCACCAAACCCCCTCAGATGCAGACTGCAAACTTCCACAGCATCTGTGAAAGCATCCCTGGGGAGCATCTCCTAAGCACGTCAACGTCTGCAGCACATGTCTCTCACAGGGGATGCAGCCACATCTCACAGCATTTCAGTTAAAACCTTGGACTGCGGCCATTCCTCAGGCCTGCTTCAGGTGGAGACCTCCCAGAGCTTTATTATCTGTCAGGGTCCCTAACAATACCAGCTCAGCTATTATACCACTGAGAGAAAAGTCGGACAGTTCCCAACAAATAGGTCTGTCCACCTGCATCAGGGAAACGCCGGTGAAGCATTGCGAGACAAGTCAGAACCAGTATCCCGCATCACAGGCGGAGAAACGGTGCTCAGTGGAATTCCATGGACCGGCCGGCCAGCCTCGAAGACCAGGCCAGGCACGCTTCATGTCCTACCACCTGATCGATGCCAGGAATCTCAGTCTGCAAGGGTGTGGGTTCTTCCGGCCATGCAAAATACCTGATACGCTTTATTGATCCCAGGGGGAAATTCTGTTGCGAACAGCAGTGAGGTATGTAAAGCAGACAAACCTACCATACAAGACAAGACAAAGTGCAAACACAGTACACACAATGCAAACAAATTTTTAAAAGTACACAGTACAAAAACAGAGGAAGAAGAACGTTAATGAATAACATCCAGATAAGAAGTACGTAGTTCAGGTCCAGAAATTAAACATCCAGACCAAGGTTTTGTTTCAACCAACAGTTGAGTATAAACAGTCACAGTCACAGAGTACTCAGCTGGTTGGTTGAAACAAAATCTTGGTCCAGATTTGTACTTTCTGGACCTGAACTGTCCACCTCTGATTCAGATGAAATAGTACTGTAGACACCTGTGAAGACACCGAACCGGGTGTCCCCTCCTCCATGAGACAGAGCTCCAGGTTCACGCTGATAGGAACTCCGGGTGATGATCTGGACCCTGTTTTTAAGCTCATAAGCATTATTATCAAGCTGGTTTCTGTAGGAAAAAGGGAAATTAGGTAACTGTCAGACCTTTGACCTCCATTTTACTGCTGAGACCTTTTCCGTTCTTTCTTGCTGCACATGTAGGTCAGACCGTTGTTTAATGCCCCGGAGTCTGCATGTGGCTCCTGTCTCTTGTGACGTGACAGTATCCACTCGGACACAGGCTCCAGGCTTTTTGCTATACGCATCGCGGGCCAGCCCTGCTGACAATTCAGCAGTTTACAAAATGCAATGATCGCATACATACAGTTGGGCGAGGCGTGTGATCTTGAGCGGCGTTTGCGTGCCAAATGTTCTTGTGGCATTTAAACAAGCAGATACCAGCTACTCAAGCCCAACCAGGGGATTCTGTTCAAACCGCTATCGGTTCTAAAAGATTAAACTGCCACATTGCGGCTGTTCCTCACTCGGGTCCCTTGTTTAGACATGTCATTTGGTGCTGTGCTGCCAAATGCGGTTTTCAAATGAGCCACGAAACACTGAACTCCATCTAAAGTCATATGAATGGTCTTTGAACGTTAGACTCCAGAAAGAAAACTAAGAAATATTTAAAACAAGCAGCAGGTGACCCTAATGTCACAAACCGTGTAGTAAATTGATGCGTCATGCTTCTTATTTTTGATTGAATCAGTGACGCATATATATATGTGTGTGTGTGTGTGTGTATATAATCTGCTTCTTAAATCTGTCCTTCATCTAATGGAAAACAAGACAGCAAAAGGATCCACTGGAGGATGCTCTGTATTAATCAACAATGTAGTTACAGACGTTTCATAGTTTCATCTTATTTATGGCTCAAAATCACATTCCATCATCTCCCCTGTGTAAACATTTGTCATTTGAAATGAAACTGAGAATGGGTGAAAAAAACAACCAGTATCTTTTATATGCAATGATCACCGTACTGATACAAAGAGTGGAAATGCTGATGTGGATTGATGCGGCAGAGAGATCTTACGCTTTTACCCGACCACTCTCTTCACACCTGGGGGGCTTGGTCAAGCCTGTTTAGCGGGTGGAAGGTAGCCACTGGTGTAAAGTAAACATGGGACCACAATCGGGAAAATAGCATCATGAGGTATAAGCAGGGTTAATGACGGCTGCTTTCGCAGATGCGAAGAAGGAATCTGGAGGACAGCTGGTGACCATCTTGGCATTTTTAACGCGTCTCACTGGCGAAGAGCCGGAGAATCCCTTTCATTCATCACGGATTCCTAACAGGCTGGTTTTGTTTGGTTTTGGTTCCCTGTGCAATGTGATTAGTCTCCTTACACGGCAGACAGAAAGACACTGTGTTGGACTGAATTAGGTGTGAAATCCCAGCATCCACCTGGCTCCAGGAAAAAAAAATAAAAAAAATAATAATATATATATACATATATATATATATATATATATACATATATAAATATACATATATATATGTGTGCCTCTATATATATATAGAGGCACACTCCCTGGCCATTTTATTAGGTACACCTGTTCAACTGCTCATTGAAGCAAAATCGTATGTCAGTCGGCAGGGCATGGTGCAGGCAGGATAAGAATGACGATCCACTGGGTGGTTCCAAGACAAACAGGGTTAATTAACAAAACTGACACACTATGAAAATAACAGGACCACAGGAGGTCAGAACTACACAGGGTTAACATTACAAACCGAACTATAAATAAAGCTATAGCAGGAACCAGGTAACACAGGGGACAGATCTATGGAAAGGAGCATTGTAACACCATGCGGTAACATTAACAATGACAGACTAAAGAACTGAACCAGGCCAATGAGAGGGGCAGGTATGGAACAGACAATTAACCAAACAGAACAGGCACTACCAACAAGGGTTACCAGTCTCTGAGTCACACACTCAACCCACCAAGGTCTGGGAACCAAGGGGAAACACATGAGGGATCCCAGACAGGGAGTGAAAAGGGAGGATGGCCAACGACACCTGCTGGCCAAACAGGGAAGAGACACGAAGGGCAGGGTCAAATGGGTGCTGACTCTGACAATGTCAGTAGCACAATGTATAAAATCATGCAGATACAGGTCAGAAGCTTCAGTTAATGTTCACATCAAACACCAGAATGCGGAAGAAACTTGATTTAAGTAACTTTGAACGCGGCATGGTTGTTGGTGGCAAACTGGCTGGTATGAATATTTCAGAAACTGCTGATCTACTGGGCTTTTCATGCACCTCCATCTCTAGGGTTTACAGAGAACAGGCTGAAAAAGAAATAACATCCAGAGAGCGGTGGTTCCTTGGGTGAAAATGCCTTGTTTATGGCTGGTTCTAGCTGATAGAAAGACAACAGTAACTCAAATAACTGCTTGTTACCATCAAGGTATTCATCTTTGAATGCACAACGCTTTGAACCTTGAAGCAGATGGCCTGCAGCAGCTTATGACCATGCCGGGTGCAACTCCTATCAGCTAAGAATGGGAAACTGAGGCTGCAGTGGGCATGGACCAAAATTGGACAATGGAAGACTGGCAAAACATCTCATCAGGTGAGTCTTGATTTCCGCAGTGCCATTCAAATGGTAGGGTCAGAAAGCATAGATCCATCCTGCCTTGTATCAACAATTCAGGCTGTTAGTGGCCCCTTGCTACCAATTGGTTATTGTTTAAATGCCACAGCCTACCTGAGTATTGTTGCTGTCCATGTCCATCCCTTTATGACCACAGTGTACCCAGCTTCTAATG
>JAODLD010000151.1:495348-509185 GCA_026781065.1 Mormyrops boulengeri | reverse complement strand
GTTGAACATGACAATGAGCTCATTGTAGTCAGATGGGCTACACAGTCACCAGATCTCACCCATGGGATGTGGTGGAACGGGAGATTCGCATCATGACGGTGCGACCGACAAATCAGCCATGGTGGGTACCTACTGTGAGGGGTCTGAGGAAGGAAAAACCAAAAACTGCAGGGTGTTGGGCGGCCAAGAATCATGGATGTGAGATGTGAGTGATGGCTATCCCATCTGGTGCATCAGGATTTTGATGATGACGTCAATCGGATTTGTCAGGCCAACACCCCCCCCGCAGATACTCATACATGGCCGTCCACATGATGCAACAGAAAATGGGATTCATCAGACATTTAGTGCCGTCCATACCAGCTCAGCAAAACAGAAGTCAGACACCAGCGCCGCTGACCCAGAGGAGCCTGGCTCGGTTCGGCCAGAAAATGGAGCTCATATTTATGCAGTGACATGCACCCAAGAGCCAATTTAAAAAGTTTACAGTGAAAGGCTTGCAAATAGCTTTTCATTTTAAGCTGCCTTAGTGCATGTGAAATGTAATTATCTGCTACTTTAATCACAGATTCATGGAAACCCAGAATTTTATTTGCATGCAGTCGCCCTCTTTAAATGTCCTAAGCAGTCATATACACTTGGAAAATGCAGTATTCCATAAGCCGCATTACATAAAATCATGTTTATGGATGCAGTGTGTGATGTAGCTGTTAGGTTGTTTATGACTGATACATGTAGTGACCTTGCATCCCTATAAATCGAAACACGTAGTAGCGAAAGTAATGAAAAACATTTTGGCTATGCTGATTAGCCTCACAATGGTTGGTTTAAAGCTTGAGTTAAAAACATTGTACTTACACATGTTATTATTATATTTAATTCTAAGCAGGTTTTTATTCATTGTATTTTTACATTTGCTTATTTAGTAGCAAGTTTTGTCCAAAGCAGTTAAAACTGAGGGGAGCTTTGGATCAGACATTATCCCGGGAGCAGTGCGTTTAAGGGCATTGCTCAAGGGTCTTATGGTGATACAATTACTCTGTTACCCTTGGATTCAAATCCATGTCCTTATGGTCCCAGACACAGGACCTTAACCCACTCAGCTACACAAGATCCCATAAATAACGTTATTAATGATTTTGCATCCAAATTTAGAATCCAGAAGTGACTGCCCTCGGGACAGAAGCTGCAGTGACTGCCCTCGGGACTGAAGCTGCCTGTGCTTTTTTTCCTTTCCCGACGAGGATTAGTTTCCCAGGATGCCGTAATGAGAACAGGTGTGGTGTGGGTTCGTCTGCCATGAACCATCTGTCTGTAAGCTGCATGTTACATTTGTTACATTTGTTACATTTGCTGGGATAAATGCATTTTTGTCTGTCTGTCCCAATACTTTGACCTGATGAGTCTGAATCACAAAAATATCTGTGAAGGGCTATGCCTGCAGCCAGAAACGGTAACACTTACTGGAGTAGAAATTGAATCATATGTTTGGAAATTATATTTAATTTCATAATCAAACACTAGATGGAGCCAGAGAATGTATTTTGACTGCTATGTTGCCAGGCGTTTTTCCAGTTGGCACGATTTATTGACTAATTATCCCAACCACCACGCAACATTCCCAAACAGCACTTCCTACAAAACATCAGAGGATGGTGGAAGGTTACTCTCCTGGAAGATAAAGGTGTTGGCTGTTTTATGCATTTTCTAATTATAGACAAGAGCATAAGTGGAACATAGCCCCAGGTTTGTCCTGAACCGAGACGTATTTAGGTCAAGGTCCAGATTTGGTGTCCTGAGGAAGTACTCTGTTGAATTCAGGTGTTCAGTAATTTCTCCGAAAAACTGTCTGTATCTGTCTGTCTTGTAGGGGTTATAAATGAAAAGGGATAACTGTGTTGGGACTTATCTTTGTAATCGTGTCGGATGTCAAAATTTCCCCGGGGATATCATCCATCCATCCATCTATCTGTCTGTCTGTCTGTCGGCCTGTCATGTAATGACAATGGTTTGATCCCCCCCGCCAAGGTCACTGGAAGGTTTCATGACAAAATTAATGTCTTATGGAGTGGTTCCAAGACAATGTTTTCCAGTACCGTCAACAGAGCAGCAGATGCAGGAATATCCCATGGAAGATGGTGCTGGCAGGTCCACTGAGGTCCACTGAGGTCCACTGAGGCTGCCCATGTGCTTTATGGCGGCGGGCAGCGGGCGCCAAATATCCTTAAGACAAATGACACTGGTGGTGGTTCTGTATTGGGGGTTACCTCTGCATATGTCTGTGTGTGTGTGTTGGAGATGAGTGACACCCAGCACCTAGTCACACACATCAACCCCCCTCCTTCTTAAGAGCCATCCTTCCTCCTGCCATTCCCGTGACACAGGTCTGCACCAGTCCCTTACAGCGCCCGAAGGCCTGCTATGGTCACGGTAACAAGGCTGAGCAAAGCTCATCGTGTGAGTGACCCTGCCAGGCTGTTCCTGCCTGTCGATAACACGTGACCCCCTACTCTGCCGGCCCAGCCCATGCGTAAGGCCTCGCTCACCTCCAGCTTCCTGATGAGGCCAGCCATGGCATTTATACCACTCAAGCCATGCATTTATGGGGAACTCTACAGGCCACAAACAGTCCTACACCTGGGGGCAGGTGGCCAAGTGAATTTTTGAGTGGGGAAAACAAACTAAGAAATGCACCCCCGGATGAGGCTCTTCTGATGTATGCCGTTTCCAAACAGCAACAGTCAAATTACATTGCAGCGGAAGCTCAGCCAATTGTGAAAATCAAATAAACGTGCACCTGGTTGACAGGCACTTCCTGTCCAAATCTCCCAGGCCTGCCCTCCTCTGCGTGAACAGGGGGGAAGCCTGGACTCAGCAGTGCGGTACTGATCTGGCAGAGGTCTGTCCCATTGTCAGACAGCGGGGCATTCCGCAGGCGTCAGCAGCCCATGTGGCTTCCCGGTGGCCTGAGGTGACTGCCCCCCCCCCTCCAGGCCCCCTGTTGAGGGCTGAGGTGTGGGATTTGGTGTCCTAAAAAAAAAAAAAAACCTGAAAATCGCTCTCAGTCAGCTGTTTCTTTCTCCAACCGAAACCAGCGTGATAAAACACTGGTGGATAATAGTTACAAAACGGGACATAATAGCCACAAAACGACCTCTGTGGACCTTTAAAGCCTGGTTTCAGTTACACATCTAACAAGATTACCAGATGATGTGAATTTTAAATTGGCTCCATGCCTCTTGCTGAAAAATGGTTATCTTTGTTAGCGGGCTGGCTTCATTCGCTTAGCTGGAGATATATGCGGTAGATCTCCTCACAGATAAATCTGGTGCCGACTCGACGCTTCTTCATAGATTTTCAGCAGTAATGTAGATGTGCTGTTTAGCTCCAGGCCAAGGCAGCTGTATCCCGGTAAAGATGCGAACTCACCACCCACCCACAAGGAGCCCGCAGCATTAATCCTGCCATAAAGTCAGACGCGACTCAACATTCAACCAGAAAGGCCACTTTATAGGGTGACAAAGCAACATTCACTGTGTTCTTCCTAATATTGACTCAATCTCTTGATCATTTTAAAATGAAATATAATTTTGGCACTTGGTTCTGTTTTTTCCACAACAACATTTTTTTCTGGTACAAAATATTGTTTTTCAGCTGTAAACGAACATTACGTTGTGTACTTGAATATTTGTCATTGCTAAGGTCACAGGGAGTCAGTAATTAATTTGACCATTATATGCAGGCATAGATGGACCAATAGGAAAGTTTCCCAGCTAATAGTGACCTCCTTAGTCTCTTATTATACTGGCTTGTATTGTTAAGCCTGTAGAATGGCTGATCTTAGGTAGGTCTGAAGTCTTAATCGCACAGAGCTGGGAGCAGCGCAGTCTGATCGCAAGCGGTTATTCCCCACCGCTGGATGTACGGAGCCCTCAGCATCGCTAGAGCGGTCACACTGCAGTTTACTCACTATTTACCAGCCCAATAACACCGGATTATGTCAATTATACACTTATGGGATTTGGATTTATGATATCAATTTTGTCTTCAGCGAGATATTTTTTCCTAAATGAAAAATATAAATAAACACTGTTGTTTACTGCTGTCTCAAAATCAGCTCAGGGGATTTAAGAAAATGCGTATTCCAGGGGGTTGGGTATAGGAGTAAGGCATGCTTGGAGAAATTCAATTTTTTGTGCCTTTGCAAACATCGCTCAGTGTTACCCACAGTGGAGCAGCACACTTACTCAGTGCCTGATGAGGATGCGTGCAAAGTGACACACTGACTGCCTGTGTCAGATGTGGGCAGAGCAGCACACTGACTGAGACTGTGTGCAGAGCAGTAGACTGACTCTGCCTTGAATATGTGCAAATATGTGCAATGTGGTACACTGACTGTAGATGTGTGTGGAGTGGGACACTAATTCCATGGATGTGTGCAGAGCGGCACACTGACTCTGTGGATGTATGCAGAGTGGCACACTGATACAGGGCCCTGCCCGGGGAAGCTGCCATTGTACCTGAGCCTCCAGATCCTTGCCCAGGGGAAGCCATCCGTCCTGAGCCTTCAGTGTCCAGCCCACAGGGGCCCACTTATCCTGTCTTCGCCTTTGCAGCACCTCCAGAACCTGTCTTCGCTTCTGCAGTGCCTCTGGAGCCCATCTTTGCCACTGCAGCGCCTCCAGAGCCTGTCCTCTCCTCTGCAGTGCCTCCAGAGCCCGTCCTCACGTCTGAGCCAGTGCCACCAGATCCCGTCCGTCATTTATGGGTACCCGGCAATGGACCTTGGCCCCACAGTTCCGTGTCCTATAGGGGTTGCCGGGGGCATTGACATCATGGGCACCCCCCAGTCTCACTAGCCCTCCTCAGATTCCCCTGTAGCCTGTAACCCCATCCCTGTTAGTCCAATCTTGTCCCCGTCCGTCCCTGTTCTGCTCTCACCAGCTCCAGTGGTGCCACTGCTTAGCCCGTCTGTGTGTTCTCCAGTTAGATCTGCAGCGGTCCCCTCTGCTCACCCTTCATTGTCTTGCCCCAGTCTGTCAGACCTCTGGTGTCCCATCAATTGTCTTGTCTTGTGCCTGCCAAGTCCCTCCCCCCTCTGTTTGCATCTTTGCCTCCTGGCCTCCTTATCTACCGTGTCCTATCCGCAATCGGTGTCACCCTAGTCCCCAAATACTCTTCCCCATGGTGTTCCCTGTCCTGTCCCTGCTTCTTGTTCTCGACCGGTCTGCCCTTGTTCTCCTCTGTGTCCTGGTTCTGTCTGTCCTGTTCCCTGGTCTTCGTTAGTGGTTCCCATGTCTAGCTCTGTGCTGTCCTTGGTTTTGTCTTCCCATTCTTTGTGGTCCTGGCAGTGCCCTCGCATGCCCGGTGTTCACATGTTTACTGGGGGGTAATCTCAGGATTGGTGCCTGTCTGGCCCAATCCCATGTGTCCTTTCCCGGTTTGGCCAACCGGTGTTGCTGGCCATTCTGTTCCTTCCTCTGTCTCGTAGCCCTTTTCCTTTAAAAACTTCCCGGTGTCCTCAAACCTGGCCTGCTTGGTTACTCACAGAGAGCAATCAGAATCAGCTTTATTGGCCAAGTATGTTTACACATATAAGGAATTTGTCTCCTGTCTTTCATTGGTTATTTACATACTTACATAGGACAGACATACAGTAAACACAAGATTACAAAAACAAACAATGAAGTGCAATATGAGCAGTGAACACTTAAGCCAAAGGACAATAGTGCAAAGATGCTGGTTATTTTATATACATGAGGGACCGTGGATGTTGGTGATAACAGGCTTATTGCACAAGTATTGGCTTTGACACTGTCTGACTACTTTAAGCATTCATCAGAGTGATGGCCCGTGGAAAGAAACTGTTTATGTGTCTGGTTGTTTTGGCATACAGTGCTCTGTAGCGCCTGCCAGAGGGGAGGAATTTGAAACAGGTTGTGACCAGGGTGAGATGAGCAAGATGGGATATGTGAAAAAACACATTTCATTGTTCTTCTCCAAATGAGAAATGAAGCTTCATTTTATTAATCGGGGCCTTTCCAGTGTGAGCAGGATGTTGGTTCTCGAAGTTTGCATTTTAAGGTAATATTGGACTCTTCCTTCTTCTGCCCCTCAGCATTTTTAATGGGAAGAACCATTTTTCTTTGCCTGTTCCAGCAATATGTATCGGTCAAGAAATAGATGAGAATACTGTCTAGAAATCCTCTTGGGGTCATTTTTCACTTCGTTCTTAATGTGTAGACGCAGGCGAGGAGATGTTCCAATCTATATCTTCAATCAACTCAAGTGCCATGGAGATGGATTGCGTAGTCAAGGATACCATCTTAGCTGGGATTCTCTACCTCCGCTGTAATTCCTCTCCAGCATCATTCATTTCTGCCTCTTTTCTTAAGGTGGTGTGCTGTAGTTCTTAGCAGAGACAACGTGAAGAGTAAATACTCCCTGTAAGGGTGTAAGGGAGCGAAGACACAGATCAGGGATACTGCACGTGTCATTGTGTAGGTATTCATGCCAGTGCGGCAAGAAGCTCTTGGGAGGCCCAGCTGTAGTTTATTATTGAAATTTCTGTAAGATTACCCTCTTCAATAATTTGCAGCAGCATTTAATTATGCTCCCTTAGAGAAGCCTAAGCCTCCACTGTTTATTTGGCGGGACGTGAATGTATAATGTAACTGAATCGGGAGGCGGGCCTTGGCTGCACCAGCATGCGGTGATGTGGCATGTCGGTCCTCCCCAGTCTCATCGCTCGCTCATCGCAAACGCAAGCCTTTCAATTGGTTAACCATACTCCACCATGAATGGCTTGGAAGTGTCTTCTCAGAGTTCCACCCCAAAGCTGTTCAGGGAGATGTGGGTTGATGATGACACTATTAAAACCTGGAAATCCATGAGATAAAAACACAGTGATGTACTGTAATCAATCCGAGACGGGGAGATTCTGCAGGCGAGTAATGGGCAAAAATCAAACACACATTCAGCTTGAATGAGCACAGAAACCCGTCATCCTTGTCGATTAAAGCATTTCTTCCGCTACAGAGGAGCTCATCTGTGTCAGAACATCTAGTCCACCCCCAGAATACCCAAAACAAATCTGTCTTCAGTCTAGTTTCTTACAGACACTTATATTCCATCACAATTATTAGTTTGTGTTGCAAGCACAACCCCACCATGCTCCTTAATAATTTAAAAGTAAAATGCTGGTAGGTTATTAGTTAAAATTAGTCTTTCACATCCGCAAGTTGAGTTTAAATCCGCAGCCAGCCATTAGCTGGCATCTCTATCTCTCTTCTGTATGTCCATAGCACTGAATCCTAAGCCTCACATGCCTGACATATTCAGGCTGCATGGTCATGTGATGTCATTCTCTCAGTGGCTGAATTGCAAAACAAGAGATTAGCAGATCAGGAGATAAAAGGCCTCTGATTGTGGTGGAGTTCCTGCCCTTCTATCATAGTTGTGCATTTTTCATCCCTCTCACACATTCCTTGTGACATCACAGCAATGCTTTCATTTTAATGGAATGTGGTGTTTGTTCATTCTGTAACTGAAATATTTCTGCCATTCAAATTCTTTTTCGACGCCTTGTGTCATATTTCCATGTCTATGGTACTTATTTGAAGAAATTGCATGAATTTATGAGCCCTACACATCATTGACTTGTGGTTTTTATACCTGAACCTTTAGTAGAGCATAAAGTGAACAAATGCTTGTAAGTTATCCTTGTATGGAAAACCTTTATAGGCAAGAATAAATCTCTAAGCTCTTTGGGAACCTTAAACTAAAAATGGTCAATACATCATCCACTTTACAACTGGTTATGCGGTATGGGCTGGTGTGGTGAAGAAGTGCTGTATACACAGTTCAGGTGAGATCTACAGCCTTGCCACAATTTCCTAAGATTTACAGATATATTGGCCAAGTATCTTTTCTTTTGCTTAATTATGGTGAAATGGTGTCAACCTAGAGGTTTTCATGTCTCATATGTACAGCTTGTGTCAACTAATCTCCTACCATCAGCTGCTCAGAATCAACTCGTACAAGTAGGTCTGGCATTTAAAGTCAAACACTTCTCAGAAGCCTGAATAAATCGTCCGTTGCCTTTAACATCAGAAGCCTTACTTGCATGTCCCAAGGAACGCACCAAATGGGCCGTCTCCCTTATGGTTTAGCATGTACTGCACCAGTTCGGATTTGTAGCTCCAATATCTCCACCCGTAACAGAAACCAGGCTAATTTGTCTATACGTCACAATGTTTGTGGATTAGCGCAACATTTGCTTCTTTGCTATCTATGGGATCCACTTTCAGCAGATATAGCTAATGGTCCAGAAATGTGAAATATTTTGGAGAATATTGTTTAAGAGCAGACAAGATCTGTAGTCTTATCACTTTCAGATAAAATACGCAGCTGACCAGTGTCCCCTGTGGTGAGCACCTGTGCAAAAACGTCCAGGAAATTGCTTTAAAATCTCATTATCATCTTCCAGTACCTAATCTGCTTCGTCTGACAGCCTAGCAAATTCTCATTATTGAATTCTCATTTACAATACTGAGAAAATGCTTTGCTCATAAGACAGCCTTTTTGCCTTGTGATGAATGCACATGCCATGCAGGGTGTCCCTGAGCTCGTGGCCTGAGCTTTCCGAGACAGACTGCGAGCTCACCCAGAACCAGTACTGGGTAATTGGTTGGAAAATGAATGATTGAATTTTCCACCTGTAACTTGTAATACTGCATTGTAATGGACCTTTATTGCCTGTATGACTGTAAAGTAATCTGATTTTCTCTCTAAAATACCCACTAAAAATTAAATCCCTATTTAGTCATTTTTGGTTAAGCATTAGGTTTCGGAATCAGAAGCTTTACTTGCCACATACATAGTCATTGCCATGAAAATGCTCATCTGATACCATGGGTTTACCCTTGAACCCAGGAGGTTTGGTGCCAAACCACATTCTGATGGATGATGTCCTGGTGTGTTCACTGATGCCTCTGTAATCTCAGAATTTTTCAGTAGCCCAGGAGACTCATGCATTTATAAGTATAATGATGAAAGGGTGGTGTGTGCATGATTCATTTTTGACAATATTTTCATGATATTCAGCACTGGATTATTTTCAGCATGCCAAGGTATGACACGGTACACCTTCCTTAATTGTACCTTATTGACATCTGTGATGATGCGCACAAGGTGTCCGATCTCCAGAAGTTTGTATTGTAATGTAAGGTAGATGGTCAGGCCTGCGTTTTAAATCAGCTGCTCTCCTGTAGTTCTTTTAGAAGACCCTTTGCACCTTCTGTTCTTCAATAAGGTGGGAGACATCAGAGTCAGAGGGCAGGTAACTGTGATAAAATCCTTTGAAGTTATTAAGGCAGAGGCTGTGGATTACAGACCCCATTCAGCTTTACTTGTAGTCATTGGCAGTCTGAAATCCCTTTTAGGCACTGGATCGGTTGCTGGCATTAGCTCCTTGTATCATAATTTCTCCATCTTCACTGAATCATTCAACTAGCTTCTGGACCCATGCTGGCTTTTCCTGTCACCACTATCTTGGGAGCTGACATCCATATGAGATTCCCGGGCAGCCTCAGCTGAGCCCACTACATCAGAAAGAACGGGACCTCAATGAATGAATGATGCATTTATACAGGGCTTTTCAAGACACCCAAAGCACTTCACAGAAGCAATGAGGAACCACTTCAGCCACCACCACTGTGTAGCACCCATCTGGATGAGGCGAAGGCAGCAAATCTGCGCCAGTATGCTCACCACACAATAGCTAAGGTGGTGAAGGGCCAGAAGAGAATTCACCAATTAGACATAGGGGATGATTAGGAGGCCAGATTTTGATAATTCCACAGTGGGCAGTTTTAGCCAGGGCATATACCACCCCTATGCTTTCAAACGATGCCCAGGGATCTTTTATGACCTCAGTTTTATGTTTCATATGAAGGACGGCACCATTTTTACAGCACAGTGTCCCCATCATGGCACTGGGGCATTGGGATCCCCACAGACTACAGGATGGGCTAAACTGCTGGCCAGACCAACACCTCTCCCAGCAGCGAGCCAGCTTTCCTAGTCGGTCTCCCATGTAAGTACTGGCCAGGCCCAAGCCTGTTTAGCTTCAGGTGGATTACCTGATGTGACCTACAGGAGGAATGGCTGCTGACAGATCTCCAAACCAAACGGGGCACGTCATGGAGAGAATTTGCCCAGCCTGCAGAGAAATGGGCGTCCTTGTACCCTCACCTTACCCACAGTTCATGACTGCACAGGGACGCAGATTTGCCGTAACGCCAATGACCTCCCTCCCACTGCACCACCACCAACCTGCTCAGTGCTCGTCAAACCACAGCTACCAAACCAACCCGCCCGTCACTCTCAAATCACTCCCTCTTACCGCCACTTACTGTATGAACACGATCCTGAGAAAATTCACTCGGACACTGAAATGATTCTTAGTTCAAGCACTACAGAACAGAACCAGCAGTTCAACCATTTGTAGAAGAGTAGGGCGACACCCTAGGGGGGGTCTGAATAACTGAGCTTTGGGCAGCACCACTAATGAATAGAGGCAGTGTTGATGGTGAAGCTCACTTAATGGGTTTACCGGCAATGAACAGAAAGGAAAAAAGGGAAACCATGACAGCCATCAAAAATATAACTAAACAAAAGCCATTTTAATGTAAGCATATTTTGCCCCCCAAAAACAGCAAAGCATTATAAGTCAAAACAAGGTCAAGGAGTCTCAGGACAAATCGTCAGGTTTCTCAATAAATACAAACATTCTGAAATCTTTAGATAAATACCGTTCATATTCGTTTTAGAATATTCTAAGCATTGTTTACATTTATTTGATGGTTTTGACTTTCCATAAAAAAAAATCAGAAATGTAATAATAAAATATCTTGAGCATTTAAGCAAAGTTAATGCTTTAGCCATTATAGAAAAACAATAGAACAATGCAAAATGTACAAAAAAAAATGTACGCATGCGCACACACACACAAACACACACACACAAAAACATAATGTAGTAAACAGAAACATCTGGCCAGTTGACATTTTACATATAAAATGACTGGAAAGATTGTCACTGTGATACAATAGCACTTTGTGGTGTAATATCCAGGATACACAGAAAACACATTCTAAGGCAATGTCATTTTTAATATTTTCAGATGGACTTCCAGGGATTCATTCTGAAAAAAACACTTTATTTTTATCTACTAAGGATCAACAGAATTGATCCCAATTTCAATGTTAGGTACTTATCACGCTCTGGTTTTTCAAATTACAGTTTAAACTGTGTGTAAAATAATCAATAAGATTAGTGCAACCAAGAATGTCAGAAGCCCTCAACTGACACGGTGCAGCTACACATTTAATCTCCATCAGTCACATCTAATAAGGCACAATGGCTTTCTCAAAATCCATTCTTGGGAAAGAAATGCTTGGCCTCACCGCTTTTCTGTGAATTCCCAAATTTAATATTACACTAAAAGTCCATACGTTCATACATTTGTTTCCGAAGTGAATATGCTGGAAAGAATGTATTGCCGAAACCATAATGCCAACTGCCCAGTTCTATAAAGTTGCTTTTGCCATCTTATGGCGCTTCTCAGGACAGGGTACAAAGACTGCAACCCCTTGACATCCTGTGAACTTAATCAGCACCTTCCAGAAACTCCAGCACTCATTTACAGTGTTAATAAAGACCTAATGTCAGCCAAGCACTTTGCCACCCCACTAATGCATAAAACAGGCATAAATGCATAAAACTTACAGTATCAAGGATGCTAAAAAGAATTGGTCAGTTCCGCTTTCGAGGGATCTCGAAAGGACACTTAAACCAGTGTTTCCCAACCCTGGTGCTCGAGGACCCCCACATAGCTCACAAAAATGTACACTGTCTGGTAGGAAGCTAGGAGCTAGTAAAAACCTGCACTGTCTGGTATGAAGCTGGGAGCTAGCAAAAACGTGCACTGTCTGGTATGAAGCTGGGGGCTAGCAAAAACGTGCACTGTCTGGTATGAAGCTGGGAGCTAGCAGAAACGTGCACTGTCTGGTATGAAGCTGGGAGCTAGCAAAAACGTGCGCTGTCTGGTATGAAGCTGGGAGCTAGCAAAAACGTGCACTGGCTGGGGATCTCCGAGGACCGGCTTGGGAGTCACTGACTTAAAACAACTGGCTGTGGTGCAGCGTTCTGCACAGATTGAGCCAGAAACTGACATCTTCCTTTTATTTAATCATAATCATCTGGGTCCACAGTTTTCATGAGAACATGTCTATTTATAAAAACACAGTATTTCTAATATAACAAACATTTTTTCCCAGAATTTACAAAGACATTACTCAAACTCACTAGAAATTATTATAAAATATTTAAAGTTCAGTCAGTGCTATTTCCATGGGTCCCGTTACAAAGTTAAAAACACATTCAGAAATGTAATTACAAGAAAAATACTGCATAATCCAAAAGAATAATCAAACGTGAATGACACTTCTGCTACACCATACCAATGACCTGCTAGACCATGTTTATGAACAGAAGTAGCTTTAGATGTACTCCCTGAACATGGAGAAAAAGGCAGCACACTTCAGAAACCCCATTCAAAACACTGTGTAGGAAATCCATGCGGCCATGGAGAGCTGGGGTCATATGCCATTAAGGTTCACAGTGCTGCATCACACAGAGCCTCTTCAGACTCCTCTGCCATTGACTGCTGGAGTGGGCAGTCAGTCACAGGTTTCACTGGATGTTGTTTAGGTGATGGGTCAATGTGGTTCCTTCTAATTTATACACTTTGCAGCAGCAACGCAAGCATTGCTTTTTAAAATTAGCTGACAATTGTCAAATATTTACAGATATCCGAACAATTTAAGGATTTCGGTTTCAAATCCAGGGACAGCCATACACACCAGTTCTGACAACGACCACCAGACAGAAATAGTTGAGCAGTGAATTCGGTGACACTTTACTTAAGGGGGCACAAATAATACAGTATTATACTCTTACAAATGTATTAATTAACGACAAACTAAGCCTTAGTTACATAATGATCTCATGTTTGTTCATCATTATTGAATCGTGACATCTTTTAGAATAGAATAGAATAGAATACAATACAATACAATAGAAGCTTTATTGTCACAGTATTAAACACATGTTAAACCTTTGTGAACTACTGAAGGAACAAGTAATGAATAACAAAAAGTTAAATACTGATTTCATGTTTGTTCTTCATTAATGAACTGTGACATCTTTTATATGAAGTAGCGACTATTTGTTCACGATTTGTACTTCAGTAGTAACCGAGTTACTACTAAGTATTAGTGCCCCCTCAAAGTAAAGTGTTACCCTGAATTCTTACCAGGCTACTACTCAACAGCTTGTAAATGCCCCATGGTGTCACTCACGGCACACACAGCTTAGAGCGGCTACAGACTAGAGATTGTGTAAACAGTAAAATGAGGACAGCATTTGATTTGAGACTCATTTGCCTGTGTGCAGTCTTTACAGTACCTGTCTGACATAACAGAATAAACCTGAGATGATGTGCTTCACAGAGGCCATCTGGATCTCCTTGCTGGAGGCCCCCTCTTCTACCTGAGGTACTGCTCCTCAGATTGGTTGCTTTGGTCCTCCCCTTCCAGGTCGTCCAGCTCAGGGAGGTCACCCCATAGCAGCAAGTTCAGTCCTGGAGAAACACCCAAATTAGATCGTATACCTTCAATAGATATGAATAAAATGTTTGAATCTGGTGTTCTATATTCCTATATTTGCAATGGGGGGGGGGGGGGGGGGTTGGTGTGTAGCTCACCATGATAGG
>JAODLD010000151.1:482838-495338 GCA_026781065.1 Mormyrops boulengeri | reverse complement strand
ACCCCATCATCCTCACCCCCTTTTGCCCGTGCGTCTTCCCCCCTCCCCCCCCCGCCGGGGGGGGGGGGGGCCCCGGCGTGTAGCTCAGCATGATAGGATGCTGGTCTTGTGATGGGAAGGTCATTATTAGATACCTTAGCAAGGCCCTTAACCTCCAACAGCTCCATAGACTAACCGTGATTTTTCAAAACAAGTGAGTCACTTCGGATAAAAGTATCTGCTAAATTAATATAAAGTAATCACTAGTAAATTTGTGTTTAGAACTAGCAAAACTCACAGGTGGTCAATAGATATTGTGTCATAGATCAACTCAGGACTTGTACCTGTTTTAATTAGAAACCTCGAGTGATGAACTGGACCACAAAAGTGATTAAATGTTCACAGTACTGTTGTTTCCCCCTCATCACTGGCCGCAATCTCCTGTTTCTATTGTAATACAAACCTGTTTCTCTCACGCCCTCCGGAATAATCACAAAAAACCATGATGACATTGTGCTGGCTGAGGCAAAGCCATCATAACTGTCAAAACACCAAAGTTCTGTGATCCTGGCCATCAAGATACATGTGCTTTCAGGTACACAAAGAAAAGGTCAAGACAATACAAGTAGGAGTTAATGGGACATGCTGGATTAGCACGTCAAGCTGCAAAAGTTTCAGTGTTTATTTGCCTGTGTTTGCCATTTGCACACTGCCTACCATGCATACACCATATAATCCTATTTGCACTGTCTCTGAATAGTATTTTAACCACAGCCTTTATTCTTCTATTTAGGTTTCATTTTTAGCCTACTAAGCTACCTTTTATACTTAATTTAATGTAATGTAACTTTCATTTGTCTATTCTCTCGTTTTTTGCAGTCTCCGGAGCCAGCCAGATCTTCATTTCACTACAAGTTGCACCAGTATAACTGTGCATGTGACATGTGTGGACGTGCATGTCTTCTGCCACAGAGCACTTCTGAACTGATTCCAGATGAGTATCTGCCCACCCTAGGTTCAGACTGTCTTTGACGTCTTCAGTCAAATATGGCAGGTACAACCTTAATGTAGGTGGGAAGGATTTATATAGTTACTAATTTTTTATAATTTGGAGTAACTCGCAGAACCAGTTTAATTAATAATTATTTGGAGATTTCACAAACGTTTATGGCCCTAGGAAAGCTACTTATTGCAACCAAACCTCTCCATCTCTCCCTCTGTTCTGTTTATGATGACCAAACTGGACAGAAGGTGTGTGATGCCTGATGCCAAGCAACACCAACATGACCACATACAGCTCCTTCCTAAAAAGTCAGCCGAACTGATTATCGAACAACGT
Source organism: Mormyrops boulengeri (assembly GCA_026781065.1). Classification (NCBI taxonomy): domain Eukaryota; kingdom Metazoa; phylum Chordata; class Actinopteri; order Osteoglossiformes; family Mormyridae; genus Mormyrops; species Mormyrops boulengeri. The sequence goes on along the minus strand of JAODLD010000151.1, from coordinate 494,020 downwards.
TTAAATTAACATCTAAATGGGTCATATAGCTCTCTCCCTCTTACAGAAGGGGGAGACGAGGTGCGGATCTGAAAGGCAGGTATCCCTCCTCATGTGTCTGGCCCTAATGCCAAAAACATGCCCCCGCATTTCATTTTAAATTCTGTGATTGTTTTCCATCATAGATAAACATCTAAAAATGTTGGCAGGCACCTATAAAAGGATAAATTCTCTTAGTAAACAGCCCAAGTGGAAAACAGGATCAAGGTGCAGAATTGTTTTACAGAATGGTAGGATTAGGGTTGTCATGTACATACATAAGGATGAATTCTCTTAACAAACAAGCCATGGCTGACAGAATTGCAGCGCGGCAGGGAATCCCCCGGCATCAGGGAAATCCTCACCCGAGGTGTCCAGCCTGTTGATTGGTACGACTGAATTACTGTTGAACATCCAGAAGTGACCATTGTTACAGGAGTGCAGGCAGGGTGTGCACGGCGCCACCACATGATAGCCGACAACGTTGCCACTAATGCAGAGAGGAGACAGAGGCTCAGGGTCAGCAAGCATTCAGGGCACCAGCACACCAGCAAAGGGGGGATATGAGGGGGACCATCACACTCTCAAATAATCAATCAATCAATCAATAATTCAAACAGATCAATTCATGAATGTAATAAATGTATGTATATTTGAATAAATGAATGAATGAATGAGGAACAAAGAACAAAATTTTGAGAGAACAAATGAATGAATGATCAATTGAAAGAATGCTTGAAATGAATGGTTTTATGTCCCCCCACATCAAAACAGGACATGTTTCAGTTAAAAATACATAACTAGAATACGGTTTCAGCCTCCAGTTTCCCAAATAATACACAAGTGGCTAAATAAAGCCTTGCAAGCTAATAAAAATGCAATCGATACTTGGCTGTCCCAGCAGACTTTATGAGTCAGACATTTAGAGGATATTAAACTATAGCACTTTACTAGAACCAGAAAAACAAGAACAAACGTAACAATATAGCTGCCTGACAGTTTATGACACTGGTCTAGTTTAACAATCTAGTCACAGATTAATCTTCATTTATTAACATTTTTAAACAATACGATGAATATGTGTTTACAGGGCTGGCAGTGTGGCTCAAGCAGGTTAATGAGGTCATGCCTCCCAGAGTTTGAATGAATCAATGACCCAGCACTATGTATGTGGAGTCTGCATGTTAATTCAAGTGGATTGGTGTCTATAAGCTGCCCATGGCGTGAGATTGCGTGTCCTCTGCCCTGGGCACCGGACTTCACTGGGATAGGCTCCAGGCTCACAGTGACCTTTTGCCAGCTAAGCAAATAAGGAAATATACATGGATTGAATTATGCAGTGTATTAAAAGATGTGCATTTGGTTTCTGCAGCTGACGTCCGTAGGGTAATGCAATAAGATATTACTTACCACTTCAGACAGGCCACGTCTCTCAGTTTGCACTTACAGGTTTTTGTGGAATAGCAGACTGAGACAAAATCTACTGTTCTGCAGAGTGGGATTGAGACATTGTCACCAGCAAAGTAGAATAATGCATTGAACACACTTTTTAATCGATGATTTTCCCAAAGTGCCATATGTATTAATTTCTACACTAATAGCTGCTACACTGTTCTTGTTAACTAATAAGGAAAATCTGATGTTTAATCTGATCTCGTATTTGCAGATAAACCTGTTCATACATACAAAAATGCAATACACAGTAACAAAATTAGTTTCACTGTAATGGAGTAAATCCTGATACTTAAATACAACCAAGAAATCCCAATCTATCTGACGGCTATTTGCCACTGGATATGTGACCTGTCAGAGTTATCTAAGTGATCTAATTGATAATTCGGTAGAGACTTACCTGTTAGGCGGTATATCAGTCGAAAAAAGTTCAACCTCTGTATCGGCTAAGAGCACAGCTTTCATCCCCCTCGTACAAAGTAAACTATCGCAGTATATACAATTCAGCTGCGTAACACATTTATTTTTAAAATAAGGTGTAGACATGGCGTTAATTTTTTCCCACCAATTACACCGAAATGCTGATGCAAGGAAGAAAACTGCAGAATACCATAGAAATATTCCTGGACAATTAGGCACCAGCTTCCCAGTCAAGTAACCTTCGCAAATAAGCTAGTTAACGGAAAGACACGTTACTTGGGAAGCGCGCTTATTTGTATGACAGACGTGATTAAATGCCCTGTTTTATCTTGAAAGCCGCCAGAAAAGACAAAACCTAGTAACCTGTCATTATGCTGGAGATAGAGCTAACTTCTGTGCAGCATATAACGTATAACATTAGCTAGCTGGCAGCGCGGGTCGTTTGCAGTGCCCTAGAACACCAGGCAGCTGTTGTTAAAGGTATCTACAGACGCTCATAATGTTTAAAGGACGCTTCTGACAGAGCGGCGAGCTCGTTTCTGTTTTTGTTTACACCTTCCTACTTAGAGCCGACAGCGGTGGGCCGGAACTTCCTGAAAGATTTTCAAAATGTGTCATCCCTCCTTTGGATTGGATAGCTGAATACGTAACCAGTTTGCTATTGGGTCACATCCATTTCGTAGACGAATGTGATTGGTAGATGTTAGAACTGCCAAGGACAGAGAAGCTCGCTATTGGCTGAACTATGACCAGCTTTCGGAATTTAACGAATTGGTCGCGGTTATGGTCTGATCCGTTTTGTTCATTGGTCGCAATATAACATCGCAGGAAAAAACTATTATATCACATTTTATTATAAACGAACCCCACTTAAACAAAATTTATAAAGGTATTTGACGACTATATTTATGATTTTAGCACTGTAGAATAGTTCCTTTAACAAAATTCAAGCACATAATACTAGGTCCCGCCTCTTTAACCACTGGTAGGCATTTTAATTGGTCGACTTTATTGTAAGCACTAGGAAACGGTGCTTAAGAACTGCTTATTCTGATTCGTTATCTTTCGTGCCATTCTTAATAATATAGCCCAATAAAGAAACTAGAGAAATACTCCGCTTTCTTATCCCATGCGAAGGGGCGGGCTTATTTTTTTAGACTTTGGAGAAATGTTCGAAAGTTGGAAGCGATGCGGTTGACGGGAAATGCCCTTTGCCGAGATTAGCAGAACCCAAATGGAAAGTAGTATTCGACGTAAGTTTTAAATAAATAATTCTGTTTTTACCGTGCTGCTAGTCTTGATCCATTGCGTTATGCGTAGGAAAAAAAATCGTATGCTGGGAGTCTTATTTATTAAATCCGTTTGGCGAAAAAGTTTCAAAATGAGCTATATTTAAGCTATTTGCCGATAATTAATGTTATAATTGAAATACTATTTTCAAGGGTCACTCTTGCCTTTCTTTAGGGTTAAGAGTGTTGGTGCGCTTTAGCGATTATGTCCCGTGTCGAAAATCTAATGTATGGTCTATGTGAGTGTTGGTAAGAGACAAGCTTTTAAATAAACAGCGATTACGCAAATTCATAGTTAAAAAGCTATATAAGCAATATAGCTAAACGTGTAACTGAATGGGAATGCTGATGCGAGTTGTAGTAGTGTAATACGTACTCTTTACCTACACTTCCGATTGATCTTTGAAGATATAAAGTGTTAATATCACGTACCACTTTAGGTGAACGGGCTACCGTAATGCTCCAGAATTAACATACTTGGCATGTTTAAACTTATGACAGTAATTGTTGCTTTCTTATATTAATAGTCAAAATGTATCCATTTGAAGAAACCGCCCAGCAAATTTTCCGTAATTGTAACTTTATTGTTCAGAGGAGGGTGGGGAAAGTACCCCCTTCCTAAAGAAATTCTGACGGTGTGACCACAGGGGTCCAAAATATAACTGCGGTAATCGTTATTCATTTCGCTTTCGGACGAGCATGTGATTCTGATTACAAAGGTATTCACACGGTGTAGATCAAAAGTAATGTGTGTACTTGCATCATAAATCCTAATTATGCGCAACTGTCAGCCTCGGGGTTGCGGCGTGTATCCATATCGCTGCTTTATCACACAAACCTATCCTTGTCTTCATTTCAGGGGGAAGTCAACCACTGCATGACACGCTGCTCGCCCTGCTATGAATGCTCGCAATAAGAACAAACTTTCTGGATACGACAGTCGGCTTGTTTTTGGTGCATGGGAATGAGCCTGCGATTTTTTTCTTTACTACCGTGATCAGGGACGTTTTATATAAATATTAAAAAAAAAAAAATCCGACGGAAGAGCACTGCTGGCTGAAGTCTCATAATGCGGACGGCTTGAACATCAACAGGGAACAATAACAAGTACGACGCTGTTTGGGTTTATTGGCAGTTTATAAGCGGACCTCTCGCTTTCTCCGGTCGAATTACCACGATTACGTTTATTTTATTGGCGAATATTGTTACTGCCTCGCCGTTCAATTTAGGCTCCTGAAATCAAATAGAGATGACGTCTCCAGCAAAATTTCGAAAAGACAAGGAAATAATAGCTGAGTATGAAACGCAAGTAAAAGGTAAGTGATATCTTATTAGTATCATCTCCTTCTGATTTTCACTATGGCTACTTATCGCATATTTATTAACTACCTGTGCGTGCATGTAAAACAATATATGTGTGTACAAAATATATGCACATGGGGAAACATAAACCTGGATTGATCATATCAGCGCGTTTCTTTATTGTAAAGTTGAAGATTATTTAAAGGAAAACGCGGATGTATTGTATTATTTGACATTAAAGAAATCTGACCATTTGTTCTTGATCAGATCAGTGAATGTGTGCATGCCAATAGCATGGTCTAGCAATATCGAAAGTCTTTTTAACGCTCGATTCTGCAGATCTTGGGTATATAAAATATTACACGTTACAGACTGTCTGCTTTTTTCGACATACTCGAATTAGTTATGTAATTCCTACGTGAATCTGTTAAAATAGCACTGGGCGTTTTCGCCCCCGTTTCGTCCTCAGTGCATGAGGCTGTCGTGCAGTTTGCATTGATATTTTTTAACACCCCCCGTATTTGGCGTGGCTGCCCACCGGACGCACACTGATCGGCAAACATGTTGGTCCGAGCGGACGCCGGCGGCTCACGTGCACCGAAAAGCAGACGCACGAAGCGTTGCCACGCGCGCCGCCCGAGGACGCGCGCAGTTTTGGGAAGCCCGTGCTCCCCTTTTCCGTTCGGAAAAGGGCGGGGTGTTTGCTCCCGTTAACTGTTCCCGTCTTCTCCCGTCCCTGACGCAAGCTGGGTATTTTAATACGACGTTTTAGATAATAGTGTATGTAAGGCTAGCTTTACTGCGTAAATCTGGGTATTTTGGGCAGGGTGGGGGATGGGTGGCAAGGCGAGCGGCCAGTATTCCCGTTTCCTCCCCGGGAGACGTTTGCGTTTGAGGAAGCGGTTGTAACAATAACCTCCTTTTTCCTGCACGCAGATGTGCTCGCGCAGATGTGCTCGCGCCGGCTGGCTGCACGTTCCTGCCTGCTTCAGCGCGAGTCTCCTCTGCACATTAACTGCATGCACACCGAGACGCTTTTAAGCGCCGTTCACACCATAGCATAACGCGCCCTAGCCGTGTATGTCCTTAACCTATATGCAAATATCGGATATCGGAATGTACCCATTTTATACTTTCCGCGTTAATCACCTTGATGTTTTTTTAGGTTTTGAGCGGCGTAAACGAATCTTGGCCACTTCAAAAGCACAAGCGCTACGAAAAGCGAATTCGATTTCTGCCTCTTATAGATGCATAGTTATTCCAATCTTATGACAAAGCACGCACCACGAAACAGATTGTACATCTTGTACTGTTGCCGAGTAGATTCATGCGGTTTTCCTAAATACACCGCGCTGCCGTTCCTAAGAACCAAACTCATTTGTACAGATGTGGTCCACAAAGAGTCTGGCGAATGAGCTCAAACGTTTTTAGGTCATTGTCAGATTCTCAGTTTGATTTTAAGTTCTGCCCTTGCTTAGTGTGATTATTGAAAAAATGAATGACTGTATGTGCTACATCCAAAGCAAATCCTTGCACCATAAAGGTGATCCAGCATACAGTTAGCATGAGGGTAAAAGGGGAGATTGGGATGGGACAATACTGGTTGAACATAAGATGTCTCAGATTGGGTTAGCAGTCCTGCAGTCAGTCTGGGTTTGTATGGCAAGTCTTGCTATCTGTAACAGTCGTTCACCATATGGAAATATGCATAATGATTGCCCTAGAATGGCCCTGCATAACAATTTACCCCATAGCTCTGGATGAAGCATAAGAAAAAGCGGTAATTGCACAGTTTCAAACACTCTGCATTGACTCCTGCTTTTTGCCTCTCCTGTTATGTTGGCATGTTCAATGTCCTTAGTGCTGCAGCATAGGGTGAGTTCTGTATGTCTTGCTTAGATGAGCACGGGAGGTCCAGGAGTCGCATTCCCCCCTTGGGACTCCATGTCGCTGGCAGCAGAGGCCATGTGGGGAGTGCGAGGGGATGAGGAAGTACAAAAGGAGCGGCAAATGCTGGGCACAGGTTCCAGCATGTTTGAGTAGACGCTTCGCTCCATTCAGAATTCATTGACTTTATCAGTGAGGGGTTTGTGTGGCTGGCTGGGCACATAGGAATGTAACGTTAAATTTATCGTTATCCATGATAGACGATATGGCAAAACATGTATCTTCAAAGAATCATGGTTACGTGGTGCCTAAATTAGACTCCTCTGTGCAGGTCAGGATGGTCTTGGCTTATCCCTTGGACTCTCATCTGATTTGCCAAAGCAAACGTAGCGTAATATGACAAAAGCTGTACTGTGCAGCTCTCTGAACATCTTTCTGAGGTATTTTTCTGGCTTAAAGCATGCAAACATTTATTCATTGAATTAGTGACATTTTCACGGTGGTGTGTGACAGCTTGCAGAGTAACGGGGATTGTGGAGATTGTGCTGATGAGCTTCGGGCGCAGCCATACTCCGTGTGTTCTGGCAATGAAAGCGCTGAATTGTAATACAATGGTGAGAATCCTAGCAGCCGTTGCTGAGTTCTGGGCTTTTACTGCTCTCTGGATCTTAGCAGGGAATCTCCTTGGTGCTCACCAAAACAAAAAACAACACAATAATAATGATGATTCTGTGGTTGGCTTTAGAGATATCTGACCATTGAATCGTAATCTGGGTGATCTGAACAGAGTTTTGCATGAGACTTGAATCTGCAGCCTGCGGGTGAGGCTTGTGATATTTCCAAAGAAAGCCCATGGGAACTATCAGATATTAACCAAACAGTTCTCCAATAGTTTGGGTCACGTCTCCAAAGTCTGACGAGCGACCCGCGGAGTTGCATTTCACTGCCATCCTCTTCTGTCAGGGAAAGTAAAGGTTTGCCTTCCCTCGGCTCCACTGTGTGCAGCATGTTGCGAGCAGAATGCCGCCTTCCCCAGACTTGGAAACCTCCTGTTCACCCCGGACTCATGTCGTCAGATGGAGTTAGCGGCAGCGTAGCCAGAGGATGTTTCTGCCTTGATGTAATGATTGCGCATGGCTGCGCATTCCTTAGTCTTCAGTAGCTTGGCATGAAAGCCAGTGATATGAATATTGTCAAGAATTTCAGGGGTATGCGCACTGATAAGCGGTCAGACATTACGGTAATATGCCGATATGCTGCGATCAAATGGCAGTCATGGTACTTCGGAGCCCGCCTTTTGCCTGAGCGTTCTCTGGAAAGGAAATTGCAGATGTCTGATTGAATTGCAGTCCTTGCAAGTATGATATTTAATATAGGGTATATAATATAGTGTGAGATATTGGAGGGGGAACAACATTTGACTGCAATATATACTTTGTTGCATCTTGGATAATTTTCTGCTTATGTAAGGTTTGGTACAACATAGCCCTTGTTGCAGAGAACCTAAAACTGTAATTTATTATTACATTTACATAAACCACAAAGGTTCAAAGATTTTATTTTATTGTTGCACACAATGCAGTTATTTTAGTGACTCCCAAAGCCTACATTATCAGAAAAGCAAGCAAATGTATACAATATACAGAAGCATATGAAAGCAAACAATATATCCAGGTGTAGTGGAACTGTTAAAGAAATGGCGACAAGCTATGTAAACCATATGTGCAGGAGTGACGGCTGGCAATTTATGATGGGTTATTGCACATGTTTGTATATGTCAAAATGAATGGTCATTATCAGTAAACCCTAATAAGGTGGCATTATGGGAGACCCCCCCCCAGACATAGCAGGGATCAGCTTCACACACCGGGCTGTCCTTCACCGCAAGTTACGCTCTAGGCACAGAACATTAAAAATGGTAAATTCAAGTTTAAAGTGCTGCCTGAAGACCCAGTTTCGCTGCTTTAGAGAAACGGGGAATTTCTGTTTTCTGTTCTGGGCAGCAGTGAATCTCGGTTAAGTGATAAGAAGGTGGATTGCTGAAACCGCACATTGTTACCTAAAGGGAACCTCTGGTATCAGGTTATGTGTCTAGTGAAACTCACTTTATGCTTGAAGTAACTTCGCAAGTAGCTGGTTTCGTGCCTCTGAGGGATGAACAGCCAAGGTACCTGTTTGCCAGCAAATTGTGGGGTCACAAGCTGTTTGGAGGGATTCATACGGTCTTGCACTTAAACACACCCAGAGCTTAGCAAGAAGGCAAGATTGTTACAGAATTATTATGAGCTCATTTCCTAAGACTGTAGCCTTCTCAAACCTGTCACTTTATTTGGTCTGCTTATGTAATTTTCATTAATTTATAACCTCGGTGGTGTTCCTGCTCTCCCTGACACACTGGAGGTTGTATCAAGCTTTCCCGTTGTATGGATAAGATGTATGTTAATATTTTTCATGAATAAAGCTCTGGCAATGTGAAAGAATAGGATCAATACTTTAATGGGAACAGATTCTAGTTGTTTCATATGAATATCTAACACCTAATTGGATTGGTACGAATGGGTCATTTAGCATTGATTGGATATCGACGATAAATCGTAAGTGGCGTAAAATCGAAATCCCTGTAATTATGCGACATGGCTCAAGGCAGCGCCCCCGTGCTCCATCAGGGTTGCTAGCCCCGGTGTTTTTGTTTCGCCGGATGAATGGACAGCAGATGTAAACAGTCTGATGCCTCTTCCCACCTCGCCCTCGTTGGTAATGCTGCAAACGTTCATTTCGTCATGGCTTTGAGGCATGAAACGTGGCAGGTGGTACTTGGCGAACTGGCTGCTCACGTACACAGGGCTCATCCAGGCCTTTCCTCGGTTTGCGGTCAGTAGCTAAACTTGACTGGGTTATCAAATGTCCCGTGTGTCTTACCTGGATCTCCTGTTTCGTCTGTCTTTTCATCATGCCGGTGTGCATATGTCTATATTGTTATGAGTGCCTAATTTTAACGATTTGTCCCACTGAGAGGAAGCTAACAATGTCCACATGCCCCGGGCTCCCATTTCCTGGTGGGTCAGCTGGCTTCCTTGGACGGAACCTTAAGGCAGCCACAGTTTATATCCCCAAGCTGCATATTCATTTTAATGGGGGGGGGGGGGGGATAATTTTTGCAGTGTCACATCCAGGAAGTTTTTGTTTTTTCCCCACAGGGACATAAATGCTAGCAAGGCCCACAAATGGCCGCGTCCCCGTGGTAGTAATGAGCACGCAGCAATTAGCAGGGTCCAGCATTGATCAGGCAGCACACCACTCAATTTACAACTTAATGACCGGGTGGGTCATTATCATGCAGTGGAAAGGATGTTTGCTTTGCCGTAGATGGGGAGAACCCAAAGCGGTGGAAGAACGTGTTCCAAGCTTTGAACTTCCTGCCACAAGTATGGCTCTGATCTCTCAGGCTGCTGGGCGGTACTGAAGGGTCTGCCGTTCAAATATTTAGATTTTTGTTATGGACTCTTCCTGATTCAGGCCTCCTTCTAACCTCTGCTTTGTTCATACCAGTTAGAAGACTGTTGCATTGCAGTAGTCGACCGTCTTGGTGGTAAACTCGAATGAGCCCAGTCCAGCACATGGATCCGGTAGCACAGGGAGGGTCAGTGAATAGCATTAGCATCATTTTATGAGGTATGGGGCTTGGTGCTACTCTGATGTGAGTATCTGGTCCATAGGAAGCTGCTCCTTACTCCTCAGAATGCTTCTTCCTGCATGAACGTAATAATTTGAAGCAGAAGTCAAATCCAGCCTTGTTAGCTCTCAGCTAATGAACTCTCATCTCACTACTGCAGTAATTTTTAAAAACCCGCTCTTTTGTGGAGGGGCTGAGCAGTGGCCTGGGGGCTACGTTTTGGAGAGTCCAGAAGCCCCATGGCAGGTCTGCTCTGAAGTTGTGCCTGGATGTTCTTGCTCTTAGCCTGTTGACCTCGGGGATGTGGAGCTAGTTGTGAGCTTAGAGAAGGGGCCCCTGTCTTCCCGGACTGTGATTGTTGCCGTTGGATATCTAGGGATTTGCAGTACGACCCCTTCGCTCCAACTCAGTCATAGGTGATGGAAGATGAGGCATCTCTGCTCGGTTTCGTGGTGCTCGGCCTCTAGATTCTCTTATCATCCGTTGTTTGTTTGTTTGTTTTATTTAGAATCAATGAGTTGCAGATCTGCTGCTGCTGAACCACACATCCATCTTCCAGCCGCTTATTTTCATCGGAGTCACTGGGCCAGTGTTGCTCTTGTATAAAAACCAAATAACGCTTTAGCTTAATCAGCAGGTCTTGCTTCCCTTCTCTGTGTTTGGCACTCCTGTCTCTCTTCTGATTTCTGTAACACTTTTTTTTCCCCTCTGCTTGTTTGTGGTGTCTTAACAGAACGTGGTTGGCAGGTTCAGTGGCTAAAACGGTGCCTTTATGAATTCTGCAGAAGGGAAAGTGTTGTCCCTTTGGTTACCCTATTCAGAGAGCAGAGTCGGCTTACCGATTTAGGCGACACAGGTGGCCACCTAGGGCCCCTTTTTCTGAGGGAGTGCTGACTTCTCGGGTCCATTCCACTTGGTCCCAGATGGTGCACACGGTACCGTACGTGCTCCTTGCGCTGTGGAGGGGGGGTGCCAGGAATGATGCTTGCCTAGGGCGCCACGTGGGTTTTGACTGGCACTGTCAGGGAAGTGCAGTGAGTCAGATGGGTGACTGATGTTGATGATGGGGTGGTGTTTTATTTGCACGCATGTACAGCAGATGCTTCAGCTGTCCTAATTCGATCATGCAAACAAGCACACT
>JAODLD010000151.1:462942-476809 GCA_026781065.1 Mormyrops boulengeri | reverse complement strand
AGAACTGGACAGAATCTCGGCACTGAGTTTTTGGCTTTTGGTTTATTTGGGTTTTTGGTAACAGCATGAAAGCTGCGTGAGTGGGGTAGGGGTTGGGCGGGCGGGGGGGTTGGCATTTGCAGGGAAATTCCCAGGACAGATAGAAGACTCCTACTGAGAGACTGAACCAGGAGGCCAAGGACAGAGAATCTGGGAAGAGATTATAAAGGTTACTTCCTGCTTTTGGAGGTCAGAGGGCAAGCCAGTGTGTCGGTGCTGCGCGAAGCGAGAAGGGCACCTTCAGCTGGCCGGGAAGCGGAGCACAGCACTGCTCTGCAGCCGGCTCAGCAGAGCGGGAGAGGAAGAGCGCGGGGGATCCTGTCCTGAAGAATAAATCTACACTGGGATGATACAATCTGTCTGCCAGCCTCTCCTCAAACAAAGCGTACTGAATCACACTACGGCAAACAGCAACGGGATTAAAAAGGCGAGAGGCACGCCTGCCAGGATAATATATAACATATATTGCATGGTTTTGTACACTTCAAGGGTTCTTTACATCTTTTGCTTGCACCTTGTGCTGCACCTGGTGTGAGCAACCCTATTGATCCTCAGATATGCAAAAGGGGGCAATCCATTACACATCTTATTATCTCTGCCTGTGTGTGTGGTCATTAAGGACACGCTTATCTCTGCTTGCAGGACTAAGTTTTGGCTGAAATATATATTTCGCTGCTTTGGTGTGGCATCCTACCTGTAACATGCGATGTGCCATTTGTTTTTTTTGTTTTGTTTTATTATACTGTTGTATATTAAGAGAACTTCCGGAAGCTTTAAAGCTGTGGTCTAAGTCTAAAGCTAAATCACAAAACACACGGAGCGTTCCAGTCCCATGTCCATGGTTCATAGAAAGGGGGCCTAATGATGTCACATGACGCCCCTCCCCCACCGGCCCTCCCTGTTCAAAATGGCTGTAGTGGGCCTCTGCTCCACACCGATGTGCCTTAAATGACTTACACGGATTTCTAATCTTCCACCTGCTACTGGTACCTGGATCTATTCCGTTATACAGGGGAAACATGGATTTTAAAAGTAATAAATATACATATTAAGAAGAAAAATGTGAAATGAAGAATTATAAAGGTTTCTTGATGGTTCCACAAAAAAGGAAATAACTATATCATCCATCCATCCATCCATCCATCCACAGCATGGAGTCTACCACAGACAGCACAGAGCTGAGGTACAATGAGTTTGTGCAAAGCAAAAATTAGCTGTAGCGATACTTCTGGTGCCAACAAAATGTCACATGTAGCACAGCAGGACATGTACAGACATGCAAAGACTTGCCCCATGTTATTTCTGCAAATTCAGGCAGGCTATTATTAGCGTGGGCATCAACTTTTAGGACTCCTAGCAATATTCGACATCTAAGCACTTGGATTCCCTCATTAATTAAAAGCGCAAAGCTGTAATGGGATTATACCGTAAAATATCCATTTCGACATGCTCACTATTTCATGTGCCCAGCAGGTCATTTCCACTGGTGTTAATTTCAGACTTATCTTGAGATGTGGAGGCACCCTGTAGCTTGCTGCTGAGCAAGACTCGGAAAACTCCTTCGATTTGTATATCTGAGCATTCACCGAAGCAGCAGACCAAAGGAACATTTATCGCGTTCTATCTAAGGTGTCGAAAAGCACAGCATCCCAGTTCAAGCTTACAGCAGCTGCAAAGTCTTATTATTAAGTCATGTTAATTTAATGACGTGCACCGGAGTGTCGGTGTAACTTTGTGCTTTGTTTTCTGTATATTTAATACAGACATGTCTTTTATGACCATGTCCGAGTGCTGATGCATGTTTGAAAAACTGCTCAGGCACAGTGAATCAAAATCATACATAACTTTAAAGCAGATTGTTTGGTAACACATTACATTAACTGTGCCTTCATAATGCCTTTATAATGCATTCGTAGAGCATTCATTGCACATTCATAATACATTCACAGAACATTCATAAGCAGCATGTAAGTATATCTTAACATCCTACCATACCATAACAGCTTTAATATATATTACTAACAAACATTATAATTATGTAATGTTTGTTATTAATGTATGTTAGGATGATAGGGTGCACTTACATGCTTCTTATGAATGTTCTATGAATGCATTATGAATGTGCAGTTAATGTAAAGTGTTACCAATTATTTTAATAAGGAATAACTTCAGATACTATTGATCCCTCTTGCCCCCTAATTTTTAAAAAATAAAAAACACACTCCAGATACTAACGAAGTGACCACATGAAGGGTAATAATTGTCAGCAAGGCGACCCTGAGGGCAGCTGCGTCCGTATCACATTGGCTGAAACTGGAAGCACGTTCCTGATCTCTTGAGAGCTACGCTCTTTCGGGAGTCCAGGAAGGTGGAAGCCACTTCTGAGCAAAGTCAGCAGGAACCATACGAGAGGCCCTGAGACCTTCTGGAATAAGCCAATATCCAAACAGCATGGTGAAGGCAGCATGACGCTGTAGGGATGTTTTTTGACAGGAGACTGTGAAGCTCATTTCTATGGAGGACAATTCGGATGGAGGCAAATAGTGGAACCCTGGTGGAGATTCTGTTTAAATTATCAACAGATCTGTGTTTAGAGTCTTATAAAGATTAATACACTAACAGGACATTGACCCAAACCACACGGCTCATATTACAAAGGAATGGTTTACAAACAAGAAGGTCAATATTCTGGAATTGCCCTGGCAAATCCTGGAATGAAATCCAATTGAAAATATGTCATATGGGCTGAAAATTGCCACCCATCAATACTCTCTATCTACCTTGGCAGAACTGTGGTTAATTTCCATGAAGATAATTTTTTTTGAAGTGCCTTACATTTCAACACACTGGTATCAATCGTATTTACATTTGACTGACTTATCTAGTGCTCTTATGCGTGTACGCTGTGGGATAAAATATGTCATGCAAAAAAACGAAGCCATTGTTGTCCATGATGATTTTCATTAGATCTAACAGTTTAAAGCCTGTTTTGCCTGTACATTTTTCAGCTAATTTCCTCCTTCGCATTCATGACCAGGTGCTCAGTGAAGCCCCCGCAAATTAAATGCGGGATAATTTTACGTTGATTGATGCAGATGCGTTCTTGGCTCAGAAATGCCACCTGGAGTATTTGGGGGTAATTTACTGATGTCATTTCTGTGCATGGAGGAGCCTTTACCAGTGAGGCACTGGCTCTGCGCGTCGACTGGGGGCTCCGAAACTACTGTTCTGATGGCGAGAAGCACTAAAGCCTTTAATTGCCTTCTGTGCAAATGGTCTTTTCGCACTTGATGAAGAGTTTTCGATTAGAGGCACATGGGAGGAGAGGGGAAGCGTGCAAAAACAGCCCTATAGTTATTCTTTGCCTGCTTTAGAGAAGACAAAAGATGAAGAGGGAGAGAGAGAGCTGATTGATGCTTATTAGTGATTATTACACACCGTGAGAATAAACTGCAAATAAACAGCATACGGTTAAATGTGAGGCTTGATAATGGATGATCGACGGTAGGCATCGGTGATCACCTTTCAGATAATTACTCCCGGCACTCAGTTATTTTTCCTGTCTGTTTCAGGTGAAGAACAACATGTGGTCCATGACATGGTATAATTTAAAACAAACCGAAAAATCTCTCAGTATAACATGGTTGCTTTTTCTCATTTATAAACATCTACTGGAGTACTGAGGACCCTAACACTGGTAAAAAGAAACAAGCGGCTTCAGTTCGGCTTCTACTGAGCACTGCATTTCCTGAACTGGCAGTGAGATGAGGGCCATTATTAACGCTGGGCCTGTCGTGGCAGTGCTATTTTCTGGAAGGTAATTGCAGATTCAGATCTCTGAGAGGTCTGGCTGCGAGTAAATGGTGGCTCTTTAATTATTGTCTCCTCTCCATCTCCTCCATTGAGCTGCGGAGATGTCTATCGGACCACGGGAACCCGGGGAAGATGACTCTAATGGGAAATGACCAGCGTCTAGGAAACTAGCTCAGATTAGAAGTGACAATTCTAATTGACTGTGGCAGAATTCCCCAGACAGATGGCCAGTGGGGTTGCGTTGGGGGGGGGGGGGGGGGCCCCCCCCGGAGCGAATAGGTCCCAAGTTCCTGGTGACACCAGAGATATAAACTGGGCGTTTGTCCTGCACGGTTCACTGTGACCCTGCTTTACCAGTAATCTTAGTGTGGTTTCCCTCGTTTCCGGCATCACATCCTGCCAACACTGACACTCTCCCATATCGTCTCTGACAAGCAAGTGCTTTTTAGTTTGTTTTTTTTCATTCAGAACACTGATTTTATTTAAATAGTTAGAATTGAATAGAAAGCCTTTATTGTCATTATACTGGAGCACGGATGCTACTTGTACAACGAAATTGCAGTGGCTACTTCTAAAGGGCAGACATATACAGACATTACGTTTGCAGTACAAACAACATTCTGCAATAGACGGTAGTGCAACAGACAAAGTAGTACATGCAATAACTCATAGTGTTAAGTTTTGTGTGTGGATTATTGTGTGTGTTTGTAGGATTCATCGATTCTCTGCAAGTACATACTGTTTGGGAGGTAGGGAATCTGCCTCTGCCCTTGGGTTAGGAACTCTTCTTCCTGCTGTTTTTCCAACAAATATTTACCTGTGTAGTCGTGTAAAATGTGAAGCTGTACAAGGTTCTCTGGTCACAGCTGCTGTGAGCACGGAAACAGTAAGTCGGTCCGCTTAGGAACCGCATGCATGCCTGAATTAATGGCTCTGAGCAGGAGGTCGTGGGGAGGTGGGGAGTGGTTTGCAAGGCCGCCGTTCTCCTCTGTTTGTGTTGGCCAGGGGTGTCTCTTGGACCCCGCCGATAACAAGGCCCCCTGCTCCCTGCAGCCGTCCCTTGGCTGCCCGATCTTATTTATTCAGCGCCGAAGCACACACAGATCCAGTCTTGTAGGCAGCGCCGAGGAAAGGGAGCGGCTCCCTTCTTTGTGTCCCCCTATCTCAAGTTCTTTGGACTTTTTTAGGACGAACCTCTTCAGAGTATCCCAGATGAAGTGCCGTTTATGTGACTGAGTGCGCCATTCGCCGTAGCTTGCGGGAGAACCGAAGTCGCCACCGTAATCTAATCGCAGAGCGCTCCAGGGTGGTGCCGAGGAGTCGACCAGGCACGGCAGAGGTTTCCATGGCAACAGGTCTGGATCCCTGCTTTCTGGCTCTGAGGTGTGGCCCCCCCATGACTAGGAAAGTGGCCCGTCTGAGGTTGGCCGCCTGCGGCGATGTCGACTGTAGCACGGGCACAGATCTCTCCTTTACCCCGCTGCCCCCGTTGGCGCGTTGAGGCGGTTGGGAGAACTTGTCAGAAAGGAGGCTGGTTCCCATGGAAACCGTCGTAGTGGCAAATGTGTATTCATGCGGTGTGGGGCTGGGCAGCGGGTGGGTGGGGTTGGGCGTTCAGAAAGACACCAGGAGGAAGTTGGTCACGCTTGTCCAACCTGGGACGCTCTGGCACGCCTGGGCACTGTTATAATACCAAGATGGGGTGGGGGTTCAGACTATCCAGAATAATCCACTAAGGGTGAATAATAATAACAGTAGTAATAACAATAATAATAATAATAATAATAATAATAATAATAATAATAATAGTGCAAGTGACTTTGCTTCTGGGTCCAGTTTTAAAAATGGCTGAAGGCCTGCGTGGACATTTCCCTCCCATGTTTGAAGAAGGCCGGCCTGCCTGTCCGCCACGCAGCGCTGATGCCATCTTGGTGACACGGTTGTGTGGGGGGTGGCTCCACCCTGATCCTGATCATCCTACCATACTTCGATTTCACCTCGCTGAGGCAGACCGATCGCATGGTCACTTTGGGATGGCGGGGGCGGGGTGGTGGATTCCGCGCTCTTTTGAAGTCTCTGTAATTTGCTCGGGGGCACAACGCGGGGGGTCAAATATGGGGTTTGACTCTTTCCAGGACGGAGATGGTGGGCGACGCCCAGCAGCAGAGGGATGGTGACGCGTGACAGCTGGTAGGACTCAGTGGGAAACCAATGTCATGAAAGCCTCCCTGTGTGTCCTGCCGCCCTGCTATTGTCCTGTGCAGTCGCTGCAGATGTTACCAGCAGGAGGACCTTGCAATTTCTGCAGCCTCTGCTTTCTTATGCTGCACATGGCTGCTGTTCTTGCTAATTCAAATACCCTGAGGTAAAACTTATTCCTCAATCATCAGAAACACTTTGATGCTTTGACAGCTTAAGTTCAGTGCTCCCTTTATACCCGCTTATCTAAATACCCCAGATCCCCGGCTAGCTGAAAAATGTTCCCACCGGCGTCGGGAGGTATAATTGCTGTGTGGTGATCTATCCTCGGACTTTTGTCTTTTTCGATTTAATGGCATGACAGAGGCCCATCGGGTCGAGAGGGGTCCTCAGACAGCTAAATATGCTTTAGCAGAATTTGCTCAGGAATAATAACTTTATTTAAAGTGTAATTATGTGCCTCTAAATGGCATATTTGTGTTTTAGGTATTTGAATTGGGGGTATCGTGTGTCCTACTCCAGGTGATCCCTACTCTGGGAAATGGAGTCTATTTGGAGCAGCCCACGCACGTATATCTCGTGGAAACTTCCAGAAGCATTTCCCACCAAACACAGGGTATCTATGCTCGGCCACACCCAGCCACTGAAAACAAAGGGTGCCAGGGCCTCTCTGTTGCATCTGCTTCTACGACCCGTCGCTTAGGGACCGGATGGTGTGCGTTTTAGCGGAAGGCCGAACACAATGTTCCAGAGCGGGGAGCTGAATATTTCCCAAAATAGCTCTTCGGCGAGGTCCGTCCCAGGGGGCCTCGGATACACGCCACGGTCCTAAGGATCCGTCAACCCGGGAGGAGACCATCCCAGCGCGTGCCGCAAAAGTGAAGTCATGAAAAGGCATTTAATCAGGCAGAGCACACAAAACAAAGGGTCCTCGCAAAGAATGTTAAATCTTTCAATGGGGGGATGCTGTAACGTATCTTAGAAGTTCCTCCCAGGTGAAGGAAACCCCACCCTCCCATACTGTATGTGGTGACATGTAAGAACTTCACAGCATCACCTGGTTCTCAGATCGGCTCCACGAGAGCACCAGTGGGTCACAGACGCCGCCATGCCCTGTGCGTCTGCTAGAAGACAGACGTCATCTTCAGAGCTTCAGCGGTGATGCGACTTGATATACAGCCCAGCATTTCAAGAAGAAAAACAAAATCAAAATGTCTCAAGATGTCTCCCCACTTCTGTAGTGGGTTTCCCCATGAAGCAGGGCACCACGCATGTTTCCTACGAGAGTACGGTTAGGGCCATAAGCCCTCTATTCTGATGGTGTGCGAGTGAAGGTGGAGATGCCCAGAGCTGGAGAATGTGCTGAAAGGACCCGCTATTGGCCTGTGAAGGGGGATCTCGATAAGACATTCCTGTTTTGTTTTGGTGTTAAATTCTCCTTGTTACTTTGAGCTGTCCTGAGCTATTTGACAAAGTTATAAAGAAACAGGGACAACTTAATGGCTTCACCTACCTGCGAGGTGTTTTGCTTGTAAGAGGAGACGGAATTTTTCATGCGAGTACATTAAATGCTTTTCTTCCCTTTTCCTTGCTGCTGTGAGCTGTAGCCTGTCCTCTCGTTCGAGGCAGAACGTGAGCTGGCCGGCTTCCCGGCAGCACCGGGAGGGCGGTGTAGGTTTATGAGTGGGGGAGGTCTGTGTTTCCCAGCGGGGGCCTGGACACGTTCGCTGGTGTGGGTATGGCCCGCCTTGGGGATAAACGTGATGCGTCTGTCATCGGCGTTTTTGTGTGGGACACGTCCCAAGATGCGTCGGACGAATAAGGGTGTGTCATGTGATAAACGCGGAGCTATGATGTTCCTCTGTCCGTCCCCTCCCCCCTTCGCGCCAAGAGATGGCACAGAAGCGCATCTGCTGATGCAACGAAATCCCTTGCGGTTTGGCGCTGTACCGCAGGCAGTGAGAAGCTGCAGAGGGGAGGAAGATGAGCAGGAGGAAAAGGTGGGGAGGCTGCTGCGGTTTGTCTCTAAAAGACAGCCCTGGAAAGGCCACTCATTTAGCCCAGTGCAAAGCTCTTATCCACTTTCTTTTATAATCAAGCATTTGTATGATTTAACAGTCACAGCATGGCTTGTATTTAAAGATCCCATTTTCTCAATTGATTTTTAAAAAGCTAAATTTTTACAATTTTGTCTTATGCCAATGCATATATAAAAAAAATTTTAATAGATGCACTTTGAGTACTGGATCACAGGAAAGAGAATTAGATTAATCACATTATCTGCTGTATTATTGATGTTACTTAATAATAGGTCTGATCCTTAAATAACATGTCTCCATGCATTATAAATGGAGTTCAAACCAGAATTTTGATAATTAACCTATATATTCTTGCATGGCTAAATTTAAAAAGCCCCTTTGGGTCACCATCCAGCAGAAGTATTCGGGGATTAAATAGTGAGCCCCCTCAGAACTCAGTGCCGTCATAATGAGTGATAACCCCAGCCCTTATAATTTTGTCCAGGAGAGCCTAAAATAAGCTTTTTGAGGGTTTGCCTGGTGGTCTGTGATGGCTGCACTCTTTGGCTGTCCATTCCTTTTATTTTGGTCAGTGTAGGATTTTAGAGTGGTGTGGTTTTATTTTTCCTTTTCTTTTTCTCCCCTTCACTGAACACTGGGAGACAGTGAGAGCTGACGCTCAGTGAGGTCTGTCTGCTGTCTCTTTAGATGTTTTTGAGTGTGGATTTGGGTGCCGCCGCCTCCCCATGACTGGCTAGAGCACCCTCCCGATGTATACGGCGCCCTCCTGAGTGGTTGTTGTGGCCATCCTGCTTTCCTGCCACCTGAAATGGCCCCATTTCCTGCTTCCTATTCTGGTGTCTCCTGGACGTGCTGAAACCGCCAGGTCTCTGCTCAAGTCATTTACTGGCCCCTTCCCAGTCTATCAGCTAAAACGTTTTCACACTGGGACCTGTGGGAGTCAGTTTGCACAGGGATGTGGTGGGGGAGGATGAACAGGAGGATTATGGGAGATTAAGAGATTGAAGCAAAGCCTCTCTGATTCAGCAGGTTCTACTCTGCATATGTCTGGTCCTCAGATCGATCAAATCGTTGGGTCTCCTCTTACATTTAATTTAGTGAACATTTCATTTAGTGGATGTTGTGCTTTGACCAGTGTGATCTTTTGCTTCATTTCCTAAGATGTAGAAGGCAAACTACCACATTCTATAGAGGGTTGGATGTCATTGCACAGATATTTGAGGTGTCTGTTTATTCTGTGGTATTACCTGCTCTCCCAGGATGGGGGGGGTTTATTTAGCCAGATGTTTGCCTAAATGTCTGCGCATGTTTTACCCCCATGTTCAAAATAGAATACACAGTGGCCAAGTCCCTTTGCATCCTAGGTAATGTGACTACTGTGGTCTCATTCGGTTGGGGCTCTGTTGGGTAGTAGCCTGCCGTATTGCTCATTTCCTTCATTGGGGGGCAGTGTGTAGCTCAGCAGGTTAGACCTCTGTGCTTGTGGTCAGGAGGTCACTAGTTTGAATCCTGTATGAAGTAGAATAGTCACCATTCCGTTGGGTTCTCGATAGCAAGCCCAAGATATGCTGTAAGGGTGCTGGATAAATGGGTGTATGTTTGTGAGATATGGGGTCAGAATTCTGGAAGTCAAAATGGCCGCCACTCTGTCTGACAAATCGGTTGCAGACCTCCTGCTGGGTTTTAGCCTTATGAGCACAATACTTAACCTGTTGGGCTGCCCACCTGTGGCTCTAATGGGACACGATTGGAGTATCTTGTCCTGGAAACTTTTGGTAAGCTGTAAATTGGCTTATGTGGCTTTGAAGCTAATCAGGGAAGTTAGTAAGCGCGAGGCAGAGGCCACCTTCAGTAAATATGGTGTGGAGGAAATTATTTATTGTGTGTAATGGTCCAGAAAGGTTGGGTACACAGACCTGCATTTAAGTAACCCTGAATATTTCAGACACAGCTGTATTTAAACCAGTCCTTAATACAGGTGTGTGAAGAACTATCACCAGATAAAGTTTGAAGAATGTACAGTTATTTCCTGTTTCCAAAGAAACTGATGGGTTTGTGCCGAGTCTGCATGACTAATGTTTTCACAGGGGCTGGGCCCTTACAAATGATTTCAATAGAGAAAAGAACCGAATGTGTTGTCCAAATTCATGTGGAAGGCTGATCGGGTGCCGTTCTGGTAACATGCTCAGAACGCCACTAGAACCATCCCGCCGACATGCAGTGCGCTCCTTTCCGTCAGCCCTAAAGGAAGTTCGTTGGCATGGATCAGCCGCTGCGTGTCTCAGGTGGTTGAGCTGATCCCAGTACAGGGAGCCCATGTTACCGGTGATGGCCCTCTGGCCCTGCCTGTGTCCTCCCCCATGTTACTGACAGCTGTTTTGAAGTCTTGTGCCTGTTACACATGCCTACCGGAATGCTCTTGGCAAATTGTGGGGCCACCGTGTGCATGTCTGACCTGCAGCCTCCCCGTGACCTGCAGGGCTGCCTCGCATGTGTCTGACCTGTGGTCTCCCTGTAACCTGTGGGGCCGCCTTGTGCATGTCTGACCTGCAGTGTCGCCTCGTGAGTGTCTGACTGCGGCCTTCTCGTAACCTGCGGGGCCGCCTCGTGCGTGTCTGACTGCGGCCTTCTCGTAACCTGCGGGGCCGCCTCGTGCGTGTCTGACTGCGGCTTCCCCATAGCCTGCGGGACCGCCTTGTGCTTGTCTGACTGCGGCCCTGTGGAGCTGCCTTGTACGTGTCTGACTGCAGCCTTCCCATAACCTGCAGGAGCTGTGATTTGTGCAACAGAATGCTAATACATGTGTGGGGGTGGAGAGTGTGACGCCATAATTGGTCCGCCTCCCCTGTGCCTGATGCGCTGTGTCAGACATTGGCAGGCCTCCCTTCAGGATTAACTCGCATCCTCAGAGAGTCTGGCCGCCCACCCGCCGCGTTGGAGATCACGCCAGAATGTGTTGATATCCGGTCTCTCGTCTGTCCCTGGTGGGCTGGGCATGACGAAGATCCGGCATTGTCTTCCTTAAGCCCCTTCGGATTGGCGACCTCAGTACGCTGCCAGCTCCGGCTTCCTCGGGAAGCGGAGCTCTGCATTAAATGGGGGTCGGGGGGGGCATTTCCTTGATCCGCCACACGTGATGCTTCCCCTGAGCGGAAGGCCTTCCGGGCTCGTTTTGGACATCTCACGGTGAGGGTAGCACATCAGTTTGTCCTTTGTGCAAAAACAGCTTTATCTGCAGAAGTGGGCTCCAACCAGGGGTGGGGTCAGGTACCAGGTTTTCCCCTCCCCCCACCACATCGATGTGACCTTCGCGGCTCCTTTGAAGAGGGTAATGGATTAACCCTCAGCTACAGGGTGTATGCAGCTTTGACGGGTGGGGGGGGGGCGAGGCTGTCTGGCCTGCATCATTAATCACTGCTGAGGTGTCCCTTTGCTAGCTTTTTGATTCTGACCAGCAGTGCTGAGGGATGAGTTAGACTTTTTCAGGGGACTTGGACTACGGGGAACACCTGCCAAGCATGTAGAGTGGCAGCATCGCTACACCGCATTGGTGCAGCCCGGAATGAACCCAGCTCTGGGCCCCCTGTTGGTCGCCTTCTCTGCTACAGCGGCTATGCTTAGTGCTGGGGAGGTGTTGGCAGCAAGATCTGCCTGCAGTGTAACTGTGCCAGAATCACCTAATTATCCGTATTTCCAGCTTAAAACAAAAAAGAGAGGGGAAAATTCTGGGGCCCTCCGTACTCATCCCAGCCCTGCTTTCCAAGCTCGTAGCATTGGTGGGGGGATGGGGGGGGGAGTTTTCCAAATACTTGCAGGTGCTACAGTAAGGAGCAGCTGGGGCTGCCACCTTGCAGAACTCAGCACGTCACTCCTGGACGGCGCAACTGTATCATGCTGCGTTTGCAGCACCTGGCGCAATTAATGCCAAATCTGTGGAAGATGGCGTAATGCTATATTATTAAATAGGCGCCGTTTGGGCCGGACTCCTCTGCCCATAATAGAACATCATCTTCGCTGGTGCTGATGCAATGTGCTAAAATAGAGTCGACTCTAAGATGACGCTCAACAGGCCGGTGAGGATTCAGATGGCATGGAGGAATGTCCTCATCAGTTAAGGGGCTTCAGCAAGCGTGTTCAGATGCCTATCTTCAGACATCTTGCGGCACGACCTGCCTGCTCGTAAAAATGCGTTTTAGGGCAGTGCCAACAGCTTAATGCTGCACTTCAGTTGGATGCACTCTGTAAGGAAGCCTTGGCTATGACCTACCCCACCCCCGCCAGTTTTAACTGAAATTCAAATGTTTGCTGCAGAAATGTGGAGTGCCGTGTACATCCTGCAGATTCTTCCCGCCACCGTGGCTCTCTTTCTAGTAATCATCTTGTAGATTAGTTTCTGCTTATCTCCCGGTCGGCATATGTTCTCTCGGCACGTCGCCACGATGCCTCTCGCTATCTCGGAGCTCATGCGGCGAGGGGAGTTACTGGCGCCCATGGCTCGCAGAGCCGTCGCTCTGACCTCGGCGCGTAGCAAATCGCCTTTGAACGGGACTTATTGTAAGACAGCAACTGCAATATTGCCTTGACTCGTTTTTCCTGCTGTCAGGGCATACCGGGCTCCGCCTTGTGAGTGTGTCACCATTGCCCTCTTAAGGGTGACAAAACCTGAAGGTCTGGACTCCAGTAACCATCCGGGCCATCTGACACGGTGTTCCGTGATTGGCTAAATGGCATGAGGTCATCTCACACTCACTCTTCACAGAACAGTGGTTCTCAGTAAACGTAGTAACAATGAAATGGCATGAAGTACAAAAGTCAAATTGTCTCGGCAACGGTTTCTCTAGAGGGGCCTAGAGCCACCCAGCTGAAAAGAAATGTTACCATTTTAATATCCAAGGGCTCCATCGCTAGCTGTACTGACTACTCGCATCGCAATAGCAGTAGTCCTTTGGTGTTACATATGTAGCTAGTCACCCTAACCAAGGTAGCCTTTCAGCCTGTAGTTTTGATTTTTTATTTTTTTTTTTTACTGCAAACATGCGCATCTGAGTTCCTGTGGAAAAAGAAATCTGTTATTTATTGGCCTTGTTCAGCTTTCTTCGCGCGTAACATGATGGGAGAACGATGACGTAGGTTCCACTTGTTGACAAGTCTTAGAACCATCTTCACAGTGCTGTTGTTCGCGTTTAGCTGCCTGCCCAAATCTGATCTGCTTACTAGCTTGTGATTGCAGTGACCTTGATTGAGGGGGGGAAACGTATCCTCTCTCAGCCTTCCTCTTCCCCTGTGAGAGGAATCCATGGCTTGTGGTGAGTTCAGCTGTCCTGCCGTGAGCCTTTGAACTCTGCTGTGATTGTGTAGCACTTGACTGGCTTGACGTACAGCACAGACCTGTTCTGTTTGTTTCTCTGTATTGGTCTGGTCTGGTCTAGTCTGGTCTGGTCTTTAGTGCTCAGTTTGCTACTGCACAAAATAACAAAAGTGTGGTCTTGGCAGGGCTTGAGGCATTTCAGTGTTCAGTATAAAATGACCTGGGGAGACATTTGGTGGTTTTATTTACTCTATTTTTTTTTAAAAGGACAATATTGTCTCTGAGTTGCAGGGAAAAGGTTTGTAACAATGTTGAAGCAGCGTTCTCGCTCTGGGACTTTTATAATGAAATAACTTCAATTCAAGGTCTGCTTTTTCCACAGTATTGCTTCATACTTGGGGGGGGGGGGGGGGGGGGGGGGGGGGGGGGGGGGGGGGGGGGGGGGGGGGGGGGGGGGGGGGGGGGGGGG
>JAODLD010000151.1:446524-462842 GCA_026781065.1 Mormyrops boulengeri | reverse complement strand
TCAAGGTCTGCTTTTTCAACAGTATTTCTTCAAAATACCCCCCCCCCCCCCCCCCGTGATAATACTAAAATGAATGAAAAAAACTGCCGAATTCAGCCAGCACAGGTTTTTTTTAATGAGAGATTGCTGCTGTCTGGGTAACTGCATTGCACAACTGTTCCTGTGCTTTGAGGATCTGAGAGTTGGGTCATCGCTTCTCCTGTTAAAGGTCTTAAGAAGTCCTCATAATGGCTTTCAGCACTTCCCGAGAAACCTAAAAAAAATGAGCGACAGCTCAACTTGTGTGGATTTTTTAATATTTTTAGTTTCTGAGCTGTAACATCTTTAGCATGTATCCCTGTGACAGAACAATAGATGGCCGTCACTAGCCCTTTAGCTCCTCGTCTGCTTCGGTTACTTTGCTGGCCATACGTGTGGTTTCTAATGCCTCTGTTCTGCAGTGCCTGTCTGGGGCTGGTATGTGGCTCTGTGGGTTAGGCCACAGTTCAGTGATTAGGAGGTCACTGGTTTAAATCCCACGGTTGGCAGAGCGATTTTCACCATCGGGCCCCTGAGCAAGTACCTTAACCTCCATTGCTTCGGGGGCTGTCTGGCCCTGCTTTTCCAATTGTGTGTCGCTTCGGACAAAAGTGTCTGCTAAATAAAATGTAAGTATCTATGTCAACATTAGAGTGAATTGTGGAATAATGTTCAATTTGTGCTACTGTGTAAATTGATGTAACTGAACAGGCTTCTGCTTATGGCGCCTGGCTTCTCTTACTCCTAGTGGACCTCTGGGCCTTGCGTGGGTGGGAGAATTTTGAGGAACTAAGGATTTCCCGGTGTCTGTGGTGGCAGCTGAGTAGCCGCCTGGCTCAGCCGACTGCCTCAGTGGCAGCGGCCATAATCCTCTCCGTGGCCGTGTGTTCACATGCAGAGAGCTTAATGAGATCCGTTATCTCCAGTGAGGGCCAAAGGGCAGCACTTGCCCTACCTGTGGTCCCCCGTGGGGATGGTGATCCCTGTAGCCCCTGGCAAATTTGTGTGTCTCTCTGACCAAGGTGATCTTTAGTGACGTCTGTGCCAGATGTGAAAATGACTAATGATAGATTTATAAAACGATATCTGTAAAGATTCTCCATTGCATGTATAGATGGATGCGACTTAACACCTTATGCTCCAGAATGGTTGTGATAGAACAGTTGTTAGTCCTTTGAAGAGCAGTTGAATTCTCATTATCAAGTTTGGCGGGAATAAAGGTAAGAAAAGCCAAACCAAGGTTTCTGACTTCAAAAGACTGGGTTCTGTAGTCTCAACGTGGTATTAATGTATCCCATGCATGTTTTACATTCCAACATCATGGCTTCCCCAAATCTCAAAGGCCTGCACTTCATTACCACCTGTCCAGAAGGTCTGCCTGAAGATCCATGGGTCATTTGAAGGTCACAGTCTCCACCCTCCAAAGATTCCTCTTCGTTAGTGCTTGAAGTGCTTCTGTCACACTGTACCACCATTAGGCTGTTCGAGAATGAGGGGTCACAAGAGATGCACGCCATTGTCCAACTTGTCCTTTGAATCCTCTGTCATTTATATTGCATCTTTTGTGTGGGACGTTCCTCCTTCTGCCAGACTACATTCGCCACTGAGACAGGGTCCATTTGGTCAAAAGGGAAGTGAGAGTTAGAGACGATAGTGTCTGCCAATTTAGCTGCGTCCAGAAGGTTGGTGATTTTCAGCTGAAACGAAAGCAGCAGTGATCACACGGCTCTTGTTTGGACTTAACTCTTGCCTACCAAAGCCCAGCATCCAGCAGCCTCCATCTTCATTAGCTTTCACTCTTCCATCTTAAGACATGTGGCGTAAAGTACATACTTTATTGTGTCTGATTGGATTTGGTGCATAAGTGATGTTTTTTGTCGTCGTCTTGCCATTGGAAGTTTTTAGGGGAGGGACGGACGGAGCAGCAGGTCCAAACGAAAGTCACCTACTTCTCCGGGTTCTGGACATGGCTGAATGCGTGCCTTCGTACATCTCCTCCTGCAGCACAGTCTCTCTGCTGGAGACTACTGCACCATCTGGCGTCCGTCCCGGCGCAGGCTAAATTTGAGCGCTTCTCCTGGGCACGAGCGACACTGGGGTGGCCAGACTGCACTGCAGATGGTGGTTTCTGCTGCTTGTGGGCACAGGGTACCAGCGCTGAGAGAGCCTGCCCTGGGGTCTTGTCTGTGGCTGACGGTGCCAGTTACAAAAGAAACTTTATAGCCTAGTAAGGGCACAAGTCATCAAAGCCTCCAAAAAGCACCTTCATAATTGATCAATTCTAGTAATTCTTTAACATTAACATGTTTGTGTGCGCTTGGTTAAGGTTGGGTGTGGGTTGTGCGGTCCATGTATTTATGTCTTTGTTATCTTGTCTGCTTTACAAATTGTCTTTGATGGTCAGCAGTACAGTTTTCCATTTAGTCCCTTTCTGGGATTTCTCTTCTCCCTAAACCTCTGCAAGCTGCAGGCAGAGAATCTCAAATGCCAGGCACAGTATAGTTCACGGATTGTGTCCAGCAGAGCATTTCCCCCGCAAGCTAAATATGAACTGCAGACTAAAAGCCGGAGCGAGCGGGTGGGGGATTTTGGTGGGGAGGGGGGAGTGGGGGGCACTGGTTGAGCATGGGATGCCATCCTCAGGCAGCTGCCAAGTACAAAAATCACATCGTGTCATTGGGTGGATCGGAGTGTTTAATTATGGTCTCCGCCAAACCGATTCGTCGGTGTGTCTCGGTTCAGGATGCCGGGCTGTCACCTCCGCCAGTTTCACGCTTCCACCTCCTGGATGGTATGATGAGGGCATGTCGCTTCCTTTATGGCTGGGAGTTGGAAGGCTGGAGGGGGGGTAGTGTTGTCCCCTCCATCTTCATTTGCCGCTAGTCCCCATCTGGAGCGAGTTAGTGAGGTTGATGGGCTTTTATCTGTTTATGGCCCCTCAGTCTGATTTATTGGATTTAAAGGATATACCCCCCCCCCAGCTTAGTCTGAGTGAGGGTTGGATATGGCCTTGGTTACCTTTTGAATAATCACCCATTTAATGGTTTCTCCCCAACATACACAAATAAGGTATCTACAAAGCAAGGTCTGACCAAAATTAATATTTGCATGACCCCCCCCTCCCCCATTCCCAGAGGTCTGGGTTTTAAGGTAAAATGTTCCCTGCAGACCCCATAAGGGATTTTTGCATGGTCATTATTGTGTTGGTGTTGAGGTAGTAGATTGTATGGACATGTCCTGACAGTTGGCACCATTTTGTTGCTCAGACTTTTTTTGTTTGTGTTGTGTTGACTGAGCTGGCTGAAGACTGGCCACCGCTGGGCCTTGTCCTACAGGATGAGGTCTCATTTCTGAGTTTTCTGTTTTACCTGCAGCAGAAACCCAGCTGAGATGCGGAGGCTTAACCCGCCCTGTTGGCCTTGGGCAAATCCATGCCGAGGTGTTTACGAAAGCAAGCCCTAGCAACCTCGTCCTTTCAGCGGTCTTGTTTGTACACCACTGGGCCGAGCTGCATTCCGCAGAGTCATTTGGTCGGTACCGTGGGTCGGATGTCTCAATGCGGCGCTTCTTGCGGCAATAAATGGCCTATTGTTGTCCTACGTTAAAGGCTTTTCAGCACAATAAATCTGCGGGTGAGGCTTTATTTTGTTGTCATTGTTTGCCTCGTCTACTGCGTGTCCAGCCATGTGAGCTCGCCTGCGTTGGGGAACTGAATGACATGGAGCCATCACGGTTTCTGCTCTGCCTCCCGGTGAGGTCAGAAAATGTCGCATTATTCTTCTTTAACTCCTCCTGTATTTACACTGTAACTGATCATTCCGGTTCATTCCATTGCTGAAATGTGGACAGACTTGATTGTTGTCGCCCATGTGACTACTACCCTGGCCAATAAGCATGAAGTATTCAGGTGTTCACAGGTTTTGGACCCTGATATACTTCCAGCTAATTCCATATTTGGGGTTGCATTTTACTAACAAGTTCCACGTTATGGGAGCCCGTCATTAACAGAAAGACTGCTGAAAATGGGACTGCAGGAGCGACGTGGCCAGCAGTAGGTGTCGCCATGCAATAAGCCCCAACCTTCAGCTTAACTGTCTCAGGAGTATCAGTGTCCTCTGCCATCAGCGTCCTTTCTGGAGCGTTTTTGTTAACCGTGCCGTCCTGAGGCTGTGATAATGAGAAGGTCTGAAAGAAGAGACGGATCTTCCTGAGGGTCGGATCCAAAAGAGGAATTTGAGGTGGTGTTACCACCCCCACCCCGTCACACTTCCTCTTCAGTGGGTAGTCAGAGGGATCCAACCAGGCATATACAGACCAGTGCCATTTTTAATTGTAGTTTTTATGGCCTGTATTTAGGGCTTCAGCTGTCTTGATGTCTTAAGTGACAGTGTTTTGAAAATATAAAAAAATTCAAATCCAAACTTTATTGTGGAAATGCTGGTTTAGCATATAACTAGTGGGATATTGAACTAGGATCATACTAGTTAAGTTGCTGTAGCCGTTAGCAAGTTAACTATTTTTTTTTTTTAGCATTTGATGAATTCTTTTCATCTGATACCTACGTGCTTGTTTATCGATATTGCTGTTAACTTTACTGATAATGCTGAAAAGTTCACCAGTGTGATCTGTCTTGCTTTGGGAAGTTCTGCATCCTGGCCCCAGTGTTATGCTCCAGAGCTGGACTGTCAGCTAGCTCAGATGTTGCAGATTTGCTGCAGACATTATGGGCCACTTTTGTCATGCCTGGTGTCCCGCCAAGCCTTCTAAACCTTGTGAGGCCTTTCTGGCCAGCTTCCTTTCTGCGACACGGTTCCCGGCTGCCTCTTCCGCCCGGAGCGGCCTGCTCATTAACCAGCAGCGGCGTCCCCGCTGCAGAGTGCGGCCCTGCGCTTTGTCAGCGTATCTGCTGGCTCAGCGATGTTCTCTGAGAAAGAGAAAAGTGTTGCATCAGCCACTCGCAGTGATGAGAGCTGGCCTTAGGCAGAGCCATGCATTCTTGCTCTTTGTTCCATTCGGTGCCGCCAGATCGAGAACACAGTCCGCAGTGGGAGGCATCTGCACCGGATGGAAGGTGGCGCACATTGAACAGCAGCCCATCGGGTCATCTGTCCAGTCCCTTGGCTGTGCCCACCCCAAACCCACGCACCCCTCCAGAGGCATGGTGAACAAAAAATCATCCTGGGAACAAATGGAGAAACATCAATTGGCAGCATGTGCCTTACTGGTATGGGAATATGGGCTTGTATTGGGAGAAACCCCTCGTAGGATAGATGGCTTAGTGTGAAGCAGCGTCTGATAAGAATCTGGGTGCCTGCTGGGAAGGTGCAGTAAAGGGCTCGTCTGGAATGGGGGGGTGCAGTAGTTCTTCCACTCCGATGCCTCCTACACCTTCTGGTCCACCCCCAGCGTGATACAGGAGCGTAGCAGTGTGATCCTAAAGCCTATAGCTCCTCCTGTCCGGTCAGCCAAGAGATGGACATTCGTAGTGAAAAGGAGGAATCTCTGTGCTTCCGTTTTCTTGTTTCCTTCCTTCATCCCCCCCAGTTTTGGAGAAGATGAGCGTTTCCATGGCAATGCTCCTGATTATGGTAATTGTGAGGGTAAAGCTCTGATAATTTCCTGTCTGCTTTCATTTATTTTGTCACATTAAGCGTATCCTTCTTTGTTTCACCTCTGCAGAGCTTGATTTAGCAGTGACAGAAAGCTTGTCCCTTATTATTTTGTCTTTTTTTTTTGTTACTAAATGCCATTCTTCCCCTTCAGTTCTGTCAGCAGAGTGAGTGATGCCACTTGTTTATGTCTGTAATTGATTTCATCTGAAGAATTTTGGCAGATGCCCAGCTGCTGAACCCTGATTTTATTATTATTATTTTTCAAGCGCTTGAGTGTGATTTCACTCCTGTGACTCACTCGTACACACTCCCGCACTCTTGGATGGTGTGATCTCTGCTTCCTCACACAAAACTTGAGCCAGCACCGTGAGGGAAAACCCACCAAGAGAAACCTAAATTCAAAATGGAGTTTCTTCATTCCATCCATAGTTGTGCACCGCTGCTCGCTGAAACTGTATCTGCACCTCCCCTTCCCCCCTGCTCCTCCTCCTCCCCCTTCCCAAAGAATGCGTCTCTCATTGCAGGATTAAGTCTGGCATGTCTGGAACTAATAGATTCCACCCTGTTGAGGAATCTTATTAGAGAAACACACCAGGCCGGCAGCCCAAGGCCACGGGAAAGTGTCATAGGATCTGCCTTCCCACCATGTGCTCTCGCATCCAATCAGAGTGTGGGTAGGTCATGGGTCACGGGTACCGAGTGTCGGCTGCTGTTTGCCTACCCCCCCCTCAGATCCTACCCCCTCGTGTGTCAGATGGACTTGGGGAGCAGAGCCTCTTGCCTTCTGGGGGAGTATCTGTCCACCCAGCTCTGCGCCCCCCCATTTCATGCTCTGGCTCGGAGGCCAATCCTGCCGGCTTCCTGTGACTCTTTCCCATCAGCCTCATAAAGTCGGGGTGCCTGTAGGGTGGGGAGGGGCACGGCATCCTGTTTTTGGAGATGAATAACGATATTCTTCAGAGCTGGCGCGGTGACACAGTCTCTCTCCGGGAGTCGTAGTCCCACAATCCTCTGGAAAAAGCACGAGGCCATTGTCTTCCCCTCTTTTATTTTTGGAATTTTGTTGTCCCCCCCCCCTCTTTTTTTTCCCTCTGAGTTTTATATGTTTGCAGGACAATAGTAAGACTCAGAGCTGCACAATGGCGTTTGAGTCCCGCCCCTCCCCTCTCTTCCTCTGCACTAACACACACCCTGGTCGCTAGACAAAGGAAAGGCTTCATAATAAAGAATAACAACTGGTTCTCGGCTGAAGAATGCCTGCATGTCCTGCCCCTTCTCACTGAGGCTGGGGGTGGGTCGTGTGGTCGCATGGCCGTGGTCATACTAACACGTCATTCGGTTACGTTCTAGAATGGATGATGCTGTGTATATTGCACAGTGGGTCCAGGAGGAATGTTTCACTGTGTACTGGGATGACAAAGCGTTACTTGACTTGACAAATCTTTATTGAATGAATAATAAGTAAAATCTAGCAAGTCTATTATTGTAGCTTCCATGGGACATTAAAAAATGGCCCCTGATGACATGGAGTGAAGTTGAGATTTGGGCCCCTACAGAAAATAAGGCAAACCTGTGTGCGAATTAAGTGCTGAGTCACACTGGCCATCGGGGTGAGACGTCACCCTGGGACCCAACGCCTCCTTCAGTATTCGGCGGGTGACCTAACTTATATAGTGACATCACTATACCAGCCCTTTCGAATGCCTCGTTGTCACGTGGTAGTCGTTAACTAGGTATTTTCCAGGAACTGCGACTAGTTTTGGTTACAATAATTCCCAAAGGAAGGGCGGAATTGGCCAAGTTCATTCATTTGATGGGGGGTTTGTGATGGATTTAGTCGACGTTACGATCTGCCCATGCGGTGTTATTCTCTATAGCTGAGGAAATTGTCATCATTAGGAATTTGGTTGAGGAGATGTATATTACCTGTCTCCTAAAACATCCTAAAATTTTGCATCGTGTTGTAGGATTTTTCTCTTTTTATGGTTAAATGTCTCATAACATTAAAAGATGAAAAGATGGTGAGCATAGAGGCAGAATACCACAAAGTGGGCTGCATGAAGACATGGCGTTTTGAAGTCCTCCACGTACTTTTACGCTTCTCCACGTCATGGTCTGTTGTGAAGTGTCAGGAGGACTGCTGCCAACCCCCGTGAGATGAGTCATGTGAAAATTACTGGGTAGTGATGTTTGTTTGTCTGTGTGGAGTGTGGATGATGCAGTAAGTGTTTACATCTATGGAACGCTGCAGTCCTCCTTGAGGGTGATGGGGTTGTGGCCGGAATTCTCAATGGCTCTCCCCCTCCACCACGACCTCTTACAAGAAGCAAAGCTTTGACACTGTCATGCTGATTTGTGGCATTGGGGTCAGAGGTCAGCCAGTTCCCCTTCATCTGCGGTGCGGTAGCCATGGTGGCTCTTCCAGCCACCTCCACTCTTCCAACTGTGGCCCAGTAATGGGATGTGACAGATCTGGGGTGAGCAATAGGCGTGAAATGCACCAATTGGCAGCTGGGTGAAATCCAACAGGGGAGACGGGACCCAGGGGACCGACCTTGATGTCAGTATTCGGTGCTGGAGATTGTTGACGTGTTCCAATGTGAACTTAACTGTCGGAGCAGCCAGAACATTGTTGACAGAACAAGTGTTCTTTATCTGTTCTTGACTTGGCATGTTTTATGTTTGTCCTAACAGAAGTTCAATCGATAATGTGTTCAGAGGGCAATGTACACGCTAAGTAAATGTCAGAAGAGATGGCTGCATCTGGGCAGGAAAAGTGGGCCACCAGTTATTTTTAACCTCTTTTTTTTTTTGTAAAGTTTTCCGGCTGTGGTTTACCAGGGAAGAGGTGGCTCTCGCCGTCTCCCTATGTTGACCAGATGTGTGAGACAACATCTGGGTGAAGGTCTGTTTGCAGAAACTCCATATGCACTTTTAATTGTGAACTCGTTCAGCAAGTGCATGCTCAGTGATGGGGGGTGGTGTGTGTCAGAGAGGATCGTTTTAATTGCATTCATTATTTGAAGAATGTCATATCAGAGTGCCAATGCTGGTAGTTATCCCCTCAAAGAAGAACCCAAGGACCTTGAGTCACGTTATGATGTAAAAACAGTGTCTAAGGCTATAGTATTTGTAGCCCGGGGTGTTCACAAGAGTGAATAGAGGTGCATAGTTTGAGCGTGAGATGGACTCGTTGCTCTCTCCGTGTCGGCCACAGAAATCAGGCTCGGGTGCCAGAAGCATTACACACCTCTCATAACAATGTCCTCGCAGGAGCCCAACGTGGCTTTGTGGACTGGGGCTGCCAGCCCTGCTCCTTGCATGCTGGAGAGCTGCAGGTTCCTGTCTGGTTTTTACCTGAATCACCAGATAGTGCCTTGCAGACAGAATCTGGTTAAACACCTAAGCCAGCTCGTCCCCCTGTCCTCTCAAACTCTGCAGATGTCCCAGGTTGCAGTTCCGCAGGTTGCAGTTCCGCAGGTTGCTTCCACTGCCTGCAAACCGAGAAACCAGCTACTCTTCAGCAGTGTGGCTATTATAGAGCAGACTAAATAAAGCACCAAAGTGGAGGGCCTCTGTGCAGCCCCCCCGAGCAGCCTGGTCTGGAGCTTGGCGGCCCCCCCACGTGGCTTTCGGCCGTCTGTCCAGATCCTCAATAATTCATGAGTCTGGTGCTGGAGGAAATCCCAGCTTCCACGGGTTGCTTCTGAGACGGACTTAAAGACCTAATGAGCGGCTAATGAAGGTCGTGCTTAATTAAATCGTAAGTAGGTCTGCACAATGTCGGAAATTTCAAATCACATGTGAATTTTTTTCAATAATATATAAAACAAAAAAGGAGTTGAAAATACCCCAGATAACCTATAACCAAATAGAATTTATCTGTAGAGTCTGTCTGATTAGTTGATGGTGTTGCAGAGTTGTGCTAACAGACACAAAGCAGGGCTGACAAATCACTTCCTTTTTCTGAATATCTTCTCTATGTCTAGGTGACCAATTCTTGTTTGCTTTTCCTCTTCTCACCCATTTTGTGAAATTATTCACAAACCGAGGGTGACTAAGTTCAAAAGCCAGGGCTGATGGTGATTGTCTCGGAGGGCGCAGGCAGAGCTCATGCAAAAGCTGTGACATTAAATTACATTTTTTTTTACTCTATACTACATAATCTAGAAATGAAATAACTGCAGCGCTTGCTGAGTTTTGTTCCGTATGACGGAGTAAAAATGTTTTAGTGACACCTATTGATCTCCACTCAGCAAATTTCATCACCGCAATTTCAAAGTACTGGAATAGTGATGCTTTTGAAAATACTGTATATTCCATGGTAAAATATTCCAACAGTATCACGGTATGAAAAATAAGATGCTGCTTAAGCTTAATCTCAACCCAGCTGACAATCGCATGTGCTTAACATCCAATGTCGATATTGACATTGCGCGTTTGACAGGCCTAATCCTATATTAGCAATGGTTTGTGGGGGCTTTTCTTCTGCCTATGCCTTTAGTCCAGTTTCGCTTTTAGGTTGCCCAACTCTGTTTATTTCCCAGAAACTTGGAATGGTTTCACAGAACTGCTATTAAAGAAACAACATGGGATTTTTTTTTTTTTTTTTAAATTGGGGGGATGTTTTACACAGAAACAAGAAGCTTTGCAATTTTAGCCAATCACATTGCTTCCGTTTATAACTGGAAGTTTCATGGTCTTGGAGATTTTTCTGAAAAGGGGAAGTTAACCCTGCAGCAAGACTGCATCAGTCGTTAATATGTGAAGGCTGGATCTGCAGTGACTCGTACACTTGGCTCACTGCTCTTGCTCCTCTGGATTGTAAATTTGCACTGCATGCCCTACACTTGCACGATTCGGGATTACCCAACACAGGTTTGGACACGGACATCTGTTACCAGGTTGTTAGTGGGATGGAGGCACCCCCCCAAAGGTCCTCTTCCCTTTGAGACCGCTTCACTGCATTTCCTGCAGAGCCGGTTGCATCATTCCGACTAATCTGAGCGGATCGAGAGCGACGACTATAATCTGATAGCTATGTGGTTTTGCTGGTCCGCATCTGGCTCTTTAGAGTACGCGCTGTTCTTACCCGGCCAATTTGCTAATTATAGGGCTGGCGGTTGTCAGTCTTGACATGTGGAAGATTGAGACTCTGATCAGATCTGTCTTGGCTGTAGGAAAGGTATCTTTATCTT
The DNA here is from genome assembly GCA_026781065.1 of Mormyrops boulengeri. NCBI lineage: Eukaryota > Metazoa > Chordata > Actinopteri > Osteoglossiformes > Mormyridae > Mormyrops > Mormyrops boulengeri. The sequence goes on along the minus strand of JAODLD010000151.1, from coordinate 452,014 downwards.
GCTGCAGCCATTATTGTTGTAACGTCTAGACCCCAAGCAGATGCTTGATTTTCTGTTTAAATGGACATTCGATGTTGACTCATTTCCTACTGACTAATATTATATCCTGGGCCGACCAAAAGAAAAAGAGAGAGAGAGAGAGAGAGAGAGAAAAATGGCAGGGCAGCCAACAAGCTATAGCCGAGAGGGGTTTTGTCAGGGTGGAGGATGGTCATTTTCAGGAGGATCAGGCTCATTCTCGATGAAAACAAAGCAGATGCTGCTTGAGGACCCTCGAGGTGGTCGCTTTGTCTTCTGAGGAATGCCATATATTGTCTTGTCATCAAACAGGGTTTATGTTTAAAACAATCACATCCTTGCAGAAAAATGCAATTATGTCATATTTCTGTGTCTTCAGAAAACATGTTGGTAAGGGAGAACCAATTCATGCACGTGCTGTAGGACTGTGCTGCATGTAGATTTTAAGCCCTGGTTGCAGCCGGTGTTGCCCTCCACCACCACTAACTTTTCAGAGAAGAGTCATTGGCAATAAAGGGTTGGGTCATATGAGTGACTGTGTGTAACACGAATGCTATATCTCAGCTACTTGTTGCTTGAAAGATTTGCCTGTTTTTTGAAAGAGCAATGAGGTGGAAACCTGTTTCCTTCAAATTTGTCAGGTAAATAAAATCCCAGCTTCAGCTTTTCCGGGGAGCGTAGCATTTGAGACGGCCTCCCCAGCAGTATTTCTGCCAACACTTCCTGTCAGCTCCGACAGCAAGTTCTGTGAGAAGCTCAGGCAGGTCCACCTTTTAGTTCAACACCACCCCCCACACACACACACCGTCTCCATACTTAATCAGATTCTGTCTTATCGCCGAATTTTCTAGCTAATCGGCTGCTGTGCGACAGGCTGCCGCTGCTACCCGCTGTGTGAACTTCACGCGAGGCTGGTTGCTAGGAGCGCTGGGAGCGAGGCGGCTGATTCGTCAGCATTACTGTCACTCGGATGATCTGCGGCAGAGAGGAGTTTAGACAGCAGCTGTCGCCGAATCGCTGGTGGTGTAGCAGGCTTTGCTGATGAAAAACATCAAAGGGAAAAATTGTCTTCCTGGGTGGCAAAAAGAAATTTAGCATGAGACGCATGAAAATTCAACAGCGCAGTCAAAGGGCCAAGAGGAAATGCAGATTGCAGGCATCACATTACTATTAATGCTGTTTGCTTGAACTCCTGTGATGTTGCCACACTACACTCAAATCCACTAGTGATATGAGAAGTATAGTACGTCACCACATCAATCATTCTGCAGAAGAGTATTTTGTGTTTTCAAATGGTAGGTATACCCTAATTTGCCTTGAAATCATATCTACTTCCTCCCATGGGATGTGAGGTTGAAATAATGCGATCCGTAGCTGAAGCCTTCTGAGGTTACTTGAATGTCATAACTCTATTTCAGCTGTATCTGTATCGGAAAGAGCAAATTAAATTGGTAAGCAAAGATGGAAATGAAAAGTGCTTCGCCGAAACAGCCCTGGCTCCATGGGAATCTCTCCAGAGCTGCCATTGGAGTAACTGCAAGCTGCCGTAATTGGTCATCACCAGCGTACCAGCCCTTGGTCTCAGTTGGGTAGATGGTATTGTGGTGTACACACTAGACCTCATGCTGTAAAGCATGCATAGTCAAGTGTTTTTATGTGCAGCGCAGTCAAGACTGGCCGCAAGACAACATGAGGCCAGTCAAATGGATTGTGAGCTCACGTCCCAGAGGAGACCCTCTATGGCACCCTTGAGCCATGTTAACTTAAATCCGTCTTGCATAAAAGCATTGAAAGTGTGCGGTTGGTCTTGGGTGAGCGAGTATTGGACGATGCTCAGAGCAATCTCTGTAAAATCGCGCTGCGTTTGCAGGTTTGGACGTGACTGTAAGTGTCTCTTTAATTCCATCGCCTGATGACCAGTGTATCTGTTATCCTGAGTTCAGTCTACGGTCTTTTCCCTTTTGGAGGCTTGTGTCACCTTCTCATTTTCCCCATAAACTAGGTTAAGGTTTAGGTCTGCACTGGTGCATTGGATGCAGATGAGAGGAGACGCCACTGGAATCCGGGCTCCAGATTCCTTCGTGATCTCCTAAGAACTGTTAATACCAGCTATAATGATGCACTGATGGAATTTCAGATCGAACGTAGACAGGAAGGATCTCGGCGTCTAATTTGAAAGTTAAATCCAGTCTGAAAGGAAGTGAAGATACTTCCACTTTGATTTATTTGCGTCATCCTATGTTTTGTGAACCCCTCCCCCTCGTCGCTGTGGTCCTGGGGGAACATTATTTCATGCGACTGTATACCTGTATATGGATGAGGTGACAACAAAGCCCACTTGAATTGACTTGAGGTGACTTGTGATGTCATACAGACACGATGGCGATATGGGGTCCGCTTCTGGGATCTGCACTGTCTAATGCGAAGCCGTAGGTATCTCAGTTCAGGGATTAGGGAGGCCTGTGGGCTACTCTGTGCCATAGGGCCCCCGTGACCTTTATCTGACCTTGTAATCTCCCACCCCACCCCCCGTTTCTGGCAGAGATCCGTGCCCAGCTGGCAGAGCAGCTGAAGTGCTTGGACCAGCAGTGCGAGCTGCGGGTGCAGCTCCTCCAGGACCTGCAGGACTTCTTCCGCAAGAAGGCTGAGATCGAGGTGGAGTACTCGCGCAACCTGGAGAAGCTGGCCGAGCGCTTCATGGCCAAGACGCGCAGCACCAAGGACCACCAGTTCAAGTAAGGAGGGCCCATTCAGACGCAGCCACAACTTTGTCGTCGGCTTGTAAAATGACTCATAAATGATTAGAAACTGATTATAGCAAACCTTTTAAGAGTTGGTGTTAGAGTCGAATGTCATATAATTCATTCATCCATTCATCTTCTACCAGCTTATTCTAGTCTGGGTCATGGGGGGCCTGGAGCCTATCCCGAGCAGCCACAAGGCTGGGGACACCATGGATGGGATGCCAGTCCATCACACGGCACATTAAAACACACACACACACACATGCTGGCAAATACAGAAACACAAGGAGAACATGCAAGCTCCACGGCGCTGCCCTCTGTTTGTTATAAGCAGTATCACGCTTGCCTGTTATGTTTTATTTTTTTATGGAGTGCGTCAGCTTGCTGCAATGCGCCGCAGAATATGGCTGACTGAACACCATATGCTTTGATTTGTAAGTCACCAAAGCAGAGCTTTAGCAATCTGTATATGGTGCAGAAGAGAAGTGAGGGCCGGAGAACCTTTTCCCGAATGGAAACACTCCCTGTTTACCGGGATGGATACCCTTTATATCTCATACATGGATGTTAATTATGTTGGAGGCTTTGAAGTAGGTAAAGTCTCTAAGATTATTCAGTCCATATGTACAGACCTACCTAATTATAGAATTTTTTATTTTTTTTATTTTTTTTTTTACCCCTCGATGGATCGGCAAATAAGCGTCTCGGTCTCCGAGACATACTGCTTCTAGTAATGAACAGATGATAAGAAATGTCTGGAACAGAAAGCGAACTGGTTCGCCTTTGTTTGCTGTTTTATAAGCCTGTGTTATGATTGACTTTTTTGCCGGATCAGCACGGCGCCGTGTATGTTTGTGCGTGAGGGTGTGTGTGTCTCTGTATAAGAAAGGGGATTTTGGGGCCTGTACTCTCCCCACACCTTTTACTTTTTGTCCTTCCCCCATCTTTTGAGTCTTTGCTGTCCCTTTGGTGCCTCCGTTTCTGGCTGAAAGCTGTACTTCGGCCAGCTGCGTGATATTCCCTCCAAAAACACATGGGGAAATGTATCATGTAATTATAGTTAATTCCCCTTGCCAGGCCCTTGACTTGCTTAGGGTGACTGTCACTCAGGTTCATCTTTACGCCTTGTGGTGTCCGCTGGGCATGTTCTTTCTGTGTGCTGAGGGGAGGTTCCTCGCTCTGTCCCCGAGCGCTCTGAGCTGCTCTCCTATTGGCTGAAGCTCCCCACATCACATATTCAGCTCCCCCACCCATGCCGCGCGGCAATCCTCGCCAAACGCCCTTAAGCCCAGACACCCAGAGGGCCGTGGTGTGAACAGATCTGGCCTTGGGTGTTTATCGACCTTTTATCCACATATATACATGTGATTTTCATGTCTACGTGATGCTGGAGCGTGTTCTGACGATCTGGTCAAACTCGTAACGAGACTGGCTCTGTGCTGTAATGTCAGAGGCCCATCAAAAGATCCAGCTTAACACAGCGCTAAGATCTTTACCCGCTTAAATCCATAATCCACTTTTCTGTTTTTTATTTTTGTCCTGAGTTTTGTTGTCCATTCTGGCTGTTTCAGTGGAGGCCCAGGTTGCTGTGGGAAACAAAGTCAAGATTATGACACCAGGAATAATGTGTTCAGTTTGCCGCATTTTTTTAAAAATGCGATCTTGGGTGCACATCTAGCTGCTAAGAGTTATTATTTTTGGCCCCAGGCTCATCCGTACAGTTGGTTTGAGTCTGCAAGCGTGTCTAAAATCCTCACAAATACGGAGCCAACAGGAGGTGGTCCAGGACTTAGCGAAGTTGCATCTGTTTCCTTTGTGAGACACGGATCTTAGGCAGTAAGATAAGCTGCCTCTCTTTCTGCAAGCACTTACTGCCCACCACAGCCATAGTTTGGCCGAACAGCTTCTATTTTATTACTGGAAAAAGTAACTGTGCCGTTGGACATGACGTTGATAAGCGTGTCAGCGGGGGGGCGGTCTGGTCAGGTTTGGTTTCGCTCCAGTCCAGCTCTGCCGCAGTAAACGCACTCCCTCACTCATCCATAACTCTGATACTGAAAGTAGGAACACGTGGGGGTTCCTGGGGAGGGCTTGCAGCCTCCAGGCCACCCCGACCCTCCAACCCCCTATCCCCCTCTGGGAGAACATGGCTCCAGCAGACAGAATGCAGGCCTGCAGCTCTGAAAGGATCCATTCAGGCCACGGTTCTCTATCCCCTCTATGTTTGACAGGAGGGGTATTTCAGAGAAATGGTGAAGTGTGACTCCCCCTTGCACACTATATGGAATTTCCCTCCACCCCCACCACGAGTCCATTGTTTCTCTTACCCTCTGGTTGTTTTAGGATGGTCTACAGGTCTTGATTCTCTTTCTATGGGTCTATTAACATACACAACCTCCGATGGCTGGACCGCATTGGCAGTTGGGGAATTTGCGGTGGGGCAAAGCCAGGTCCTCTGAATATTCTATGACCCCCCCCAGCCTCTTGCCCCTGGGCATCTGCACCCCAGGGGGCCTGCATGTTCCCCCAGATGCCACATGTGCAGCACACACAATGCAAAGAATTTAGGGATTGCGTTCTTTTTGTGGGCCTTCAGTTTGCCCACCCCCTGGAGGGGGGGGGGGGGGGGGGTTGGGCGTTTTGGCGTTTTTTGGTTAAGGAAAGGGCCAAAAAGGCCGAACCGCGGGGGGGGCGCCCCGCCCATTAAAATTTGAGAACACACCCGTGG
>JAODLD010000151.1:432693-445788 GCA_026781065.1 Mormyrops boulengeri | reverse complement strand
CGCCCCGCGCCCCGCCCCCCCCCCCCCCCCCCCCCCCCGCGCCCGGCGCCGGCGGGGGGCGGGGCGCGCCCCGGGGGGCCGGGCGGCCGCGGGGCGAGAAGGCGGATTGTACAGAGCACCTTTTTTTAATCGCAGGTTAGGAATGAGCCTGTGTACCCAATGTCGTCTTTCGGGAGACCCTCTGAGACGGACTCATTTCTGTCCCACTCCAGTCAATAACTATGATTATCTGGAAGCTTCTGGCAGATTTCCTGTTAACAATTTTAGTGATTTCAATCACTCACCAGGTCAATAATGAGTTATGTACACATGCATGACAAACTATTTACAAATACATGGTTATTGTTTTGCAAATGTCTATAAAATGTATGTTGACACTTGTGTATGCATGCTGTATAATCATGCTTCAGAATTATTTTGCTTTTACGAAGGCATGAGTACACATATTTTATAAACTAGTTTCCTTAACTTCATATTTGCAATAAAGTGAATTAAATGGGATTCGTATAAGTCGTTTTATTGCTTTATGTGGACAGGAATGCGGATGTAAAAACTGTTTCTCTTTTTACAAAATTTACAATGTTTTGAAAATGAGTTTCTTGGGTTTCACCTCCATAAAAACTATACTTCCAATGTCAGCCAATTAGTACTTGTGTGTTGCTAGGTCACCATGGTCAATTGAAAACCGCATCAATAGAACTTGAAAAGGTTTCTCTGTGATCAGACCTTCTGACATATTAAGCAGAATAAAGGATGGGAAAATCCAGACAAGGCTGCTAACCTAGATTCCAATTGCCTGATGGTAAGAATTCATTTGTAACCTGCAATTAATGGGAAAGAATAGACTACTTTCAATAATGTCCCAAAATCTTTCTGCTTCAGTTCAGACATTTTCTTCGACATGGTATTGAGAAACCTTCCCCCTTTTTCTAAATAACAATTTTTGTGGCGGTTAACTTTATTCAGATTTAGGATCTGCGTAGACCAGGCCTGCCAGAGTGAATCTTGTCTTGAAGTGTACAGATGTTAGTCTCCCTAAAATGCACCGGTAAGCCATTTAAATGTACTATTGTCTGACAGCACCTGTTTCTGAGACCTGTGCTAACGAATGCTTTCTCTGGTTTTTCAGGCTGTCTTGGGGACCAGAGCTTTAGCAGACCTACCTATGCCCCCATCCATGGCTACCAGGCTAGCAAGCAAAGATAGCAACAGTGGCTAATTAGCGACACCGTCCAAAAGTATCTATGAAATTGAGCCATAGTTGCTAAAAAATATAACTACCAAACGTGGATGGTGAACGCAGCTAGTGACAATGGCTGACAAATCCAGATATGAACAGTAACTAACAATCCCATCAAGCAGCTAAGAAAGAGTGGCTGACAACCTCGGCTACAAAAACAAGAAAAAAACAAAAACAAAAACAAAACAAAACAAAACAAAAAAAAAAACAGCTACCAACGGCGCTATGTTGAGGTTGTCGAAATTCTGGGCATCTGCAACAGGTAATTGTGCAAAGAAGAGCTCATATCTCATATTTCTAAGCCGCAACGCAGAGAATGAATATATTTCACATGCAACTTTTTATGTTGAATTTTAATAAAGTAAATTAACACATGCATTAATTAAAACCTGAAAAACATTGCAAACCTTTAAGGGATTTGATTGGCCTTACGAGTTATGGTAACTTCTAAAAGGTTCTATAGTGTCTAAATATGTTTTAAAGGATTTTTTTCTGAGTGGTGTGATCACGTTCACCTACGCGTCCACTGTTCCTGCTGTCTAGTTTCTGGAAAGCATTTTCAAAATTGGACAAACGAGGAACATGTGACATAATTATACATTACGAATAGCATCATATTTTTATATATAAACTCTGAAATGGGACCTGTCGAGGAGGCCGCATTTTTAAAGAGAGATCTTTAGTTTTAATAGCCTCAAAAGGAGCAGTGTACAAATAACACACCGGTGTTTTCTAGCGGTGCATAAAAAAGAATGAAGTTTGCATGACAGCAGTTGTCGATTTATGCCACCCTCCTAATAAATTATCCTAAAGAGGGGTCAAATTTTTCAGCCACTTTTAAATTGGCTCTTCTGCATCTAAATTGTAGAGCATGCAGTAAACGCTTATCTCTATTGAAGTCGATGGCTGTAAAAAATAATGCAGGAAGGCTGGTTTATTTTGTGATGTGCCGTGATGGTCTAAAATCACTAGCTGATTTCATGTCTTTCAGGGACAGGATTTCGGACATGGATTTCGACGAGCCGCAGGCCGTACGATTTGAAGTTAAAGATTTTGTCCTTTGAATTGTATTCATTTAAGTACATATTAAGTTGTGCTTCTCACTGACAGATTTTAACTGTGCCTGTAAAAATGCAAGTTACGTACGAGTCGCAGCTGTGTGTTTATGCGCTTCATCAATCACTGTTTAACTGACCTTGATTTTATCCCCTTTTCATAACTACACGTATTACTGTGCACTGCTTCATGATACTACTAAATCAAACCCATTGTAAATTAGAAATCTATATATTATTATGGGATTTTGATTCAAATTCCTTCCCGCATATTTAAGAGATATAGTCCCCCTAGCTCTTGCAACGATTTGTACTGAATTTTTTTTGGCAGGTTAACATAGGCACATGCAAACAACTTGGAATTCTGACCATGATTCAAATCGCGCGTTTGAAATGAGCCCTAGATTCTAAAACTTAGAATTTTGTGAGAAAAAAAAATAAATAAAACGTGTCTGAAAACAAAATTACCCACAATAGCGTAAGCAAAACAAATAAATAAAGGAAACTATTATCCCTGCTAAATTCTATACTTTTTTTCTGAAGTTGTGTTTTCAATTTCGACTGTATCTGAAGCGTAAATAAACATGATTTCAATCGTGCACAAGCAACCCCTTGACCAGGATTTTACCGTGTACTCGAGCAGCCACCTGTATCTAACGCTTGTCTGAGTTTAGTATAACATTATATAATTTACATATGAGAATGAGATCTTGCCGTATTTCATCTTTATGTATCTGCGTTAAAATAGGCCTGTTAGGCCTACATCTGCAAGCATAAACAGACATACAAAAACCAGTTCGACAGAAACATACACCGGTTCGCTAGAAGGGACCAGATCGCCGTTGGTCTGAACTCCTCTACATGAAAAAGGGGACATCTAAATATAAAAGACAATGAAACGAATGTAACGAGTTAATTAATACATTCATTAAACTATTACACCTTATTTACAATTTACATAAAATTTTCGGTTTTGTTGGCAACAAGCAGAATGCTTATTATGGTAACTTTTAGAACTTGGAAAACATTTTTACTCACAGGAACCTCTAGATCCCTAGCAAAGTATTTCCACAAATACCGCGTAAGGCGCGTAATAGTAAGAACTGGCATTTTAAATATAAACCTTTTCAGTAAGGTGAAATATGCAACCTAATTAGGGCAATTATTTGAGAAAAAACTTTCCTTTCACCAAAGTACAATATTACAATAATAATAAATAATAAAATGAAATTATGACATAAAACAATAGTATGAAAGATAATTGACCTATATTGATTGTATCAATTATAATCGACAAATTAAGGATTCATCAAAATAATTACAATTAATGAAATTAAACAATATTCTTATATTATAATCTTAAATTCTCAATGAATAGATTACGTTTGCAGAGAAAATATGTTTCCCCATTAGTACTTAAATTGGGCGTGTAACATTTTTAAAATTTTAAAAATAACTTACGAACTTGAGATTCTTCTTTCACACTGGCACCACTTTGAAATATACTTGCATAAACATGACCAGTGTGTAATGAAATCACGCATAAATGTTGTTTGGCAAAATAAATAGGTTAGGTATTACATTTAAAGCTAAGAGCTAATGTGCTTGATAACTGAAAATAAATATATACTTAAAAAATGTCGAGGAAAGGGCACATATATTTTACATACATTTTATGCCTGCCATATAACGGCCAAACTGTTCATTTGTTTTTATTTAATTTGTTCATTATTTCTTTAATATCATTCTTTTAAATGTACTTGAAGATTACCTTTGGAATATAACTGTATTTGTAAATTAAGGCATTCCAGAAAGTAGCGTTAGTCATTTCTAGTTCTTCGCCATTGGCGCGTGGATAGTGCTGAATATACCAATCGACCTTGCGTTCAATCCAATTTGTTCTCAATCATATTATAATGAAAACGCACTCCAACTCTAGATCCTTATAAAAAATTAATTCCTCAGAAATAGCTTGCACTTGAAGTGATTTATTGTTAACGTTCAATTGGTTTGAAACATATACAGGTTTCACGTGTTTTAACTTACAAAAGAAAGAAAACCAAACGAAATAATCCCGTAACAATTATAATACATGTAAACCAAATCCTGTGTGTTAGTCAAATATGCAATTTCTACTTTTATTAATCTAAATGTCTAAATTATTTTACAATACTTATATAATAAAATATCAGGTAAAACACTGCGGTGTATTTGTAATTTAGTCATTTTGGGAGTTAAGACCAACCCCCCCTCCCAAACCCAACCCAGACCCGGCCCCCCCCCCCCCCCCCCCCCCGCCCCAGCTTTGTCTCCACAAGATGCTGCGGGGTGTCAGGTTTTCATCCGTTTCATCGTGAAGACTGCGGCCTCGATGAAATCCCGGGGACTGTGCTTTCGAAATCCCCCTGCCAGAGGAGAGTGTGACCGAAACAGCTGTGACTTGCAGCACGGTCACATGTGCAATTTTTATTTTTTTGATTGCGGTCATGAAAAATTTATAAAATTGAGTTTCCCCTTTTGGGGACTGGAGAAATGTCCCAGCAAGTTCAAAATAACAGGTTTCTATCACATTATTAGGACATTTAGTCCCAACAGTGTAATATATATACATGACCACAGACTCAGGCGCACATACACCCTTAGTGATCAGATTTGTCTGACAGGCACTGGATCACCAGCAAGCGGTCGGGTCCACCTCCAAAGAAATGTGCGCCCATGACGGAGAAGAGATTCCTCTGTCCTGCAGCTCATCATCTGAACACCGGGCTCTGACTGACCTTCGACTCTTTCCTTTATTACCCAGTGACACATGGCCTCATACTTTCTTAAGAACCTCAAAAAGAAAAAAAAATGAAACAGGGCGGAAAGCTGAGAGAGGAAAACCGCAGGGCGGTCTATAAGCTCATAAAGCCTGCAACCTGGTCTCCGTAACCACAATTATATACTGGACTGGGGGGTGGGGGGATTAATGCGTGCCTAGTGTGTCCTGCTCCCTCTGCCCTCCCCGCTTTATCTGAGTTAGGAAAATCTGACGCAGGATGAAATCTCTTTGATAGTGACACAGGCGTCTGTTAGGCGGTGAAAAGACGAGTGGGAGTCGTCCCCCACAAGAGGCGGATTAAAGAGGCGGCCTGTCTGAACAGCGCCCCCCGTGGCTGCCAGTGGCATTACCGGTGGAGTAAAGGATCAGCTCCGCCTTAAAGCCAAGCACCAACATCTGTCCTTGTATTCAGCAAACGGGGCTTTTTTTTTTTTGGCTAGATTTGGCTTACTACTGTACCAAATAGTTTGGCTGCCCAAAACTTCACCGTGCCAGTGATCTGTGCCTCTCTTTTTGGAATACACCTCATTTTTCACTTCATATTCCTGTTCTGGTCTTAATTCCCGGGATGAAATATCACTCTCACCTGCATCTCAGCCAAGCTCAATTTGTGGGCCTTCCCAGGATGTCAATTGCTGGGCTGTTTTTGTTGTTCCCCCTGGCGGCTGTGTCGCTCCCGTGCCCTTGCAGCTCACCCAGAGCAGATGGCACTGCTGAGGCTGCTTCTCTGGGTCCCGTCCAAGAGCAGAGGGATCGATTTCATTCACGGCGGACTTGGCTGAAGCACGCCCCACAGTAAAGGCTGCCGTTGGTACAAGTAAACGAAAAATCTGGTGGGGATGCACTATTCAGGTTCTGTTTGGCGGGACTATACCCAAGGAATCAGGCTGCGTTTGGTGGGACTGTACCCAAGGAATCAGGCTGCGTTTGGCGGGACTATACCCAAGGAATCAGGCTGCGTTTGGCGGGACTATACCCAAGGAATCAGGCTGCGTTTGGCGGGACTATACCCAAGGAATCAGGCTGCGTTTGGCGGGACCGCACCTAACATGTGAGGCTGGGGGCGCAGCTGTTGCTCCTTGAGGCCCTGACCGTGACACGTTTGGGCATATTTTGTTTTTTCCGTGGTTAAAGCCGAAAATACAAGCCATTATCAGGAGCTCGGCTACCTCTTAAAGTCCTGTTTAAAATATCAGTGATATCAGTGACGACTTCCTGATTTGTATAAAGTTTTCCCTAAAAAAGGCAGATGGGTGGAACCAATCGGTCACTGACAACTGCTTTGGATTTTAAAATGATTGGAAAGTGAGAAGTGATTCCTTATCAGTGAATGCCAAGGAAAGATCTGGTTATTTAACTCTGTCTATAAATCATTGCCAGTTGTAACCTGCCCTGACGCAGTCATTTCCTTTGCTATAATGTGGTAGTTTGTGATCCTTGTATCTTATACAAATGTTACGATAAAATAAAGGCACTACAAACATTTGTGAATTTTGTGATATTTCGTCATGGCAAGATAAAAATGTACATTTATTTTATTTAGAGGACGCTGTTGTCCAAAACAATGTACAGGTGAGGTACATAACACATTATAAACATACAGTTGTCAAGGAGTTGACATAGGAAGGTCAGTCTAGCTGCACTTAAGAATGTCCAGGTACAAGTGTAAGCAGTATTGGAGCAGGAGCTACTCAACTATCTTCCAGACAAAGCAAGAAACTAATAATACAAATATTCAAATGGTAGAAAGTGCATCACTAAGAGCACTGAGGGAACATGGCGTGGTATCAGGCTAGTAGTGGAGTTCCTGTGGAAGGCGGAGAGCGAGTCTGATGACCGGATTGGTTTGGCAGCTCATTCCACCATCGGGGGACCACATATGAGAAATGTCTGGAGTGCAACCTCTCGCATGGTGGAGGGAAATTCATGCGTGTAGATTGTGTGTATGATTGGCTTAAGCTTTCATGGGATCTGCGGGGTCGTAAATGAATGTGCTGGTCCATAATTCCTTTTAAAACAAAGTAATTCCATCTTCTGACCGAAGAGACTCAGGGATGCTGAGAAAGTCGTCTGAGGACTGGGCAGGTGGGCGGTAGTCTGGGTTTTACATTTTTACTGGTTCCAGCTGGATACCAGTAGATGCGGTGAGCAGCTTAAGTTGAGGGAGTGAATTGGTGTAATGGTGTACATTCATTTCCTCATTCCTGGTTTACCAGCCATAGCAATAAAGTCCTGTTCCCAAGTACCTCCTGGTATATGTACCACTGGTATAGGTACCACGAAAGCCCCCCCCCGCTAATTGTTTTCAAATTAGCATTGCTTTCTCTTTCCTGTCTGTGGCAGGGAATGTTCAGTGGGCAAACAGCCTCACAGATCAATTAAGAAGCTCCTCAGATCAATTAAGAAGCTCCTCAGACCAATTAAGAAGCTCATTTGTTTCATTCGAAACCTGTCTGGAGCTCTTGATATTCTCCACTGATAGGGTCTAAGTAAATGATGCTGAATAAGACATCTTCCTCCTCTTCTGTGTGGACTGTGACACAGCAGGGATTAGCGTCTCCTCTTTACCGTGATGTGGGGGTGCATGAGAGAGGGCTGGGCTTTGGCTGTCATCCTGGAAATCGATCACAGGCGCCTACCGTTAATAGAATCCAGCTGGCCCCCGCTTGGACTAAGTGACTTGTTCAGGTTGTAAGTGGAGTCGGCCGGGTAGATCTTTGAGGGGCTTCGCTGAAGCGTGAAGATTGTGTGGACACCCGTCCGGTTGTATGTTTGTACTGTGTTTTTGCCAAGGCTGTACAGTCTAGCGGGTAATAAAGGGTCATGGTTTCCTAACATATATTGTCCCTGAATCATGTGTGGGCGATAATATGCATTTGAATCTTTAAAAAATAATCATGCCAATTCATTTGTGAAACTGACTGAATAATTAAGTCACTTCCTAAGAACTGATGATGTTACTGTAATACAAAAATCTAGTCTATGAATTAAAAATGACGAAAATGTGACTTTTCAGATGTTAATACAACAGGTTTTTACTTGAAGTAGCGACATCTCTGGGGCATCAGACAGCAGCAGCACACATGGTGATACTGCAGTGACCCAAGCTTGCTTGGCTGGTGATGGAAGGTCAGAGGTCCTCCACTGATGTTCTCCAAGTGACATGGCATATGATTTGGCTGGATGTGTTTTAAAGTTGTCTTGAAAGTAGGCCATGGGAAGCAGTGATTTTGCATCTGTTTTCATGCAGTTCTGAGTTATTCATCAGTGTAATTCTGTCTGCAGGATTAGACTAGTTCTGGATCTTGATTTTAATTCATAAGCTTAATACCCAGATTAGCTTACTTATAATAAGCTGCAGTACCCAGATGAATGTTTCTGCTTCAAGTCCCAAAAACAGCAGCTGCTTCAGTATGTATTTGGAGTGATATTATTCTTAATTAACTGTTTAATTGATGGGTGCTGATCATGACCATAAACTTTTGTCTCTAGCTGGCGAACAGAGGTGGTAAACGGTTGACTTCCCCACACAGGAGTGATGATCCATTTAAACTGGAAATTGGGGAGCATAACTGGAATTATTCTGGGCACTTGAAGCAGCATTTTGCTGCATATCTGAAGGTCTGACATCTGGCAACTATCAGCAGAGCTGAATGTTTAATATCCGTTATAAACAAAGGCTGTACGATTTAGACCTGCTGGCCAGTGCATTGCGGAGCTGAACTGATATTAACAGGAAGGGAGATTCGGTCAGGCGCTCCACGGGCTCTCACGGTTTCAGGGCGTTTTATAGCAACGGTGCCCATTGGCTTCTGAGTGATAAGCCCGTCTTGCTACGGTGTTGGATGGCTTTTTGAAGGTGCGGCGAGGGGTCCATCATTCAACCGGGAGCAGTGTCGCACCGATAAATCACTGGCGAAGACTCCCGAGAACTCCAGACACACGAGCCCGGCGCCACTGCTCCTGTCCGCCGGGGGCTAATTATTTATGCTGGCCCCTCCCCCAAGGCGATCGCCGGCCTTGATGAAACGTGTCAGGCTGCTGTAATTTATGGCCCGTGCAGAGACCCCCCCGGGAGGCTCATGGCCATAGCCATCCATCTAGCTCTCCTTTCACCTTCAAAGGGTTAACAGAGATTGGGTTTGGGTCGAACCGTGGGCCGAGGGGACCATATGGTTTCTGTATTTGCGAAATCTTCCTTTTGCAAGGAGGCTCTGTTCCCAGAGGTCACGGAGACTTGATCCCTTGCATGATGGGGGTGAGCGTTTGAGTTTGGGTGTGTTTAGGTCGCAGGTAGAGGAGGGGCATGTGCCCATGGCTGAAAGGACATGGGTTTGAATACTGTGGCCAGCAGAGTAATCATAACACTGCTGGGCCCTTGTACAAGGCCTTTAACCCCACCTGCTAAGAGTCTGACCCTGCTCTCTGACCCAAAGCTCTTCATTTGAACTAAAGAATCTGCTGAACAAATGTAAATCTAGCTTCAATGACTCTGGGAAGCTTTTTTTTCCAGAGAGACTACATTATATTTCTATTTTATGACTCATACACCTTTTAAACTTCTTTCCTTAAATAGCTTTCTCCTTGGCCCAATGCCCTGACTGAAGATTCTGTGTGAGCTGAACAGTTAGTAGCACACAAACTGGCGTTTCTTTTTAGACATGTTCCAGTATGTGGTCCTGTATCCTCCTTCATCTCATTAGAAGAAAAACGTACACGCTGGACAGTTATGGAGGTGGCTTCCGGAAACGGGAAAAGGTTTTGGGATCTTGCATTTGCCCCAGATGACATTCGAGTTTATCGGTCTCAGTGATTCATAACACCCCCCCAGATTTCACATCATCATCAGCGTTCAGTGCCATCACTAGGGCCGGCTGTTCAGACCCTGGTGTTTTTTTTTTTATGGAAACTTGTGGCTGTAAATTGTTGACCAAATTCTTCATTAATTGATAGAATCCCCCCCCCCCCCCAAAACATACATTTGCACCCATTGTTTTTTACACTGGCCTGTTATGCTGATGTTGCGCACGGGATGATGATGATGATGATGATGATGATGATGATCTTAGGAAAATGCCCCTTTACCAGACGCTCCTAACTGGTCCCATCATCCATCAGGTTCATACTGTTTCCCAAACAGCAGAGAGTGACCAGACTCTAATCTTCACCTCTTGTTTTTTGTCCCCCAGAGTAAAGAGATCGGCGTCCAGCTGCAGGAAGACTTGATCAAGGTCCTTAATGAGCTTTACACGGTACGTTTGTCCTCCTCTTCCTCTCCAGCCAGTGGTGTGTTTGCAGGAGTGTGGGAATGATTGACAGTCCTGTGGGTGAGAGGAGGCCCCCCAGGCTCCTGGATTGGGCCCCTGCGCTCTTGGTTGCCAGAGCGATAGACTTCTCATTATGGGCTGCCAGTGGAGCTTTCCATTGAGGTTTTCTGAGGCATTCCCCCTTCTTGTCCACCTGCTGGGCCTGTCTCATTGCTATTTATGCACAGGTGTTGGGTCTGGGCGATTTCTTTCAGTTCAGCTTTGCCTCTTGTAGATTCTGGGGTGTCTCTCCTAAGGTCCATGCAGCTTGACTACATAAGGTGTGTGTGTGATGGGCAGGTCTTTCTCCACTCTAGTTAGTGCTACACTCTTCTAATGATGCCAATAGCAGGAATGCATTTAAGGATTTTTCTGGAAGCAAGGAAAAACACACCACCCCCCCCCCATTCCATATGGACTGTCGAGGCAGCCTGCGGCAGGTCTCACACAGTGCATCGTGATGCTGAGGGAGATAATTGGTGTGCATTGTTAAAATATAAGCATGTGTGTAACAGCAGCTCTGTGTATATGTGTACCCTGCTCGCTTTATTTTGACTTGTTCGCTGACATTTTCCTCCTTGCGGTTAATATAATGTAAACCGCCATTAGTTTTAATTGCTCTTGATGTTAACTTGCGTGTTATGGCTGAGTTCAAACAACTATATAAACAGATAATTATACTACCCCCCCCCCCTTGGTGATTAAAACATGTTGGCATGTTTTCTCAGAGTAATTGTACATCGCGTGCATGGTCTGTGTGCCTTAACCTTGCCCTACTCTTCACAAACATTCTGGGTGCAGGGTCGTTGTGGTTTCACTCTGTATATACATTATTCAGTATGTCATTCTAATTGATGTATCCAAGATGCTGAGCACTGGGGTTTACACAGCCAGCCTAGCAATTGGCTGGTTAAATTTGTTGGAGGCAGTTGAGTTTGTTCATCGGCAGTTTGAAAAGGCGTGAGGACTGCTGGAGTGTATTTGACTAACATCATAATTAGGTTTCTAGGTTTGGTAGCCTGGGTTAACAACATAAGAATATTCAGCATTTCTCCCCTCATTTGGTTTTGCTTATGTGTGAGTCAGTGTATGGATGTAGAGAAATCAATGAGCTCATACCACAAACTTCCCGATGGGTTAGAAAGGGATCCCTGATGAACCTCCATCTGGAGTCTGAGGCAGCGTGCAGCAGAGGCCTGCAGCCTCCGCTGTTGGAGCTTTTGGTGCTGAGGTGGAATCCTCCTCACCCCATGAAATGGCTGGCTGGCATCAACCGAGCATCTTGGTGGCAAAATAATAACATGGCGGAGTGGAACTGGGGAGCTCAACCAGGCAACCCACAGTACAGATTCAGGGGGGAGGGGCAGAGCACGATGCCACTAATTAAGGGGATTCCAGTGGAAAGGCGGCCATTTTGATCAGTCTCTGTGTTTTATTTATGAAAAGGAATCACAGATGCTCTCTCCAGTACAGCCCTTTTATCTCTGTGTTTGTGATATTAGCTGGTTTAGGAGACACCATAGACCCTGTATTTTTATGTTTATCTAGTATGCTCAGTACTTTGTGAGCCCAGATCATCTTATCGACTCATTAAAGAGGTTGTTTTCTCATTGTTTATGTTCACTGGACGCTGTCCTACATTTCCATAGGAAATTGCCTTGCAGTGCAAACAATTTGTGCTCTGCCGAAGTGGGGACCGGGGTAACCACGTTCTGCCCAGTTAAAGAATATGCTGGACAGTGATGAAGTCATCTTCCCTGATGAGCTAGTGGGCCATATCAGGGAGATATTTCTACTCCAGTTTGCTTTTTGAGTCTATGCAGAGTGATACCAGTGGACTTGGTGATCAAGTATATTTTTATCTCTGTGTTCATTGCTTCTCTGAGCCCATGCGATTTTAACTTTTGTCGGTTTCTATTAAGATTAAATGCCCACATCATGATTATCTCTATGAAAACAAGGGCTCCTTGATCACTTTCCTCTTTCCAGTTTCCCATTAATCCTGTGCCTTGTAAAACGTAGCTAAGGGTAATTCTCTCTGGGGACCTGGATGCAGTTACCATACCCTGGCTGTGTAACCGGCATTTGGGTTGGCTTTCATGACTGTAAAGGTAGAATTCCAGTTTGGCTTAAAAAACAAAAAATTGTACTTGAGAAAACAAATTGCGGTTTGAAGGTGAGTCTTCCCCAGTCTTTCCTGGGGGCCCGCTGTGTTCACTCAGGCTTCGCTTTTTTGCTCTGTAGGCCAATTATGTAGATTAATTAAGTTGAACAAGTATGTAAATGCTTAATTTGTCACGTTTTTAATAAATGAAAGGATACCCCACTCAACATATTACGCTTGGAAAATGTAGATTACATTTTCTCTTTAATTAGATTAATTGGTTTGACTGAGGATAGCCTGTCCGGTAGGCAGAGATTTAGAGAAGCTGAGATGCACATTTTTGATTAGCATTTAGCTAAAGTGCTGTCTTGCTATAGGATGCTGTATGCAGCCCTTACACGTTTAAATATAAATATATAATAAATTAGCTAAGTTTCCTATTCATCTGTCTCTTATAATAACAACAATAAATAATAATTAATACTGTGACCCTGGGATGGATGGATGGATGGATGGATGGATGGATGGATGGATGGATGGATGGATGGATGGATGGATGGATGGATGGA
>JAODLD010000151.1:414034-428584 GCA_026781065.1 Mormyrops boulengeri | reverse complement strand
GAAGACTATTCCATACTCCAACTACACGCTGTGTGAAGAAGTGCTTCCTCAAGTTCATTTTAAAATGTTCTCCCAGTGGGAGACCATGGAGACTGGGTGCTAAGCTTCTCCTCCTCCTGCCTCCTGCTGCAGTGCTGTGACCTGGGCTACCACGCCAGCCTGAACCGGGCTCTCCGCACCTACCTCTCAGCCGAGTTCAACGTGGAGACGTCGAAGCATGTAGGCCTGGAGGCCATCGAGAGCGCGGCTGAGAACCTGGAGGCCAACAGTGACAAGCAGCGCCTCATGGAGACCTACAATCACGTCTTCTGCCCCCCAGTGCGCTTCGACTTTCAGTCCCATATGGGAGACATGGTGGGTCCCAAGGGGTCATGGGCTCTAGGGATGGGGCTGGTGTAATGTGATATTGTCTCACTGCCATGTGATGCTGTCCTCGTGTCATGTGATCCTGCCCTCAATGGATCTGGGTGTCTATCCATAGCTGACAAACTTAAAGGATTTGTATAATTGCTGGTGACCCATGTTAAACATGACTTTCTTCAGCAGCAGATGTGAAGGCTGCGGAGGGTAGGTTGAGGTATCCAGTTGTTTTTTGGCATGTGCGATGGTCAACACCTTGGGGTGGACTGCGTCCTATCCCTGTCTCAGCTGCTGGGCCAATTCTGGATGTTCCCTGTTCAGACCTACTTGTTGGGTTCATTTCAGACGTGGTGTGTAAGCTGTAGCAGATGTGTCTTATGGGCCTTTGTAGAGATGTCCAGTCAGTCTCAACAACGACAGCTGGGGGTGCCCTTTAAGCAGATGTCATGCTGGGATGCCAGTCTCTCAGTCAGGGCACAGAGACCCGAGGCTCGCTTTCAGGCGGCAGCCCCGGTGCCCATAGGGATGGGGTATAGGGATGGGGTACGGAGACCTGGGGCTTGCTTTCAGGCGGCAGCCCCGGTGCCCATAGGGATGGGGTACGGAGACCCGGGGCTTGCTTTCAAGCGACAGCCCCGGCGGTCATAGGGATGGGGTACGGAGACCTGGGGCTTGCTTTCAGGCGGCAGCCCCGGTGCCCATAGGGATGGGGTACGGAGACCCGGGGCTTGCTTTCAAGCGACAGCCCCGGCGGTCATAGGGATGGGGTATGGAGACCCAGGGCTCGCTTTCAAACGCCAGCCCCAGTGGTCATAGGGATGGGGTACGGAGACCCGGGGCTTGCTTTCAAGCGACAGCCCCGGCAGTCATAGGGATGGGGTAGCACAGCTTCCTTTTCCCGCTATTAATGCACAGTTTTAAGTGATGAAGATGTTTTTTAGGTTAGGCTGGCTGTACGTGAAGGGGAGTCCAGTGTGTGGAATCACTTGTGTTTCAATTGCTGAAGTTATGTTCGGATTTGCGAAGAGCTGAATTTGCAATGCAAAAAGAATTGTTACACCTAAGAACTTTACACTGTGCCTCATTCAGCAAGCAGAACACTATTGCAGGGGTTTAAACAGAACTTCTGGAACGTTCTCTGAGGAAGAATGAGGAGTTCCTGCTTCTGGGTGTGTTTCCTGTGAACCCAGCCCTTTGCTTGGTCTTTGCAATTCTGTTTTTTTATTTTAATTCATTGATGATTCAGACCGATTCAGACATGAGCCGTGGTCTCACTTTACATCCGGGCTCCAAGGCCTGCTTTTCATCAATCCACCCTGACGTTTCTCAGTTTGTGGGCTTTCCTTTAATGATGCATTTAACTGCTACACCAGACCAAACCTAAGATTGGGGGGGGTGTTGTATTATTGAGTTTGTCCCAGTATTTTTCCATGAATGCATTTATCTTTTGCTCAGCTTTGTGTCCAAATAATCACATAATTCAAGCATCCTGGCAAGGCCTGTCTTTATCTCATAGTCTTCAAGGGTCGTCAGCTCCATCTCTCCAGAGTGATAAGGTGTGCTGTTTGTTCAAGCTAAGCATTCACTTAATTAGCCATAACTGTTGATTCAATTAACCAGATGGTTTAAATTACATTTAACTGGGCTATTATCTTGGTCAAATTAGGTTAGAGAATTGTTTCGGCCAAGTCTTGGCATTGAAGAATATCTGTAAAAAAAAATATTAGAGATTTTGCAAAGAATTTTTTTCACTTTTTAAAAAAAATAATTGAAAACTGATGAAGACGGCTTCTTCAGCATGCAACCAGTGCAGGGTCGCGGGGGGGCCTGGAGTCTGTCCCAGACTCTTTAGAGACACCAATTTGCTTAACTGCATGTATTTGCAGAAAAAACTCACTCAACATGGGGTGAACATGCCAACTGCACACACAGAGGGGGAGAGTGGGATTTGAGCCTCCAGCCGACTGAGCCACCATGCATGATGTTTATCTGTGGTAGGCCGGGTGCGTGTTTGGGAGCACAGTGTGCTGCCTGTTCTTTTCATTGGCCTGTAGCAGCAGAAGCTGCCTTTGATCTCCAGCCTGCTCTCCTGCAGAATGTGTCAGACTGGAGCCTCATTCTTCACCGCCTGGGTGTGAACCTCTGACCACTTTAATCAGCATCAGCATGAGCTGCTGCACAGGCTTGTCGGGTATTGGTCCACGGCCTTGTCGGGTATTGGTCCACGGCCTTGTCTTTCATTGCTCAGATTTGTCAGATTTGGGGGAGGTGTGTGGCCTGGCAGTGTAGAGGTCGTCCGTGTCCTGAAGGTCATCGATCCGAATCTGAATCTCATGGCCAACCGAGAAATCGTGTCAGTGCAGTCCCTTGAGCAAAGCCCAATATATTCAATATATAGATTCAATATAGTTTTTCAAACGGTATCGTAGGGGACCCCCTCTCCCCCGCGCAAAATTCTGCGGTGCTCTGTGTGCTGCAGTTCCTCTGGATGTCTTCACCTGGACAAGAAGCAGGAAATTAGACTCTGACATTCATCCATCCAGACTCAAATCCTCCAGTCACTCTTCCCCGCCCAGGACAAGGTGTTACAAATATGTGTGTCAGGTTTAGGCTTTCATGGCCTTATTAACTCTTGTATTTTATATTACTATTCTGACATTAATACCTGGTTAAGTGAACCATTCTTGGATTATGAGGTTAGGTATAGTCTCAGGTACCTGGTAAAGGGCTGCATCAAGTTTTTCTATGGCTGCAGGAGAACTTGGTTGCACATCCATAAATTTGAGTAACATAAGATGGGGAGTGAATGCATATTTATGCCCTCTGTTTTGTATTAGTAATAATCTAAATTGTTCTATAAATTTTTATGGGCCAAAATTAAAGCTTTTAATTGGGCATCATTGCAGAATTTCTTGTGCCTTTCTGGCTCTATGCATATGATGGTTTTGCTAAATAAAAAGCATGTAACGTTTCATTTTGTGTCTCCTGCTTTGTCTCAATCTCCCCGCCCCCAGGTGGGACACTTGTGTGCCCAACCCCCCCTGCAGGGGGAGCTACTGCAGAGGTGCCAGCAGCTGCAGTCCCGCCTCTCCACCCTCAGGATAGAAAATGAAGAGGTTTGTGCCTGGCCCTGGGTTTGACTAATGAGGCTTCCATCAGTGGGTGGGGGCCTGGGTGGTGGGGTGTATAAGGCTGCGTTCCAAAGGCAACACACAATAGAAATCCCCCCCCAAAAAAAGGCCTGCTGCCTTGCTTCCAGTTGTAAGACATTTGGTGTTTCTTCAGACTGCCTGCTCTTGTGTTTTGCGTTTTATTTAGCAGACACTTGTGTCCAAAGTGATGTACGAGTGAGGCAAATAGCACATCACAAACACACAGCTAAGAATGTCCAGGTACAAGTGTAAGCAGTACTGGAGCAGGAGCTACACAACTTCCAGACAAAGCAAGAAACTAATAATTCAAATACAGTGATACCTCGACCCACGAACAGTCCTGTTCACGAACAAATCAGGTTAACAAAATTTTTTTGTACCGGTTCGCGAACCGTGTTTCAGGCTGCAAACACATAAACGTCCCCGAAAAGGGTCCACAGAAAGCGCCCCTAAGAACCACCCGAAACCACCTTTCAGTGTTTGATAAATATGTTTGTGATGGTTTTTAACAATCACATATCTATACATAAAATGACAGAAACATAACAATAACATAAATTGTTAAGTAACTCCCATTTAAGTATTATATTCTCCATTCACACATAGTGGCAACTGCGTATTGTTTACAGTACAAATAAAGAAGTTTATCAGCATACATAATATAAAAAATCATTTTTGAACTTACTGTATTGTTTTTGACTGTTACTCAGTCTTTTAATGTTAATTGTTTAGTTGTTTTGGGGGGGGTGTTTTGTGATTCTTTTCCGTGTTTTGGCGTCTTTCGAGCGACCAGCCTGCCAACAAGCGTACGCTCAGCTGTGTATCGGTCCGCCTTCCGTAGACGTATTATCTGAACAAATTACTTGTATTTGCATTGTTTTAAATGGGGAAAAATTGATTCAGGTCGCGAACTTTTTGGATAGCGAACCGAGTCCTCGAACGAATTAAGTCCGTGAGCCGAGATACCACTGTATTCAGTTAGTAGAAAGTGCATCACTAAGAGCACTGAGGGTACGTGGGGTGGTATCAAGCTAGTGGGGGTGTTCCTGGGTCTTGAGGCTCTTCTTGAAGGTGGAATGTCAATGAAATGTCAAGCAGCTTATTGGTTCCTTTGTCTGCTTGTTCCTTGCAGGTGAAGAAGACCATGGAAGCCACCCTGCAGACCGTCCAGGACATGGTGAACATCGAGGACTATGACGTCACTGACTGCTTCCACCACAGCAATTCCATGGAGTCCGTCAAGTCCACTGTCTCGGAGTCGTTCATGAGCAAGCCCAGCCTGGCGAAGAGGCGCGCCAACCAGCAGGAAACCGAGCAGTTCTACTTCACGGTGCGACGGCTGGGTCTGAGGGAACTTGGGGTTGGACGGGAGGTCAGCGACATGTGCTTTTAATTTCAGCTCTTCTGTAAGTGGTTATATTCAAAGTGATAAAGATGACTTAAAGTGGAACACCAGATAGACCAGGCTGGACAGAAAACCAGCTTATCAGGCTCATGTTCATTACAGCGCTCTTCAAGTTAAGCAATGTAATCGAATCAGTGAAGGGCTGGTTTCCCTGAAAGCTTTCAGAATGCTCTGCTCAAGGCTAAGATGCCAAGAGCCCTTTCGCATCAACACGCCAACGTCTCCTTGAGTTCTGAAATGCCTACTGTCCATTCCTGCTGACTCACATTGGCCAACAAAAGCAAAATGAATGAGCAAGTGTTTTGCATAGCTCCTTTTGTGTGAGTTTCACCCTACTTGGAGGTTTTACATTCATCATGATACTTCAGGTACAGATTTTTGTCGTCCCTATGTACTATTTCACTGCTCCTTATAACTGGCTTGCAGATCCATGGTCTCCAGTTCTACTTAAGCTCAATCTCTGAACATCTCGACTGCTCTGGATGCACTTTCACCCTGGACTTTTCATTGCTGAGCTCTACTAACATTGGAGGTCATGTTGTTCTTTCATTGCTGAAAACACTCCTTGTACTCAGTGTGACTGACATTTTTCCAGTGGCAGTGTTTCTCAGCTGTGCCTGAATATACCCTTCTGAAGGGAGGTTCAAGTTACCATTAGTGTTTATTTCGCAGAATTTTTTTGACTTGAACCGGCAAAATCACACAGCAACTAAAATATACAGCTTAGGCAATTAATGAGGAAACTTGAATGTAAGTTTATTTAGACTCCTCGAAGTCAATTGGAAGGTAGCCAGCTCTGAGCTCATCTCCTGCGCTTTCCGCCCGTGCAGGTGCTTTACCGCTCTTCCTGTCCGTCCTTGAGCTGTTTACCATTATGTCGCCTCTCCTTACAGAAGATGAAGGAGTTCCTGGAGGGGAGAAATCTGATCACCAAGCTGGAGGCCAAGTATGACCTGATTCAGAAGACGCTGGGAGAAAGTGAGTTCTGCTGGGGGTCGGGGGGGGCGTGTCGTTTGTTGGGTGTGTCACCAAATGTGGAGGGAGGACTTGGAGAAGGTACAGCCCAGTCGGTTCCTCCACTGCAGTCACCTAAGTCCATTGTCAATGCCCGATGTTCTAGCGTCCTCACTATAAATTGGATCGATGGAGGTGCCCTGATGTTGGACCGTAACACATGTGGAGTCTCGGGAATGCTGACCTAGCACACGGTTCTGATGGGCCCGAGGCGGCATGAGGCAGCTGGTGTGCACGAGGGCCGCTCTCTCCAAGCGATTTCTGGGACAGCCACCATCGTGCAGCGGTCTCACCGAATAGTTTCCCTTCTCTGTCAGGGTCTGGCAGGGTTTGGGTGCTGATGCACCGGCCGGCCAGCCGTGGATGGTTTACAGATCAGGCCAGTGGGGGATGGGAGCGTGCGATCGGTCGGTGGTGGGGGGAAGAGGTCCGTTTATGGCCGCTGTTCTTCATATGGAAGAATGTGGGTCTACAGGCCGTTGCAGGATGAAGGTTTGGCCAGAGAAGGGGGAGGGTGGAAGGATCCAGGTTTTTGGGTGGGCGGGTAACTGAACCACTGGGGGGACCTTCGTCACTTAAGCTAGGCTGCATGTCCAGCTGTGGCTGTTTCTCCTTGGCTAACCATCTCCTTCTCTCTCTCTCTCTCTCTCTCTCTCTCTCTCTCTCTCTCTCTCTCTCTCACCCATTGCAGGCCAGAAGACTGAGTGCTGTGTTGCCAGGTAGGTCTGCAGATGGGAGGAAATGGCTCTTAGGCACATATGTGCGCATACATTGAGCTATGTGGTCTATTTGCTAATGCATGTCGTCTCTGTGGCTGTAGAGATGTATGCTCTGCCCCCACATGTCACTGCTTCCTGTGGGTAGGGGCCGACAGAGGGCAGGGAGCAGTGAGGGCAGATCCTGGGGTGTTTAGGACAGCAAAAAGGTGAAGGTCTGCGGTGGCAAAAGCGGTTGACACGAGACGCATTTGAGGAAGAACAAATTCCCATCATTTATAAGCTGTTCTCACAAGCTGAGAGTATTATCTTCTGAGGTTCATCGCTATTGATTAGGCAGCACAAAGAAGCTGAAGGATTATGGCCACAGGAACCGCCGTTGGCTGGCTCTGCATATGCCTGTTATTGTAAGAGTTCTGAATGACAGAAATAGGTCCGCTTCTTGGGTCTAATTTGTAGTAGGCTGAGGTTGCAGGGCCTGACAGTGCGGCGGGAAGGAAAATAACAGCGACATTCTAATAACACACTGCCTCCTCTCTTCTGTCTTTCATGTCCATCAGTGGAAGGAGGAACTCGACAGTGCACAAGCAGGTAATTTCGCCTCCTACTGGGCGTGTGTGCGCGTGCCTTTTATTAGGCCGTGTGCAAGTCTGTCTGCTGGTGGAGTTGCCCTCTGTGCCCAGCTCTCAGATGGGCGTCATGCCCTGGATGGAGATAGCGAACATGGTTTGGGGAAAAAAGCATCCCCTGATACAGGTGACCGTATGGGGATTCTTGGTTAGGAACTGCAGTGAGGACACACACAGCATGCAATGGGTGTGGCTTGGTGGGGGTTTGGGGGGGTTGGGTGATCGAACATTTCAGCGCCTCTTCACAGCGTGTGCTGCTGTGTTCCCTCACAAGTCCCCCCGCCCCCTCACCGCCTGACCCATGGGCGTTTTTATGTTATTTTTGAACAGAAAAAACAAAGGCAGCAAGAGCCTGCCAATGACAGAGCAGGAACCCACTTTCAAGAACAAAAGACAGCGCAGCTCCAACCGCAGACGCGGACAGCGCGGGCATGCACATGCTGCATGCCAGCCGCACACCCCGCTCCCGCAGCTTTGCTGCCCCCTAGTGGTGCTCTGGTGCACAGACTCCCTTTGTGAATGAAAAGCACATTGTGCTCTCGGTCTGTGCAGTCTTGTTGCTTCTGCTCCTTCGAGTGCCGGGCATGGAAATCCTAGGTGTTGGGGAGCTCTGAAATAAATGTGGGGAAGCTGTCTTCCTCGCCGTCATCTCGCTGGGTGTTTGACTTCATTTTTTTTAGGGTCACTGGAAATGCTCACTGTTGATATTATGTTGTGGCACCAAAAAAAGGCGTGGTCCTGGTTTGATTCTTTTAACAATTAGTGGTAAACTACAGGCCTCCGCTCTCTCACGCGCACACACTGACTGACAGGCGAGGCCGCAAACGGAGCGTGACTTAGAGCCTGTGAAACGTGGCCTCGTTTCCCCCTCTCAGCAATTCTCCAAAGTCAAATAAATACACGGGCTAAGAAGAAGCAGTCGCCTAGCAACCGCCGGTTTCTGCCTCGGTCCTCCCTGGGCGGCGTCACGGCGACGGTGCGGCCGGGAAGAAGTCCCTTTTCTAATCCTCAGTCCGACTCTGGCATCCCTCTGCAAATATTATTTTAAATTTTCAGTGGAGTGCTTGTTCATAATGGCTCCTCAAGCTCAGCAGAAGGTCCCAGGGCAGTTATTCTCTTTCAGTGCTGAATATTTCCCCGTTTCTTTTTTTTCTTTTTTCCAACTTTTAGGAATCCAACCAAGTCATCCCGCTGATGGTGGAGAGCTGCATCCGATTCATCAGTCGGCATGGTAGGTTGTATCCTGCTATATCTCTCAGCTTCGTTCTCACGCATGGTTTCCTATGGGGGGGGGGGGGGATGAGAATGAGCGTCACTGCATCTGTGGCATGAATATGCATTCGGTGACGGATGAGTTTCTGCAGGTTTAGGAGCTGCTACTCGGCCCTGATGGCTCTCACTGCCAACTGCCTTGTTCCCTCACGAATGGGGGTGGGGGAGGCGGCCATTGTGTGGCTCAGCGGGTTAGGAGGCCGTGTCTCATATGAGAAGGTTGCCAGTTCAAATCCCAGGGTCCACAGAGTGATGTCACCATTGAGCGCCTGAGCAACCTCCTGTCTTCTCAGAAATGTATGTCACCTAGGATGAGACCATCTGCTAAATCAATATAAATATAAGGCACACTGGAATAGATACATACCTCATACTGTGAGACTTAAATGTACCTCTGTTTGGCTGTTAAAAGTTGTTGTAATTAATGATTGTAATATACCAGTAAAGCCTTTAAAGGTTGGCTTGGCCCCTGTATCACTATTCTGATTTGTTAACTAGAGAAACTGTCACCACGGTAATCCGCGCGGATGTGGATAGGATGATGGCCGTCCAGTAGTAATGCGCCATCTGTCTTGCTATTAGGCCTGCAGCATGAGGGCATCTTCAGAGTATCCGGGTCGCAGGTGGAGGTCAACGACATCAAGAACGCTTTCGAGAGGGGTAACGTGCTCTTTTTTTTTTTTTTTTCTTCTTTTTTTTTAAATCCATCTAACCCTCCGACCCCCGCAGCAGGTGGTCAAGGTGCCATCCGTGAAACATTTATTACGTGTCAGGGGTTAACCGGTAGTAAAATGGACCATGAAATGATTGGGTGACAAACTCTTCTTTTGTTATAGCAACATAAACAACAAGAAGAATAGCCATTAATTAATGAACATGGCTGGGAGTAGCATTCTGCCATTTATCAGATGGTGTCTCAGATTACATTTTTACCTTGTGGGTCAGAAGACTAATGCTTGTCATTTTGTTGTTCGCCGATTTGTGATTTCTGTATGTGGTTTCAGGCAATGAATCTGTGCAGCTGAATTAAATGAAACTATCCTAATTATGATTTCATATGTGATATTCTGTGTATTACTAATAGAGACTGTATGTAAGTGGTTATGCTTATAGACAGTATTGTTTGGGACAGGGGGAGAGGGGGTCCACATTGCCTCCCTGCCCCTAAACCCAGATGTGCTGAATCTGCTCTTCCCGCCGGCTCCCCTAGGCGAGGACCCCCTGGCAGGCGACCAGAACGACCACGACATCGACTCCATCGCTAGCGTGCTGAAGCTGTACTTTCGGGGCCTGGAGAACGCCCTCTTCCCAAAGGAAGTCTTCCATGACCTCATGTCCTGTGTCTGTAAGTGCCGTCGCCTTCGAAGGTGTCTCATACCAAAGGAAGACGCTTACTGTCCAGCATACGGCTTCCCGATTAGATGGGAAAGGTTCTCTTTGTCGTCATTCTGCAGTGATCTGTACTGATTTTGTGACTCTCTCTCTTTCGGCAGCCATGGAGAGTCTCCAGGACAGAGCTGTTCACATCCGGAAGGTTCTGCTGATGCTTCCTAGCAGCACGCTGGTTGTCATGAGATACCTGTTTGCTTTCCTCAACCAGTAAGTTTGGTGTGCACTCAGTCCTTGTTCTCCTGAGGTCTGCAAGGTCCCAAAACAGCAGGGTCTCGGGATATTATGGGCTGGTCTCCCCTTAAGCCTGCCCTGGGACACTGCTATCCCAGGGATGGATTTGAGGACTGTCTTGCATGTGCGGTAACACAGTAGTGAGACTCCTCCATCCCCTCCTCTGGATCTGGGAGATTTAAGAAGGCAGGGAAGAGTGGAGCTTTGGTGCTCAGGGAGAAGTCGGCTAGGAGGAAATGGTAACTGAACCAGCAATAGAGGGCGCCACAACCACCCCCTTATATCTGTATTTATCCTGCTGGTGTCTCCAGTAGTGATGCGAGGATGTTGTGGGCAAGTGTCTGCCCTTTAGGAGCAGCTGGCATCTGCTGGGCTCAAATGGGGAAGGAGGGGGGCCCTCCCAAAAATCCAGCTGTGCCTGAGGTTTGTGGTCGCCAGCAACGGGTCTGTTTGGACTCTTTATTCAGACACGTAATAAGGTCCCCGCATCACAAACGTAGTGGGCGAAGTTGAGCAGTAATTTATTGCGATATAAAACGCAGAGCGATGCATGTGTATTCCATTTAGCCTGCATCGCTGGCGAGGGAGCGGACCCTCGGGGGACCAGCATGGGGGCCGAAGTGGGCTGGCCGGGTGTTTGTGCATCTCTCTGACTCGAGATGCGCGCGCGCGCGTGTGCGTGTGTGTGTGTGTGTGTTTGTTTCCATCTCTCTGTGGACATTAGGGGCGGCTGAGGTTGTAGGGTTGCCGGATCCTTCCCAGAGGAGGGGGTTGCTGGTTTTTACCTCAGTGAAGCTTTTAATTAAGTGCGATTGAGCTGTCCATTTGAATCATGGCTCTGTCATGTGATCAGAAGGTTGCCAGTTCAAATCCCAGAGTCGGTGTGATGATAAAAATAAATAGAATTTATTTCAATTTCACCATTGCATCCCCGAGCACGACCCTTAGCCCCAGTCGCTCCAGGGACTGTCTGACCCTGCTTTCTCAATTATATGTTACTCTGGATAAATGTAGCTGATAAACAAATGTAAATAAATAGCTATTTGTATTCCAGCAGATAAATCCAGCTTAGAGCTGGTTCTAGGTGTATGACCCTCAATCCACTAGTAATGGGTACCATGACCTCATAAGACTGACCGGACCGTGTCTCGTCCACAGCCTGTCCCAGTACAGCGAGGAGAACATGATGGACCCATACAACCTGGCTATCTGCTTCGGACCCACTCTCATGTCCGTCCCTGAGGGCCACGACCAGGTCTCCTGCCAGGCTCACGTCAACGAGCTAATCAAAACTATCATCATCCACCACGAGAGCATCTTCCCGGGGCCCAGGGAGCTGGAGGGGCCGCTGTATGAGCGTGGAGGGGCCTCTGAGGAGTACTGGTGAGCATCACGCCGGCATCTGGCTCCCTGACCCGGAGGGGTGGCTGATCAGGACTGTTCAGCTAAGAGGTATCAGGGTTTCCTGGGGAAGTGGCCATGTCCCTGATTTATGAGCGCCACCTACCTGTAAGTAGTCACATCACAAGTGACTGCTCTGAGACTACATGGGAAGCGCAAAACTGGCAGAATAATTGAATTATTCAATGCATCAATGTAAACTCGATTTAATCCATCTTACTAATTGAACCACAGCACTGATCGTTTCACGGGAGTTGCTGCTGACAACATTCACGTTTATTTCCCTTAAAAGCCAAGATAAATACAGCTCATAGATGCCAATTGATGCCGCGCTTCACTGAAAGTGTATGGAAGATTCATGTTTGTTTTGTTTAATTGGAGAATAGATGAAAGCTTATTAGTGAATATGCTTTTACTATTTCGATACTGGTGAATGTGCTTTGTGTTTTTGGAGCCCGCCCGCATGCCGTGTCTCACTGGAAGTCCATGAGAATTACATACATTACTACTTAGGCAGCATTGATTGGACAGAGACATGCAGTCATATTTTAGACCTGGAAGCCAGACTTCTCTCCATAGTGATTTGGGGGACGTCTCGACAAGACATGATAAACTACCAATAACATTAATTCTCACGAATGACAAGTTTAACACGCTGCCGCCGGTGTTGGCTCACAGTATTCATTGATTGTGTCACATGCAGGGGCTCAGAAGCATTTTGTTGCAACCCAGAATGACAGCTTATCATTTCATGTGTCATCTTTCACAGTGGCATTTGTAAATATTGTACATAAAGTCATTATCTTTGAACAGAATTTACATAAAAATAGCTGACTGACCAAAACACAAAAAGCCTCTTTTGGTCATACTGCCAATTGAGGACACAGTCCTTCCCCCATTTTAAAAATCACCACCCACCACTGATTCACATATAAATATTTATATTGTATACATGCAATATATGGACAAAAGTGTCAGGATGCCTGGCTTTTACACCTACAGGAACTTTTGACATCCCATTCTAAATCCATAGTCATCAATATGGATTTGGTCCCCCCTTAGCAGCTATAACAGCTGTCACACTACTGAGAAGCCTTATCACAGGTTTATGGAGTGTGTCTGTGGGAATTTTCTCCAATTCATCCAGAAGAGCATTTGTGAGGAAAGCACACATGTTGGACATGAAGGCCTGGCTTGCAAATTCTGTTCTATTTCATCACAGAGATGTTCGATGGAGTTGAGGTCAGGGCTTCTTGCGGGCCAGTCAAGTTCTTCCACACAACACTCGCCCAGCTATGTCTTTATGGACCTTGCTTTGTGGACTGGGGCACGGTCTTGCTGGAACAAAAAAGGGCCTTCCCCAAACTGTTCCCACAAAATTGAAAACATAGAATTGTCCAAAATGTCTTGGTATGCTGAAGCATTAAGAGTTCCCTTTACTGGAAGAGACATAGCCCAACCCCTGAAAAACATCCCCATACCATTATCCCTCCTCCACCAAACTTTACAGTTGGCACAATGCAGTCAGGCAGATATTGTTCTCCTTGCATCTCCTAATCCCAGACTCAACCATCAGGCCACCAGACATAGAAGCGTGTTTCATCACTCCACAGGACATATTTCCTCTGCTTCAGAGTCCAGTGGCAGCGTGCTTTACACCACTCCATCCGATGCTTGGCATTGCACTTGGCGATGTGAGGCTTGCATGCAGCTGCTCGGCCATGGAAGCCCATTCCTTGAAGCTCCTGGTGGACAGTTTTTATGCTGGGGTTAATGCCAGAAGAAACAGTACGCTCTATGGTGTGTGCGTGTGTGAGAAACCATCCGGCCAGAAGCCAGAGACCACTCGCATTGCCAGCGACACATTGTAATGGGACGGAGTGCCAACGGTCTCCAGTTTCCGGTACCGTCCCTGAAACAGAGTGAGCAATAGGAAAGGCAGACGGCCTTACGGGGAGCTCAAAGAGCTGCTCAGGGTGTCGAATCAAAGGAGGGGGGCAGCTCTGGGTTTGTTTGTTCCATCCCCCTGCATGCTGCCCCTTTGGCCCTGGCCTACAGTCCCCCCCCCCCCTCCTGCTACCCACCATGGTCCTCCAGCCCTTTTGATGTTCTTATTCCCTGATCTTTTTTCCTTTATGCTTCAAAGAGGGCGTAAGTGTACATATAGCTGTTTGAACACACAGGATCGCAGAGTCTTGGGGTTCAGGACTGCTCCCAGAATGCACTGTGCTCATCTGTGGTGCGGCTGGGGGTGCTACCTGTGCTGCCTGCCAGATGTTTTTTCACCGGCCGCTAAACTCTGAACGGTGTGGGAGCTTCAGGCAGGAAATTGTGCTGTGACCTCATGGTCCTGACTCCTGGTTTTGTGTGTCCTGCAGTGACAGTCCCCATGGAGAGCCCCCTGTGGTGGATGAGCCTGCTCCTGACGCCTCTTCTGAGCTCCAGAACAGTGATGACGGTAAGTGAGAACGGGGGGGGGCGTTACTGCACACTGACAGTTGCTTGTTTATCACTGAATAGTGAAACGTGCAATTTTTTGAAAGAATGATATTGTTTTTATATTTGAATTCATAATATTATATGGCCACCGTATTTCTGGTCCAGCCAATTTGGGTGCATCTCTCTGGCGTCTGAGAGTATCAGAGTATCTTTCTGGTATCTGAGATTATCACACTGGCATCTGAGAGGATCTCTGCTTGACTGTCTTTCTCCTAAATGCTGTCCTTTGACTTTTTGGGCAGTTTGCAGGCTGGCTTCACTTCAGCACTGACACTCCCTGTTTCCCCATTAACAACATGCCCTGTCTGACATCACCAAGCCCTACCTCTGTGCTGACATGCCCCGCTTTGGAAGTAACACACCCTGCCTCACGCTGATGGCTGCTTCGCGCTTAACATCTCTCCTCCTCTGGGGGGCCGGGGCGGGGCGCGGGGGGGGGGGGGGCGGGGGGGGGGGGGGGGGGGGGGGGGGGGGGGGGG